>JAWPHD010000992.1:0-369787 GCA_037043455.1 Cyrtodaria siliqua
AACATCATCCCCAGTAAGACTGCAGACAAACATCAAACGTCACCGTCCTATTGGGCTTTAGGTAGACGTCATGATATGGTCCACATCCTGTCCTTAAGTTTTAACTTTTTCCTGCGTTTTGCTGACGTTAGTAATGCTTTGAGTGATGACATTTTGTCAGCTGGCAGCCTGGCGATCATCAATGAAGTGTCTTTTATTTATACCATGAACCTGGGTGCAAGTAGTGGGTTTGACGGTTTTAGCATGCTTTACTGGGATTGCGATGCTATTGCAAAGGGCAAAGATACCCTTATGAGTTGTTATGCATTTCTGCGAGTTGGTGGCCCAACAAATATGAAATCATCAACGATATGTGAGACATCTTTGATATTGATTTTGGTCTGTAAGATCTATTGAATTGATTAAGAAAATAATTCTAAAGTCTGAACTGAACTAGAAGCACCCATGGTTAAAACTCTATCAAAATAATACTGATCTTGAATCTTGAAACCTAATTTATAGTAGTCGAGAGTTGAAATTGAAATACAGAGCGCTTTATGTCTGCTTTTGCGATTAAACTGTTCTTTCCATGGTATTTAAAGACATTTTCTATAGTTTTTTTCTGCATAGCAGATTTTCTGTAAACTTTTTGTACAGTAAGTCTGTTATATATATAGACAGAAAATGCAAAAATAATGGTAGGTCTCCATAATTGTTAAAATTTTAAAAAATAAATTGTAATGCCACCGTCATGTCAATCTGTCCATGACAGGATATGGTATGTATATACCAATAAACTGGACGTCAGCATAACATACATGAAACTCACTTCGTGTCATAGCATATCGTCTAAAACAACAATTGATCAGATTCCATACTAACTGGACCGAGAAAACTAAAAATGTCTTGGAAAATTCAACGCGTTAATGCGGATTACATAATTCTGAGATAATAATTCACTTATTAGATAGGAGTAGATAATTTAACCGTTTTTCCACAAGAACGATGGCTCCCCTGACTGATCTGAAATAATAACGCATGCCAAGAAGGTTCCTTGATGTGTACATCATCAAAATGAATAAATTCTGCGAGGAAACGGGATGAGACGTTTCTCCCAGAGTGAAACCAGAAGTGTATACAATTACTGGTTAGTAGAGCGTCCTGTAAAAGCGAATTTGTCAAGGCAGCCCGGTCGTTATAAAATAAGTCACATCTGCAGCGTGGAAATATTTCTGTAATTAAAGCAATTTCCGCTCCCTCTTCAATGCATTTCTTTGCAAAAAAGCAGATAAATGTCACTATTGTCTCTGGAGATACAACAGGACTAGTGATGTCATTGCTACCAATATATAAAAACAAACAATTTTGGATTGAAAGACCGATATTTTATGAAGTTTATTCCACACGCTCTTAGGCAGATGTTGGTTGGTGATCACAGCACCTCCAATATATTTAACCGATCATTCAAATTAAGGTTCTGTAACCCCAGTGGTGTAGTCCAATCATATAGACGTCGAATGGAAGAATGTCCTATTATATTGTGCTAATCAGCCAATAGGAATTATATGAGATGAACACGTGAAAGATCACGTGATTCAGCCTCAGAAACAAACACGGATTTACGTTTATTCAGCACGAGGTTTACGAGTTCAACATTTAAAATTGATTTGAAGTTGTTTAAATCGGATTTCGGACATTTAAGTTGTCGTGTTATTAAACATGGACTATTAAGGTGTATTTGTGTGGAAATGTTATTTTCGAATAAGTTGTGAATACAAGAAAATATGACGATCATAACTTAACCCCATTGTCTTGGGGCTAAATAAAGGGCCGAATCTAGGACCATGGCGGATAACCGCAAAAATCATGTCGCCTCACATGGAAGCAAACCGATAAGTGCAGATGGCACGGGTTTGACTAAGAGTCAAACTTTGAACAAATATGGTTTACTTAATTAAATCAGGAGAAATTGACGACGAAACAGTGAATGTAGTGATTATTGAATCGGAAAATGTGTCAGCATACACTATGACGTCACGTGCACCTGTTTTCAAAGCACATGTGCAAAGTCCCGCGAGAAGCGACGAGACAACATGGCGGCGGCCATCGGAAAGTGTAAACAGTGATCCACACCATCTGTTGTTGGTTCAGCAGTTGAAAATGACACAAGACATGTTTAAGCAATAAGGTGATCAAATCGCGGCTTTGGCGTCGACTGTTTCGGAGTTAAACTCGAAAGTATCTGTCCTAAATCGGAGAGATGAGGTGACGGCCGATGACATGAACGATGACGCGTCATATTATGACGACATTTCGGAGAACGAAGCCGACGATGACTCAGTGTTCGCTGGCTGCGATCAGCAGACAGAGAAAGGAAAAAAGTACCGGGTTGTCGACAGGACTAGGGGACCAACTCAAAGTTGGATAAGTTGAACAGTATGTCGGGTTCTTGGGAAAAGGATGAGGTAGGTGCCAACATCATTACGGTAAACAACGTCATAGCTCAGAACTATGACATGGAAAGGAGAAAGAATATTTGTGCCAAGCAGAACATCCCTGAAAATTGTAAAATGTTGAAAACACCAAAAATAAATGAAGAAATGTGGAATGAAGACGTGCTCTCAACGAACATTAGGATGAGAGATTGCACATTTCAGAATACCAAAGAGTATGTTGGTAAGGCTATGCTGCCTATATTGTCACATATGGACAAACTTCTGGTGGCTAATAAAGAGGAATTCAACAATTTGTTTTAAATCTGGCGTTTGAAAGTTTAGAACTAATGACGTTCGCACACAGGGACATAACAAATGTTCGCAGAAAATTGCTAAAACCAAAACAGCATTACACTAAACTGTGTAGACCAGTGTGGAAGTGTCGGAGACACTCTTCGACGAGAATCTAGGGGAACGAACAAAATCGGCGAACGAAATGAAGAAAATGGGGAAAGAACTGACCCGCTTTAATCCTAATAAAAGGAAGAGGGGCCCAAAAAAAACGGTTACCTCCAATTCACAATACAGGCAGTACCAGTCTCCAGAAAGTGTCCATGGTACAGAACAGGCAAGGCCATTCAAAAAGCCACATCGGAATGCGTTTTTATCGAAAAGGGTCCTCCCCAGCACGAAAGCAGCCTACCATCAACAGGGGCGGGTGCAGAGCCGCAATGTAAAGAAATAGATGTACATGTGAGTACAGTTTACAACGATTTGAAAAACAAAGAAACTGATTTCCAAGAAGGTAACATTTCTAATCACAATAAAGCTTGGACTTTTATGTCTTCTGATGTGTGGATTTTAAATGTTATTGTATTTGACGCAGGTTTGTTACAGTTACTAAACTACACGAGACATAATGTAGTATTCGGTGCTCATGAACAAACTACAATTTCTCAGGAAAATGAAAGCATGTTGTCTAAATCAATTATAGAAAAGGTCGAACATGAATCTGGTCCAGTTTTGTCGAACGTATTCACACGACCCAAAAAGGATGGTTCTTTTCGATTAATTTTAAATTTGAAGAGATTGAATGAATTTGTGGCAATACATACTTTTAAGATGGAAACTCTTAAAACAGCGTTAGCATTGATTAAACCAAACGCTTGGTTTGCTGCTAACATAAATTTAAGACAGGCTTATTATAGTGTCCCAATTCACCCAAAATACAGAAAATGTCTGCGATTTGTTTGGAATAACAATTGTTACGAGTCCACATGTCTTCCCAATTGTCTTTCAACCGCGCCTAGGGTACTCACAAAGTTATTAAAACCGGTATTTTCATCTTTAAGGAAAATGGGGCCCAGTAACGTTGCTTACATAGGTGATAGCCTAGTACAATCTGATACAGAAGATGAATGTGTTCAAAATATTCATGACTCGGTTTCATTGGTGGACGATTTAGGATTTACCATACATAAAGGGAATACCTACTCAATGCATCGAATTTATGGGGTTCATGTTAAATTCAGTGGAGATGACAGTAAGATTAACACCAGAAAAAGCTTTGGATATTGTAGAAAATTGTAACAGCATTTTAGCAAAGAAACTTATTTCTATACGGGATTTTGCTAATATAATAGGAAAATTTGTTGCGAGTGAACCAGGTGTGCAATATGCCGCATTGTTCTATACAAAACTAGAAATTGAAAGAGACATACAATTACGGCAACATTTAGGCAATTTGAGGCCATGTTTTACTTGTCATCAAGCAGTAGACATTGTCTCCAGTGGTGGAGGAACAAAATACAGTCTGCTTCCCGGTGTATTAAGGTCACTGTCCCAGATGTCATAATCGAATCAGACGCGTCACTCACTGGTTGGTGTGAAGTTGACAAAACAAACGATACAGAGATAAGTGGGCATTGGAATGAAACTGACAAACTACATCACATAAATTATTTGGAACTTAAAGCTGCGTTTTTAGCTATAAAGTTTGTATGTGAAAGCGCAAGGGATAAACATATTCAACTGTTTCTTGACAATACAGTGGCGATAAAATATTTGTGAAAGATGGAGGGTAGAATCACATCCTTAAATGACTAACATCAGAAATATGGACATGGTACGCAGAGCGAGGACTATGGTTAACTGTTTTTCAGATCCTTGGCAGCAAACATTCTAGGGCAGACAGATTATCTCGCGAATTACATGATGAAATGGAATGGTCCTTAGCGGGAGAAGTGTTTCACAATATTCAAAGCAAAACGGGAGTCTGTGATATTGACATGATCGCGTAAAAAGCAAATACAAAATCAACAGCATATGTATCTTATAAACCGGATAATAAGGCTGTAGTCATAAATGCGTTCCAATTATGTTGGCAGAACTATACTTTCATTTATATGTTTCCTCCATTTAGTTTGCTGGGAGTAGTACTACAGAAGGTGGATGCAGACAAAGCGGAAGTAATACTGATTGCACCAATATTCACAACTCAGACATGGTTCCCAAGGCTGCTGAGAATGATAAACGGTCAGTGTTATATCCTACCATCCACTCAGAAATGACTTTACCTACCCGCGAACATCCAAAAACGACAGCCACTGACGAAGATGAGGCTGGGAGCATTTCGAATATCCGGAGTACCATCATCAGTCGCGTACTATCACAAGACGCTACCAACATCATCATGGCGTCGTGGAGATCGTCCACAAACAATATAGCACGTATTTAAAAATGGGTGCTTTTTTGCAATAAAATAAAATTGAATTACACTGCACCCTCTATAAGCGACATAATTTTGTTTTTGACTGAATTATTTCACAGTGGAATTGGATACATTGCAATAAATACAGCTAAATCGGTTTTGTCGAGTATGTTGTAATTAACTTGTAGCTTAGATGTAGAAAATAATGTATTTGTAAAGTGGTTTATGAAAGGTAGTTTTAATATCAAACCTCCTTTACCCAGATACAAATGCGGGACGTCAAAACAGTACTTATATATCTGAAATCGCTGTGGAAAAATAAAACATCTGAAAGTTGTAACATTACTTGCACTGACAACAGGGCAAATATGCCAAACTTTATAGTTAATAGATCTCCGAAATATTGACATCTCGCAGAATTTACATTAAATTTCAAATAGGGGACTTGGTAAAACAATTTTCTCAAAAGAATCATGTACGAGAACAATTTATAGCATCCTTTACTCCAGATGACGATTTGTGTGTTGTAAATAGTTTAAGTGAATACATCCAAAAACCAGAGGCATTAAGAACACATACACAATTGTTTGTAAGTGTGCAAAGACCTCACAAATATGTTAGCAAAGCTACGATCGCAAAATGGATTAAAAAGACATTAGAATACGCAGTTAATAACACATTCATTTTCAATTAGCCATGAATATACACTAACACTGTGCGAACCGCTGTGCTATAATTAGCCGCGGTAAGCCGCTGTCTGAGATAATTCTAAAATTAGATCAATTGTGAAAAGTTATTTACAATGTGCTAATAAGTCTTAGGAAAGGTTAGATGTGATAAAAAGAGTATCTAATTAGTATCCCCAATTAGAACCAACTAATTCAGAAGCCCTAATTTGTAGCTCAGTGGTTCCGCACAGTTTTAATATATATACTGCTAATGCTGTATATGCATATGATCTTTTGTATACTTCGCATCAATACTCGATAAATCGATTAGTTTGTGTAAAACCAAGTAATACTTTCAAAATGGTGAAATATTTAGCAAAATATATGAGAAGAGAGATGATTTGAATTTTGATATTGTTAATTATCCCCATTTAGATTGGGATGTTCCCCGAACAGCTTCTTATGGGATCTAAGTGTCTCAACTTATTCGTTTTCTATAGCTTGTACTCGACTTTAATATTCGTAGTTTATATATCTAAAAAGCTACTCAATCAGGCTTACCGTTACCATAAACTTCGTAAAACCTTTGCAAAATGTTATAATCGTAACCCTGATCTTCTTTCCAAATATAAAAGTAATTTAAGAACGCTTCTACGACAAGGACTATCACAAGCTGACTTCTATTGTGACGTGATTTACACAATTCGTAAGATCCTTGGTCATGATCACTTTCATACTTTCTATGTTAAACTTCTTAAAAGGTTTATCAAAAGAGGTTATGACCCTATCATTTTGCAACGCACTGAATGCTTGGTGGTGGACCCATTTACAGTTCGCCACTATGATTTCCTCTTTTATTGTGCGATGACCGGACAGGTTGTGGACCTTATGATGACGTCTACCTAAAGCCCAAAAGTACGGTGACGTTTGATTTTTGTCTGCAGTCTTGTCTTGTCGAGCCCTCAATGGTTTATTCTCTTGTTGCTTTGGCTTCTGCCAAGTCACTGAGTACCTTCTTTGTGGCTTTCTAGGCTATTGATGTTTTGTATTTATATATCCACGAGCATCTTTGTTTTTTACTTATATTGCCTATTAATGCTGCCTTGTTGGTTAGAGCAATAGTTCATATCGGGAATTTCTTTATTTACAATGCCCCGTTTTTTGGGTTGACAGAAGTGTGAGGTTTGGTGCACCCTGGAACCTGGTTTAAACTCCCAGAGGCCTTTTTTACCACTGACTGTTCCAGTGTCCCTAGAGAATATTTTTTGAATAAGAGCAATACGCTTGTCTTTGATAAGGTGATGTGGTAATGTTGTATATAGTGTAGAGAAGTCATAAGTGCTTAGAGATTGACGTGTTTTGCAAACTGCATTTTTAATAGACCAAAACAAATTATTTCAAGAGTTTTCATAAGTTTTAGCACAATACTGTATAACGTGATCTTGAACGGCAGGAAGACGTTAAACGTTTGGAGATGTTTGTTGTGGTGCAGGCACTAGAATTTGAAATAAAACGGGCCTTATACGGAGTTTTATGTAATTCAGGAATCCAGTACATAGTTGGCAGTTTGTTCTGCTTTTCGTTTACCCCATCCTTGAAAGTAGTGCACCGCTTGATAAGTGTGGAAACAACATCATCCTCAGTAGGTTGAACTGGATTGTACGAATTACTGCTACCGAGTTTCAGAGATAAAACATTGACGTAATGTAGGCGTCAAACAATAATTACATTATTAGCTGCTTTATCAGCAGGAACTAAAACAAATTTATTACGAAATTTTTAAATTCCCGATTTTAAATTACGAAAGGAAAACCAACGTCTCGGAGGAAGTAACGACGGTGTAGCATTATAAAAGTTAATGCGTGTATCTATAGAAATGACCTTTTCCATGTAGAAATAGAGTTTTGGTCCGCATGTTCTCTCCGACATCATTTTATACTAAACTCCTCAATAGATTGGGCGATCTGAGCACGACAGGCATTAGTTGAAGTTAATCTATACCTAGAACCTTTCGAAAACAGATGCTGAATTCGTTTATCAACAATATTAAAATTACCAGTGATGACGACCTGCTGGGGCATAGCAAAATTGTGATGCGTTACATTCACATTCCTTAGGAGTGTTATTTACTATATCAAGGTCAGAAACTATTTTGTTGTAGTTGAAAATAATATTATAATAGTTTTTTTTTAATTAAACAAATTAAAGGACCTTCGGATTATTTAAAATATTTAGCGATATAATCAACTACATGATTATCTGGAAAAACACTATGCATGTCAGTGAAATCAATACCTTTATTAAGATATAGTACTTTTAGAAAATGCCTGAGGTGATCAGATTCCTTGAGAACATGTTGTGTGTAGCTTTGAATTATGCAAGCAGTGTTATACAAGGGATCTGTTAGAATGCACATTTTGTCTCATCCTCGTCGATCAACTTAAGTGAAGAAATGAACAAAGAGGTAAAAGAGTATGATCAAGGTAAGCCTTGAAAGCATAGAGTGCTTTCCAGACTGTTTAAAAAATCAGCGACTGAAATAATTATACGCAATTTACCTTTGATGTTACCATTACGCTTACGATCATGAGACAAAGAGTTACGCTTTCGAATAGAAAATATAGATTTTTTTTAAATATGAGTATCTTTTGAAATATTTCCTTGTTGATAAATATTGTCATTAAGGTCGAGTGGATAATTATGGTGTCTGCACGCTTTTCATCCACTTAAGTTCTGCAATATTTCTAGCTTGTATTATCATAAATAATCATCAACTGCCATTTGCATAGATGTAACATAAATACGCACATGAAGTAACGAAAATTCAGATAGCTCCATTATTATAATAGTCATTTTTAGGAATCAATTATTTGTCTAACAGTATGAATCTTAAAATGGGCGAATAAGTCAAGTAATTGTCTACTGCTAAAGAAACGATATTTGTATATTATAAAATGATTTGTCTCGCTTTAGATCAATACGCCAAATAACTTACTGTATGTGCCAACTTAAAGGAGGTAAAGCATTATTTTGAGTTATAGATGCCCTTGGTTTCTCCCTTACGCAGTTTTTTCTATTTTTTGATGGTAAATGTCGGCATTTGTTTTCCCTATATTTATGTATTTCTTTTCCTGCAATGACTTCCCATGTTGCTAGAGCAAACACGTTGGCGTCAACGATTTAACGTCCTATATACATCATGTGTACACTGTACCACATGGTCTAATAAACAATGTAGAGTGTTTTTTGGAGTTAATTTATTTCCGTTCAACGATATTGCCTATAATATTGTTTTTCTACTACAAGGACTAGAACCGGTTTAAACCCCCAATGGCCTACTTTGCCACTGAGCGTTCCAAGGCGGTAGCCCTATTGTCAACCATTTTGTGTTTGTGATGTCGTTTGCATTTATTATTACTTTTGCCTTCTTGTTTGACTGTTTGCGTGTTTGTTTCTGTGTTTTGTGGTTGACTGTCCTCCTTGCATGCTACTTTCCCTGTCCGATCTTTTTATATTTCTTTAGTCAACCACTAACACACACAGAAACAAAGAACAACTTTAAAGAGGAATAAAAAGCAAGATAAGACATCACAAATGTTGACAATAGAGTTACCGCATTTGAACGGTCAATGACAAAAAAGGCCGCCGGGGGTTTAAACCAGGTTATGGGTTGCACCAAACCTCATTCGACCACTATTGTCGTCCCAATAAACGGGACAGTGTAAATAAATATATCCCCTCTAGTGTATTATCTCTAACAAACAAGGCAGTATTAATAGGAAATATAAATAAAACACATGCATGGTCATGTGTATTTAATATAAAAAAAAAAAGCCTAGAAAGCTACGAAGTAAGTACTGAATGACTTGGTAGAAGCCAGAGCAAAACGAGAACAAACCGTTAATGGTACGACAAGAAAAGATCAAAGACAAACATCAAACGCTACTGTCCTATAAGGATTTATAACGCAACAGGTTTGATTTGCCTGCCATTTTGTATTATTGGATGATAAACATGTATTACATTATATATATATTTCTTTTTCATTACTTTTGTTAATCTGAATTCAAAAACAGAATGCATAATTGTGAAACAATGCCAGCATGTCATAATCACTTGTTCCATATCACTCTGATGTATATTGAAATATAGCACGATGTTATAACTGTCTTGATATAACTCTGATGAATACTTAAATATAGTACGATGTTGCAACTTTCTTGATATCACTCTGCTGAATTCTTAAATATAGCACCATGTTGCAACTTTCTTGATATCACTCTGCTGAATACTTAAACATAGTACGATGATGCAACTTTCTTGATATCACTCTGCTGAATACTTAAACATAGTACGATGTTGCAACTTTCTTGATATCACTCTGATGAATATTTTAACATAGTACGATGTTGCAACTGTCTTGATATCAATCTGATGAATACTTAAACATAGTACGATGTTGCAACTTTCTTGATATCACTCTGCTGAATACTTAAACATAGTACGATGTTGCAACTTTCTTGATATCACTCTGCTGAATACTTAAACATAGTACGATGTTGCAACTTTCTTGATATCACTCTGCTGAATACTTAAACATAGTACGATGTTGCAACTTTTTTGATATCACTCTGCTGAATACTTAAACATAGTACGATGTTGCAACTTTCTTGATATCATTCTGCTGAATACTTAAACATAGTACGATGTTGTAACTTTCTTGATATCACTCTGATGAATATTTAAACATAGTACGATGTTGCAACTGTCTTGATATCAATCTGATGAATACTTAAATATAGTACAATGTTGCACCTAACTCGATATCACTATGATGAGTACTTAAACATAGTACGATGTTGTAAATTGCTCGATATCACTCTGATGAATACTAATAGTAGACCGATACATCGATACAATGCGATAGTGATGAATATTTAAACATAGTACGATGTTGCAACTTTCTTGATATCACTCTTATGGAGACTTAAACATAGTACGATGTTGTAACTGCTCGATATCACTCTGATGAATACTATAGCAGACCGATATATTGTAGCATGCACTCTACCATTACAATCATCAAGATGTATACAATTATAAATAAATGATATTTTATAATATGATAATGGGTCTCGGAGGACAATTCGTAACTGAATATATTCAATTAGATGTAACATGCTGACATAATAAAATTAGTTGAAATAGCCCTAATGCCACATTTATAATACCCTCAGCTGTTGGTTGAAGAAAGCATTACATTGTATACTAAATTAAAAACACTATATTATCAACTTTTGAAAGAACACTATTGTGTTAAGTCTACAACATGTAACATGTAACACACTGCAAAGTTTAAAAAGGAAAACGCCTATTAGATCTTTGATATAAAACATTGTGTAATAATATACGATTCATACACGGCAACATTGTTTGACGGATATTTGCATTTTTAACGCTGTTTGACACATTAAATATAACCAGACAAAAATGACATTTAGAATTATGAGGTATTGTTAGGTTTATGACAGTTGAATAATTCAGACCTACTAGTCCATTAGTATCACGTTTAGTCTAGTCCGCTTGAATATACGGACCTATGTCTGCTTGATTTTACCTGTCTGTTCTATACATATAAATACACTTATAAGCATGATTATTTGAGTGTTAACAATGACACAACGAGTACAATATTCGTGAAAGTGAAAATTCACATACATATATAAAATCCAAAACCTGAAAATTATTTCAAGAAATAGAGTACAATCGGAGAAATCAAAGTACTGAAAGTAAAGCGTTTGTTTGTTTGTGTGATTTTACGTCATTTTCAACACATGTCATGTAGAGATGATTTTAATTTTGACATTGTTAATTATCCCCACTTGGATGGGGATGTTCCCCGAGCACCTTCTTATGGTGTGTATGTGTCTCAACTTATTCGTTTTTCTAGAGCTTGTACTCGAGTTGAGGACTTTAATATTCGTAATCTTTGTATTATAAATAAAGAGTTACTCAATCAGGGTTACCGTTACCATAAACTTCATAAAATCTTTGCAAAATTTTACTATCGTAACCCTGATCTTCTTTCCAAATATAAAAATAATTTAAGGACTCTTCTGCGACAAGGACTATCACAAGCTAACTTCTATGGTGATGTGATTTATAATCTTCGTAAGATTCTCGGTCATGATCACTTTCATACTATCTTTGTTAAACTTGTTAAAAAGTTTATCAAAAGGGGTTATGACCCTATCATTTTGCAACGTACTGCATGCTTGGTCGTGGACCCTTTTACAGTTCGCCACTATGATTTCTCTTTAATTGTACGATGACCGGACAGGTTGTGGACCCTATGATGACGCCTACCTAAAGCCCATTGGGACGGTGGCGTTTGATGTTTGTCTATGATATTTCTTGACGTGCCCTTAATGGTTTATTCTCTTACTGCTCTGACTTCTGCCAAGCCATTGAATACCTTCATTGTGGCTTTCTAGGCTATTATTTTTTTGTATTATATTTGCACGAGCATATTTGTGTTTTACTTATATTGCCTATTGATGCTGCCTTGTTGGTTAGAGATTAGATCATGGCGGGGATTTCTTTATTTACATTGTCCTGTTTTTATGGAATGACAGTAGGGTAAGTGTCAGGTTTGGTGCACCCTAGAACCGGTTTAAACCCCCAGTGGCCTACTTTGCCACTGACCGTTCCAAGGCGGTAGCCCTATTGTCAACCCCTTTGTGTTTGTGATGTCGTTTGCATTTATTATTGCTTTTGCCTTCTTGTTTGTCTGTTTGCGCGTTTGTTTCTGTGTTTTGTGGTTGACTGTCTTCCTTGAATGCTACTTTCCCTGTCCGATCTTTTTATATTTCTTTTTATATATGACGGTCGTTTTTTTTGTGGTGGAGGCAGACCACCCACTTTTCCTGTGTATGTTCATTTAAAATATCATTCCGCAAAACAAAACTGGAAAATAAAGCATAGAAAGATGAACCAGTGAAAATATAGGCTTAACGAGGTTTAATTTATCGATTAATAGAAAATATCGAAACAAAACCAGATGCTAAACAAAAGAATTACACACAATTAGGAAAATATTAAATTGTTACAGCATGTTTTGCTCTTTCTTTTCCTAATAAAATGCTAGTGTCCAAAGATAGCGATTGCGAAATCATATATAAGTTTTCGAATGAATGCAAATGAGTTCAAGTGTATATAAAATTCGAACAGGAAACGTAGCATCCAAGAACCACATTCCTGACAAAACACGCTAGGAAACAAACAATAATTACAAAGATGAATAAAAGGTAAGATATGATATCAAAAATATAAAGGGGTTTAGAATAGGGGTACTCGTACCGCCTTGGCTTCCGCCTAACCGTAACCTTAAACCAAAACGGTGTGCTATGCCAAGATTCGAGCACATAGTGCCATATTTAAAGGTAATGTAAGACAGTGACTAATTCTCTACTCTACCAACAGACGAGATTGTAGGTGTATACTAATCTACTTAAAGAGGAAAAATCAACACATTCAGCTGTCTCCAGTTTTCTCAAATCTGCTGTTAATTCAATCAATAAGTCGTTTCCATTTACGTCATACAAGTTAATTAAACTATATAAGTTCATTAAAATACTGTTTGTGCTTTATGATGCATAAACAGAATTACAAATTTGAAGAAACAATTGCAAAACAAAGCATGCCTCATAGTTAACAACAGTCTTTTCCTCATATGTACCATTATAAATATGTTCTCCGTCTTAAACTGGAACATCTGTTAAAACACCACTATGATTTTAGTATACACAATCACACATACATATAACATAATAACAAACTATGCTTCACTAGCATTTATCATAGACTAGTTCGAGTCATTAGCCGAGAAATGTCCATGGAAATGCCGTAATACTCAAATACACATTTTATGTTTGTATACTGGCTAAATCGCCGAAACAGAGATATCACAGAACACTATGCTCGTCCTCTATCCGCTTGGATGGTCCACGATATAACTCACATTTTGCGAATGTCACGAATGTATGAGACTAACAAGTAAAACAATATGACTGCTACAGAAATGAAAAAATCATTAAACATGAAGGAAGAATAGGAACTAAATGCAATAACGCATGCTGACAGCGATAAAGGAAATTGTCATACCTTGTTAGTATTTCTAATCTGTATGAAGGTCGCTTATTATATATATATGTTACTGAGCAGGAGTTTGAATTCCGTAACCTTAATATACTTGCCAACACATGTCATGGTTAAGATGGTTATTTGCTATTATTTGCCAAGGTATGTTATCTGCAAATTCACCATTTAGACACACCACTATATATTAAATTTTGTTAAATAAAGTAATTAAAATAGTAGTTAAATTAAATAAAGGAAATTGTCATACCTTGTTAGTATTTCTAATCTGTATGAAGGTCGCTTATTATATATATATGTTACTGAGCAGGAGTTTGAATTCCGTAACCTTAATATACTTGCCAACACATGTCATGGTTAAGATGGTTATTTGCTATTATTTGCCAAGGTATGTTATCTGCAAATTCACCATTTAGACACACCACTATATATTAAATTTTGTGATAATTATGAAACTAATTACGTGAAACAAATTACTCTTAACATCAATGATTGTAGTGCCGATATGGAGTATATAGGAGCCACTATTTCAGAATATAAATTTCCCCTGAGTGTCTGTGTTGACAGGATGATACATGCAATTAACTTTTTTTTTATAATTTAATATTTTATTTCACAAGAAAACATTTGTAAGTCATATCATACAATAATGCATAAAAATATTATCAAGATACATATATTCTATCAAACAGTATTTTATTCATGACATGTTCATAGACTTAACCAACAAAGATTTCCAGTGAAACAGTTTAGTTATGTAGAGAGTAGATGAAGAAAATAGTTCATAGAAGAAAGGAAGAGAAGTAAGACAGACACATAATACAGATGGAAGAAGTGAAAATGTACGATGAAAGAAGTAGAGTTTCGGTTTGTCTAATTTGGTGTCTAATAATTATACTTGATCGATCAGTTAATAAAGTTTCGCCATTTTGTCTCATGGGTCTCTAATTTATCGTTCGCAAGTGCTATACATTTTTCAATTTCGATTCATTGCAATTAACTTGACACTGTGCTAATGCGAATTTTCCTACAATTTCTCATACTTTTACTTACCATGATATCAATAGCCCAGTTCAGTAACATGGTTTGCTTCCCTTTAATGGGAAACACAGATGCTGTCTTGTTGGTTAGAGATTATATCATGGCGGGGATTTCTTTATTTACACAGTCCTTTTTTAATGGGATGAAGTAGGGTAAGTGTGAGGTTTGGTGCACCCTAGAACCGGTTTAAATCCCCAGTGGCCTACTTTGCCACTGACCGTTCCAAGGCGGTAGCCCTATTGTCAACCCTTTTGTGTTTGTGATGTCGTTTGCATTTATTATTGCTTTTGCCTCCTTGTTTGTCTGTTTGCGTGTTTGTTTCTGTATTTTGAGATTTACTGTCCTTCTTGAATGCTACTTTCCCTGTCCGATATTTTTATATTTCTTTTAACATTAGTTATCCCTTGTAAATATCACGAAATGGGTTAAACATATTCTATGGGAGGTTTTATTTTTTCACTCGTTCACATCCACTCTCTCGCTAAAGCAGATATCCACTCATTTTATGACATAATTCCTGACTATCTAAACCTTTAATTTAAATAATCTTCATAGCCAATACCACATCACTGAACAGCAATCAAAACCAGTCAATATGTTTCTGCTGTTGGGAAGATAATTGGTCTAAGCAGAACTAAGTTTTTACATTATTTATCAAGTCTTACATCTTCCAATGTACTTCTTTTTTTAACAAATTATTGAAGAAGTAACGATTATTAGCAGACAGTTGTATCCATACTAATATTATAATGACAGATAAGACACGATTGCGTTGCGTGTTTCTTTACATTACATGGTCTGAGTATTAACTTTCATACCCCATCCAACCCCTTCTCCAAAATGCAAAAACAGGGTTGGCTGGGATATGAAATAAAACCTTAATTTTGGCTTAACAAGTCTGCATATTGCAAAATTAAAACATTAATAGATAACAGGTTATCACGTTTTTTCACTAATTTTTTTTTTAAAAGTGTTTTATTGTCGAAATATCCGTTATAAAGTTCTGCTAATATAAGCTTTCCCATCACTTAATGGAAATAAGGCAGGACGACTTAATGATAAGGTGAGTAAAATAGAAGATGTACCAGTATGTTATTCGTCAACGTAATTGAATAGGAACAGTATGCGATTATTTTGACTGTTTATATGTTCCAATAGCAGTTAATGTATATAGACACAACTGAAACTTGAAACAAATTCCCGAATTTATAATAAATACGGACATATTTTGTGACTTGTCCTGTTCGATTGTTATATCTTCTTTTACAGTTATTAGACCCTTCCCGCTAATGTCAATTTATAAAGTGTTGAAATATGTTTTTAAGGTTACTTGTCATGTCAAAGGTGGCATATTCTTTAATTTCCTGTTATCGATTCTTGATGGGCTTAAAAGGATTTGTTTTATTGGACGAATCAATGTAGTCGTCTTCTAGTTTGTAATCAACTTCAAACTAACTTTAACAGTAATCTAAACATGAAAAAAAAACTAAGAAACATTAGGGAGTCTTCAATCAACTTGAATTAAATAAAGCAATAACACTTTTAACGAGGATAAAGACTTTGAGCCGCTTAACGACTCTAAACTTCAAAACAGCTCGCAAAAGCCAATAGCAATGTGCACAATTCACCTAAAACGGTGATCCACTGTCGTGATACTGGTGTTGTAATAATTCAATTTCAAAGAAAGCACATTTGCCTGTGGACATTAAATAACACAATGCCATACAGCGGTCAAGTGTAATACAATTTACTATTATGTTCTCTTACCCGTCAATCAGGAATTACTCAGGACCATCACTTACCATATGTCACTAAGTTCATCAGGTCATATAGTATATCCCTATGTATGTTATAAATGCAATATGTTATACTCCGAATCATTGAATAATATATATAACATATTATAATCTATGTTTGGTTTCGTATGGAAAAAGAGTCCCTGTTTCTGTATTCATTAAATGTTTCAACACAATAACTATAATTGTAATAGTTAACTTCTTTAGAGGATGACATTCGAGTAAGAGCTAGCTTTGGTGCACCCTAGAAATACGATGAACGAGGACAAACATGTGTATAGGATGACTGGATATATTTTATAAAACGCTGTTAGAGAAACATGTATCATCCGAGAGATAAATCTCTATACTCTTCAATATTAATTTTGATCTACACTAACGTTTAACCCGTAAATTAATTAGTCAGATTACCGAAAACAATACCGTGTAACCAAAGTAATGCAAATGGACGTTCCAAGGCGGTAGCCTTATTGTCAGCTATTTTATGTTTGTGATATCATAACTTGCATTTTTCTCATCTTTGTAGTTGTTGTTCGTTTTTGTGCGTATTTGTGGTTGACTGAGGTCCTTGAATGCTACATTTCCTGTTCGACGTTTTGTATTACATTTTGACAAATCAAGTATCTCTCCCAAGAATTCTCAAAAGTAGACATAAAGATCGAACAGGAAGATAGCATTCAAGGATGACAGTCAAACACAAACACACAAAGAAACAAAGAAAAACTATAAAGATGAATAAAATGCAAGATAAGACATCACAAACACAAACGGGTTGACAATCGAGCTACCGCCAAAAAAGGCCTCTGGGGGTTTAAACCAGGTTCTAGGGTGCACCAAACCTCACTCTTACGCTATTGTCGTCCCAAAAAACGGGACATTGTAAATAAAGATATTCCCGCCAAGTTATAATCTCTAACAAACAAGACAGACATGACAAACAAGACAGACTCAATAAAACCGATTCTGCTGCTTTATTCTCTTAATTGTGTTTGTTGCTCCCAAAGGATCACCTTTATCAGTATTTATTTGCATGCATGCAGTTTATCATGCATGGCTCATGCCTAGGTTAGAACACGCAAGTATGTAAATAATTATTATTTAAAAAAACATCTTACTTTCTATTTAAAACTTATTTTGAATTATTGTTAATCTGTGGAATAATTTTATTACGGTTTTGTTGTAACAATATAAATACACTATATATATATGTGAACAAAAGTAGTAAAGAAAGGGTGTGTGTGTGGGGTGGGAGTGGGGGTGGTTCAGGACAGTTTCCGAGAGCGGGCTTCAAACCCAAGCAACTGCAAAATGTGTCGGCCATGGCTGTTAACTCAAGTACACCATTATTTACAAAAAAATCTAAATGGTTGCAAACTTGGGCCAACAGCCCTGAAACACATTATTAATTACTTGAGCAAACCCACTCCAGGAAACCATCGCTGAACCCCCCCCCCCCCCCCCCCCCCCACCACACACACACACCACTTTCTATACTACTTATCAATCCAGTTGATCATTTCAATAACAAACATTAGCAATTGATTAAGCAAAGTCAGACGGAATCGGACAGTAGTCTTCACCATCGCTCTGCATAACATGGAATTTACTGATACGCCAATGTATCCTGCCCATTATCTAGTATGTATCTTTTATCATCATAAGCTGACAAACTGTTTTTATTGATTTCGTGGCTGTTCAGCTTGTGTTTGTTAGATCTGATAACTTTCATCTTGTGATGAGCTTTCGTTGCTGTGAGTAAAATGTTTTTATAATCATCGTGCGCTATTTGTTTTTTAACAACACATTTTAACACCCTTGCATTTATTTGCCCTAACCTCATTATCTAACTTATACGAATATAGTTTACTTCGTAGTCCAACAAATTCAACAATAGGTATGCCACACGTTTCATCTTTCATCTTGCCAATAACCTTTTTATTATCATTAAAATGAAACTTACTTTTTGAATCATAATCACAATTATCAAAAAGTTTTTTATCCTTGTAAAATTCTGCATACACATCTTTTGTTTTTATTTCATAACACAAGGAATCGGTATCAGTAAATAATAGCTTTTTTGTTATAATTATTTTTGATATAGTTGTAATGGAAATCATACATTAAATATTTTGACAAGTCTAAAATACACATGCCAACATAACAAGGACGATTTAAAATACATTTTCATTAAACATTTTACAAGAAATAAATGAAGGTCTTGCTGCATATTTTAAAAGGACCTCCTCGTCGTGAGTTAATTTAACAATAATTCTTTTCTCAAATTTTCCAAAGTTTTACCAATTACTGAATTGTTCATCAGTTTGAAGAAATCCTTTTCAAAAGCATTTGTACCAGCTGTTCTCTTGGCAGTATTAAAGTCTATGTATATTTTCAACCACTCTGATTCGTCAAACTGTAGTATTCGGTGAATTTTTGTAACCTTCAATCCAAGCTTTTTTATACAACTCTAAATTTCTAAAATGCACGACATACTTTTCTTTAATTTTTAGTGTTGTAACAAGTTTATCAACATTGCAAAGTCCTAATTTAAACTTTTGTTTTAAATTTGTACAATAGTCTGACAACCACTCATCTTTGATATTTAAACTTTCCGGGGCAAGAGGATAATCATTATGCGAGTAATGCAGCTTCTCGGGATACTCGATATCACACTCAACAGTGTAACTTCATTTTCCTTTTTCAAACTTATCATTGGCAGTAGGCAGCGGTTGACACATGACCCACCCATACAAGTTATTAACATCAAGATATATTATGTACTTGCTTTCTTATATTTTGCCATAGTTTTTCATATATTTATTGTTAGCCTTTGAATATATGTTTGCAAAATAACTCGTACCATCTCTTAATCCTTTTTCTACCAACAAATATTGATCAATATCAGTTATTAAATCAAGTTGGATACCAGTCATCTTAAGGCATGCATCCCAAGCTAAACCAGGACTACTGAAGTAATGGCAAGGATCTAATTTGTAATATTCAATGCACATTTTTCTAAAGTTTTTAAAAACATCTGTCAGCAACAGCACAGATACAGATCATGATATTCTCCCATATGTTTAATCTTAAATGTTTTCCATATTGTTTTAGCATGATCATAATCTGCATCTGAAATATGCTCATCATTTAATTGAAAATAAAAGTTCTCTTTGCCAGGTAATTTAGTTTCCTTAAAACGTTTAAAAGTGTTCATGTAATCATAAGGATAACACCTTTTCTTTTTATTAATTCCAGCTTGTCATCAAAGTATTCTTGCGAGGTCTATTGAAACAAGGGGATGTTGTTTACTAAATATTCTAACGATTGAGACATAAACTGAAAACTGTCAATAAACACCAAACTTTGTCCTAACATAAAAGCCATGTACTTTTCCATGTTATTTGGTATAACATTTATGTTTCGTTTAAAATTTCCGATGTGTTGCATTATAAAGTGAGAATCATATCCTCTCAAGCTATGAAACACAACCTGATTTTTTTAGTCAGCCTGAAATTAATATTTCATATATCGTGAGCGCTTCCCCTATACTTTCCAGTTATATGACAATGGTCCCTGACTTTTTTGACGGAGTTTTCCTATGCCACTGTATGACCTTTCTTGAGAGTTATTGAAAAAACATTACCACAAATATGACATGATTTAGATGTTTGGAATTTAGCTTCTTCTTCCGACGACATCACCAAATCTTTCTTAAAATGTGCATTCAACGTTTTCTTGCACCACTTTTCTTCTTCTATCATTTTATCAAAAATATTTTAAACAGCATTTGGTCCTCTATACGTTACAACTGGTTAAGAATATTGATCATCATAGCAACAAACAACCTTATACCCATAACTGCAATCAGTATGCTTTTGATATGCTTCTGTTGTGATTTTTTAGGATTGTTTGATGCTGAAGAAATACTTTCGGTTACTGCTTCAAAATCAGCATATATAACAAACGGAACCATTAGCTGCCTGTCATAGTTTTTAAAATAAACCTTTTCATCTTTGTTTGGCATCTCTACTGCTTGTTTTCCGTTAAGTGAAAGACAAACAGTCTTATGTTCTTTTAGCATCCTTTCTAATTTAAAGCAATGCAAGCATCTTCTGCAAAACCATTTTTTTCTTTATGTGCTGTTTGATTACAATATATTAACCTGTTAAAATCTTTTTTCCACACATAATGATTTTTTTCTTTTTCGGTGATCAAAAGCATATCACATGTTTCCTTTGCTTTATTTTTTGATATATGCAAAGGGTATACTTGATTATTTTCATATTCAAATATGTTAAAACAAATGTTGTTTTGTTTTTCTATTTTTGGGATTTGTTTGATAGTAACAGGAAATGTTATTCCTTCGTAATTTAGACCTCCGATATGCTTTTTATAATTTGATATTCTCCCGGGATGTGTTTTAACAGGAAACGTAGAAGTGGCACCATCTAAAGCACTCGTTATCTTCATTTTTTTATATTTATCAATCCTTTTGTTAGCATGAACAAGTATTTCCAAAATCATTCTTTTTCAAGAGTCCTGTGATCTAGCATCTGGTTGATTTTTTACATGATATTTACAGTATCTCTCGAAATCATCGGTTTCGAGATCACCTTTAGCTATAAGCAATCTTTTTTTTTTCAATTGCTCACAATAGTTTATAAAGTCGTTTTTATCAAGAAGCTTTTCATTAATCATCTCTTTTATGCTTTTAATAAACATTTCAACGTCTTCATAGCATCCGATATCTGTATTAATTATATGTGTTTTTTTTCAGTTTGCTGATTAATTCATACTTAAAATACTCAACATCCTTGGCAACTGCATCTGCTTGTGTTTCACTAAAAATCCTAATTTGTTTTATCGCCAGGTCTGTAAGTGGCTTTATAGCAGTATTAGCTTCATACTCGGCATTTATCGCCCAATCTTTTTTTAAAACCTGCAATATCTTCTTCCAATCGTTTTATATGACTTTCTTTAAACTCTTTGATCTCCTCGTCTGCTTTAGTTAAAATAGTCCGTTCGTAGGCAGTTTTTCTTTCTTCATCATCAAATTGTTTCCTTTCTTCTTCTGCATAACTTCAGGTCATAATCATAATTTTAATAACGTAACTGTTCAACCGGTTGAATATATATATTTTGACAATGATGCTACTAAACGCTTTAAAATAAAAGCTAGACATATTGCAGAACTTAAGTGGATGAAAAACTTACAGACACCTTATCCACTCGGCCTTAATGACAATGTGAATGCAACACATCAAAAGTTTGCTATGCTCCAGCAGGTCATGTCCTCACTGGTAATTTTGATATTATTGATAAACGTATTCGGCATTTGTTTTCGGAAGGTCCTAAATATAGATTACCTTCAACTATTGATTTTAATCCATGTCGTGCCCAGATCGCCCACTCCATTGACGATTTTAGTATCAAATGATGGCGTAGAGAACATGCGGACCCAAACTCACTATCTACTTGGAATAAGTCAGTTCTGGAAATTATAGATACACGTATTAACTTTTATAATGCTAATCCCTCTTTACTTCCTCCGAAACCTAGGTTTTTCTTTCGTAATTTAAAAATCGGGAATTCAGGAATTTCATAATAAGTTTGTTTTAGTTCCTGCAGATAAAGCAGCTAATAATGTAATTATTGTTTGACGCCTACATTACGTCAATGTTTTATCTCTGGAACTCGGCAGCACCAATTCGTATACTCCAGTTACTTCTACTGAGGATGATGTTGTTTCCGCACATATCACTCGGTGCACTACTTTCAAGGCTGGTGTAAACGATAAGCAAAATAAACTGCCTACTATGTACTGGATTCCTAAATTACATAAAAATCCATATAAGGCTCGCTTTATTTCGAATTCTAGTGCCTGCAACACAACAAACATCTCCAAACTTTTAACTTCTTGTCTTACTGCCGTTAAAGATCACGTTAAACTATATTGTGATAAAACTTATGAAAACTCTGGGATTATTTTTTTTTGGTCTATAAAATAATCAGGAGACATTCTTGATAAAATGTTCAAAGGTCAAGTTTCATCAATAAGCACTTATGACTTCTCTACACTATATACAACCTTACCACATCACCTTATTAAGGACAAGCTAATTTCTCTTATTCAAAACACATTCGCTAGAGGAAATACTACATTTTTGGCATATAATACTATAAAAGCGTTGTTTACTAACGGTAGTTTAGACAATTATAATATGTGGACTTGCTATGAAGTTTGTGAAGCACTCATCTTCCTATTAGATAATATTTGCGTCAGGTATGGAACCACCGTTTATAGACAAATTGTTGGTATACCTATGGGTACGAACTGTGCACCACTTGTCGCAGATTTGTTCTTATTTTACTATGAAAGGGATTTCATGTTGAGTCTTTCACCAGATACCCAGGCAGATGTTATTGAAGCCTTTAATGACACCTCTCTGTATCTGGATGACATATTGAACATTGACAACCCTTTCCTTCCAGCAATGGTTAATTATATTTATCCTAAAGAACTTCAGCTGAATAAAGCTAATATATCTGATAATAACGCTTCTTTTCTTGATTTAGATCTCTCGATTGAAAATGGTAAAATAATTACCAAAATCTATGACAAGAGAGATGATTTTAATTTTGACATTGTTAATTATCCCCACTTGGATGGGGATGTTCTCGAGCAACTTCTTATGGGGTGTATGTGTCTCAACTTATTCGTTTTTCTAGAGTTTGTACTCGAGTTGAGGACTTTAATATTCGTAATCTTTGTATAACTAAAAAGTTACTCAATCAGGATTACCGTTACCATAAACTTCGTAAAACCTTTGCAAAAATTTATTATCGTAACCCTGATTTTCTTTCCAAATATAAAAGTAATTTAAGGACTCTTCTGCGACAAGGACTATCACAACCTGACTTCTATGGTGATGTGATTTATAAACTTCGTAAGATTGTTGGTCTTGATCATTTTCATACCCTCTTTGTTAAACTTGTTAAAAAGTTTATCAAAATAGGTTATGACCATATCATTTTGCAACGTATTGCATGCTTGGTGGTGGATCCTTTTACAGTTCGCCACTATGCGTTCCTCTTTAATTGTACGATGACCGGACAGGACCCTATGATGACGCCTACATAAAGCCCATTGGGACGGTGGCGTTTGATGTTTGTCCATGATCGTTCTTGTCGTGCCCTTAATGGTTTATTCTCTTACTGCTCTGGCTTCTGCCAAGTAATTGAGTACCTTCATTGTGGCTTTCTAGGCTATTGTTTTTTTGTATTGTATTCACACGAGCATATTTGTGTTTTACTTATATTGCCTATTGATGCTGCCTTGTTGGTTAGAGATTAGATCATGGTGGGGATTTCTTTATTTACACTGTCCTGTTTTAATGGGATGACAGTAGGGTAAGTGTGAGGTTTGGTGCACCCTAGAACCGGTTTAAATCCCCAGTGGCCTACTTTGCAACTGACCGTTCCAAGCCGGTAGCCCTATTGTCAACCCTTTTGTGTTTTTGATGTCGTTTGCATTTATTATTGCTTTTGCCTTCTTGTTTGTCTGTTTGCGTGTTTGTTGCTGTGTTTTGTGGTTGACTGTCCTCCTTGAATGCTACTTTCCCTGTCCGATCTTTTTATATTTATTTCCCATATACTATGGATTATATTATATTATTTAATTTCCACCTTTAAATAAACGTTTTCAAGTTTTCATAGCATTCGATATCAATATCACTCATATGATCTTTTTTCTCCTTAATTAATTCTTTCTTTAAATGTTCAACCTTTTTGTCTATTGCGTTAGCTTTTTTTTTTAACCTTTCACTGTTACTTAACTGTTCACTGTAACACAATCTAATATCTCCCTCCAAGAGTTTCATCCGAGTTTTTTTAAACTCTTCAATCCCCTCTCTCTCCTTGATTATGAGAGTCTTTTTAAAGTCAGGTACTGTTTCTGTCTAACTTTTCATATACTACAGATTACATTATTTTTATTTAATTAGCATAAACAATAATATTAATTCCTTTCTCTAACAAAATGCTGTAGTAAGCAATAAAAGTATCCTCAGTTACAAAACTGCAAGTTTCTGATGAAATTTGATTTTTACAAACAGCATGCAACCTGTTTATTTCTGTTTTTTCATTTTCCTTTCTAGTTTTAGTTGTTGCGCCATGGTGATAATTCTTTCAGTCAGATCTTGAAAGTTTGTAAAAACTATTAACTCTTTGTCACGTTTATTCATATCTTCAAAATCAACTATACGAGCACGCGCCATTTGATTTTTTTTAAAGATTTTTTGATTTCCTGTTCTACTTGTTCCATTATAATATTACATAAGATAATATTTCTTTAAGCCTATATTTTAAATATATAATTCTATAGTATAGTATAATGAATTGCAAATATTGGCAAAGAGTTTTAAATATTATTGATCTCCCTGGAGTATGTTTAGATTGCATCTTATTTTACATGACTGATCAAAGGAAGCTTTGTAAATATTGTAACCAAGCTGTGTTTCAAATGCTCTAATGCATGTATTAATTGTAATGGTACTTATGCAGGTTACAACTACAA
Organism: Cyrtodaria siliqua; assembly: GCA_037043455.1. Lineage (NCBI taxonomy): Eukaryota > Metazoa > Mollusca > Bivalvia > Adapedonta > Hiatellidae > Cyrtodaria > Cyrtodaria siliqua. The sequence continues at coordinate 25,362 of JAWPHD010000992.1, forward strand.
CCGAAAGAAAACTATTTACCACAGAAAGTACCATTTGGATAAATACTTGGTAGAATATGATTTGTCTTCTACAAATAGACAAAGATTTGAACATTTGTTTTATAATGGAATCTACTTAAGCATTTCATTTAATCTATCCTATATTAAGTGGAACAAAAAATTGTATTATCATCAGAAAAAGCGTCGATTATTAATAGCTCAAGTACACCGAGTAATTGTACAACTGTATTTGCCAGACCATTAGTATTAGGCAAGAACAAACAGTATGGCATTGGACTTGATAAGATTAATTCCATGACTTACTCATGGTATAATATAAGTGAAGATTTTAATAACAAAAAGATAAGGTATCACAATGGAACAGATTGGAAAACTATTAATTTTGCAACTAGAAATTAAAGTTATGCTGATATTGGTAATTATATAAAAGAAACATTGACTGTAAACGGTGATTTACCCGCTGACTCACCTGTCCCAATAACAGTTGAGTTTGATTTATCAATTTTCAAATGTTTAGTTACCATTTATTATAATTTCATCCTTAATTTAAGAGAAACAAACGTTCACACCTTGATCGGGTTTGACAAAGATGCAGTTATTAGAGAAACTAAATTTGGAACTGTAACACTTAACATAACAAGTTCTATCGATACATTGTATATCCACTGTGATTTGATAAGTAATTATATTGTTGATGGATCATACGGGGATGTTATTTATGAAATAAGTACAGCTGATCTTACGAGATCGTATCCTTTGAAAGATGAACCGATAAGAGTCGGGTAAACAAAACGATCATTAACAGTATTAATATTTACATAACCGACTTCTCTGACAAAATTATTAATTTAAATGGAGTTCACACATCATTTCGATTTGTTTTAAAGGAATTAATGTAATATATGTTATATGGCATGTTTAAAATAAGTTTATGACACTAGTACAGGAACATTTACTCTAGATGACTGATTAACTGGAGCTGGTATTTTTTACATTTTTTCAAAGGTTGGATCAAAGATATTTATTGAGTCTGTGAAAACAGCAAGTAAGAAGGCATTAGAAACTGCTGGTAAACAAATCTTAGAGAGTGGTTCTAAAATACTTGGAGATGAAGTAGAACAAATGGCTGCTGATAAATTAGTTTCAGTTATTAGACCTAAACCAAAAGGTGAGATAATTTTAAAAGAACATACAAAGGCTAATAACAAAAAAGAAGTTGTAACTGAAACTGAAGAAGATCTAAATGCAAAAATTAACAGATTATTATCCGGAAGAGGAACCAAAAATATTCATGCGAGAATTAAACGATTGATTAAATAAAAATAATCTCATTACTAGTATACATAGATGTTTCGAAGTGATAAATATAACACTAGATATGAATATGTACCTACTCAGTTAGATACTCCTATAACACAACCACGAAATACTACCAGGCAAATGATAAGTGGTTATCAGTTTACACTAAATGATAGAAGTTCTTACTTTGATAGGTATAATGCATATTTTGAAATCAGTTTTCAAGTAAACAAGCTTGCTGATGGAGCCGCTTTCGCAGACGCTAACACACTTGCTTTAATTAACGATGCAGCTTCACTGATTGATCAAATGCAAGTAAAGCAAAATGGAAAAATAGTTAACGATGGAAATAATCTTCACAAATGTGTTAATGTCAAAAGCTTGCTTGAACTTTCTGACGATTATGCAAAGACAACCGGAACAAACGAATACTTTTATTTGGATACTACCACTGCTGCAGAATCTCAAGATGATCAAGCTGGTTATAACCCAGGATTTGCTGCTCGTCATACTTTAATCATAACTAATCAAAAAGTTGATTCTATAATTCCATTAAACAAATATTCCTTTTTTGAAGGTTTGGAAACAAACATGCTTCCTTCTAGTCAGATTCAAATCTGCTTGCAACTGACAGATGATAATGTGTTAATTTTCAAAGCTGCTGATGATGGTAGAGTAGTTATTAATAAATTAGTTTTGTGGATACCTAGAATGATATTTAACTCAGATGGTTTAAGTTATGTAATGGCAAATCATATGACAATAACACGATGGACTTATCTTCGTGAAATGATACAAGAAAGCGGAAGTACTCAACTAAATCTGTATTTAGAATAACGGCTGGAGTTAAAAATCCCGAACATGTTTTTGTGTATTTGCAAAGGGCCTACAAGAGTTCTTCTCAAACACAAAATCCTCATCTTTTGGATACGTTTAAGGTAAATGCTGCTGATACTAATTGCTATTTACAATCAGCTAGACTGGAAGTTAGAAATGGAGTTTATTATCCAGAAACTGAATACTGTTATGCTAATATCATAAGAATACTTAGAGTCGTTATTAATTATTCTAACAAACAAAATGATAAAAACACTGGAACTTTACTCAATGCGAGTAATTTTAAAAATCTCTTTGGGATGATATATTTCGATTTAAGTTACACAGGTAATGAAGTCAATGTTGATCCAAAACAACTAAATCTGAGATATAAATTAAATAAACCTCCTGCTGCTCGATATAAAGTTTATGCTCTGGTTCTTTATGCGGAAGATGTAGTTATTGATACCATTGGAAATGAACTAGTTATTGTTTAATCTAACTTATAATATATATAACTTACCAAAATTATTCAATAAATTTAACAGATGGTCAAAAACAAAGTTTGGCAAAGGCTTATGAGAACAAAAGCGAATTAACACTTAGGTTAAAAAATAAACAACTAACTGGGAATTTTCCTTTGTTGTTAACAACAACTCAAATTAAAAATATTAAGAAAGCAATAAACGACGGACGCGGGTTAGATATTAATATATCAAAAACACAAATGAGATCCGAGTCTAAAAATGGAGGTTGTTTAGGAGCATTAGCTGGCTTGTTGACTAAAACAATATTACCAACAGTTGCTAAATTTGCTCCAAAAATATTAGGGCCTCTGGCAACAGGGGCACTAAGTGCCTTGGTAAGTACTGGAATTGGTAAACTATTTATAATGGGATGGTAACTATTCACAGAGATAAAAAACAAGCACTTCTTGGATCAAATAAATTAACACTTACACAAAGAAACAAAATGATAAAGTCTAAAGGTTGTTGTCCTATTACCTTGACAAAGCAGCAACGACAAGAATGGGGATTTCTTGAGCTGCTTGCATCATTAGGAATTCCATTGATTGGATCTCTTATTAGTGGCTTAAATGGAAAAGGTTTGCAAGTAGGCAGAAAGGGAAAACGATTGAGAGTTGATCGTGGAAATGGTTTACAAGTAGACTCCCAAATAAGACCCTATAGAAGTATCCCATTCGTAAAAAAAATTTAATTTTCAAAAACGAGCTATCTCTAACTTAGATATAATAAAGTTGGTTAAGCAGTTAGGTATACAGAAATTCAGGGGAGTGTTTAGCAAGGATAAATTACCGGCAAAACAAAATAAACAAGAATGCGGTATTATTAATCTTGATGATTATACTGGACCTGGTACACACTGGACTTGTTACTATGATAATTATTAATTCGATCCATTTGGTCTGAGCCCACCAAAAGAAGTTTTAAATTACATACCTAATATAAAATACAACACTATTCAGTATCAAGATAAAACAGTGTCTTGTGGGGATATTTCTGTTTATTCTTCATTAGCAAGTTAAAAGATAAACATAAGATGTATGATGTACTTTACAAAATGCTAAAACCTGATAATCCAATAGAAAATGAAAACAATATAAAATCATATTTAGTAAACAAAGTTTAGTCTAATCTTATTTATACATGAGTTGCTGTATTAAAGGAAAGATGGTTACAGAAAACGTTAAATTTCAGAATGTTTTTGCAAAAAATGGTAGAAGAATGTTAAAACCAACTTGTGCATCTTGTGGTATTACTAAAACACAGTTTGTTAAAAGTATGCAAGGTGGAAATATTGATATTCATAAAGTGTTACTTCCTTTATTACCTAAAAAAAGTTAACAATCCCTGGTTATAAATATTGCGGTCCTGGTAATCCGCTTGATAGCGGAGAACCGGTAAATGAGTTAGATGCTGTTTGCAAAGATCATGATTATAGTTATGATGAAAATCCTAGTAATAAATCAATGTGCGATAAAAACATGCTTCTGGTTTAAAAAAATGTAAGTCTAAATCACTTGGGGGAAAATCGCTAAGAATTTAATTGTTAAGCCGGTTATTAGTACTAAATACAAACTTGGTCTTGGCGCATCAAAATACAAGAAAAGGCTTTGAAATGGACTGACACGTTAGCAGATGAACTTCATAAGCCTATACAAAGAAAGTTCACTCAACGCCGTGTGATTGTTAATGCAATTGATACAATATGGTCTGCTGACTGTCTGTTCGCGTGTTTGTTTTTGTGTTTTGTGGTTGACTGTCGTCCTTGAATGCTGCTTTCCGTGTCCGATATTTTTATATTTCTTTGGTTGATATGCAGTCGTTTTCAAAGTATAAACAAGGTACTAAAGACTTGCTTACTGCTATTGACGTGTTTAGTAAATTTTCTTAGGTTGTGCCGGTTCCAAATATAACTGGTTTAGAAATTACCAAAGCATTTCAAAAAATCATAAGAATGGGAAGACAATGTAAATTGTTGTGGGTTGACCAGGGAGTAGAATTTTACAATAAATATTCAAACAGTTCCTTGTTGATAATAATATCGAAATGTTTCACACGTTTTATTTCGGAAAAGCTGTAGTAATTGAACGATTTAAAAGAACATTAAAAGAGAGGATGTGGAAATATTTCACAGCAAACAATACAAACACATATTTAGACGTGTTACAAAAAATGGTTGACAAGTATAAAACACAAAACATCGGAATATTCAAATGACACCGACTGAAGCAAGTGATGAAAAGAATAAAGGAATGGTGTATTTCAACTTTTATGAATATTGAGTTCTGCTCCCCGGGGCTAGAGGTCGAGAGCGGTAGGTAGAAATCTTTTCACTACTGTTTTATCTATCATTTAGATTTTTTATAAATGATGGTGTACTTGAGTTAACAGCCATGACCGACACATTTTACAGTTGCTTGGGTTTGAAACCCGCTCTGGGAAACTGTTCTGACACCCACACCCCCCACCCCACCCACACACTCACTTTCTATACCACTTACAAACAACTAATACGTGTAGTGCTGCCATCGAATTATATTGAAAGCATTAATTGTATTATTTGTAAACATGTTCATGAGCCATATTTGGCTCAACACAATACAATATATTCTATATTATATTCTAATGCTGCAGCTACTTTCAACCTACCACCCACACCGTTACGACATTTGCATCAATACATCATTGTGTTGTGTTACACTATTGCGATTAATACAGGCTTTCATTCGTCCCAATTTCCCTATTTCCCTATTTACACTCTAACATTTCTAATGACAGACTCCTTATTGTCTTGATGTTCTTGCAGTAAACTTTGTTTGTTAGACACGTTTGACCCACATACAAGTTTTCGATTCTAAGTTTAATTAATTGCGTTAAAACTGACTTAGCGAAAGATCAATCAATGTCATTCAGTCGTCTTTTATTAGAGATCAATGCCATTCGGCCGTCTGGTATTAGCGATCAATGTCATTCAGCCGTCTGGTATTAGCAATATTACATCTAGAAGAAATCATAGGACGAACTTTAACACCAATATCTAGAAAAAACGTCGAACAGGAAATATAGCATTCAAAGACCACATTCAACCAGAAAACCCGAGGCACGGAAAGCCATCCACCAACATCGCCTTTTCAGGGTGTCAGAATGTGCAGTTATGAATTCCCACGATGTTGTCTGGTCATCGCTCAAGAGGAAAATGAAAAGTAATGACTGGTCAATAACCAAACATAAAATGCGTTGTAATACTAAAGTTCTGACGAACTTCCTGATAAATTGAGTAAAATGATCCAGAAATCTGTAACACCCCTTAAAATTCGACGTTTATAGATCACACCTCCATAGAATAAAGATTGTGCTATTCATAGGTCAAATTTTCAATTTAGTTCCGTGAGCAATCAGAACTGCCACGCCGTTAAAATACCAGATAACGGAAATGGAATAGCCATTTCCTTTGTCTCGGTGTGGAAAAGATACGACAAAGCAATCAATCTTGTCCAAATAATTATATTAAACATGAGGAGTGGTGTTGATTATGTAAATGTTTTGTTGATAAAAATACTCACATTCAATGAAAGCTGACATAGAAGCCGAAAAGGAAATGCAGCATTCACAAAACCGAACAACACATTTTAAACGTCATAATTTGAGGCGTTTTGGACACAACATTATATAATCAGTATAACGAGACAAATTAAACATTTTTTTAAACGCATATCTAAATTGATTGCAGTTCACATAGGTGTTATGAAATGCACGTAGATTTCCGGTTTTCTTCATTTACATCGCACATAGACATCATTTTCTGGAAAACAATCATTGTACAAGATTGTCAGAAGTCAAACAATAAAACGACCAGTAAAACCAATTGGCATTTATTCCAAGACAGATTAATGTAGCTTGACATTTTGTGGAACAGTGTTCTTTTTATGTTCACCCATAGCAAACAATGTAATATAACAAGGCAAAAAACTGCGCAACTGTTTATAAACATGTAAGCCAAAATCTAGTTTCAATGTTTAACAAATAGAAAATAGGTGCTCAGCAGTTGTATTCCAAATGGTTTGCGAATGGTTTAATCTAACACATATGGAGTTAATGGTGTGTTTTTTTATTTACAGTCAGTATATAATGTTTTTTACAACCGACGATGATTTTCACTGATAGCATACAAGCATTTATTTGTAGTCAGTGTTATTTCATGTATGATTACATTTTGAATTAAATAGAGTTTCATTAACATTGTTGAAGCGATACGGGAAATAATTCCCGAATGAAAAAAAATCTTGCGATATAGAAACGAGTGCGTTTTCGCACGAGTTTCTATATCGCAAGAATATTTCTCACGAGTGAATTATTTTCCGTATCACGACAAAAATGTTAATTAAACTATATAATATATATTCTGTGATGAATTCCTTATTCAATCGTTTTTTGACACAAGTATTCTTTCTTCTGTCACTCCTTTGGCGACAGCGCGGAGTAATATCATGACGTCAATTCGTGACGTAATATCGTGACGTCTGTCGTTTAGTTCATAACATTTGGCTACTGTGCTATATTGCACACTAGGCGAGATAGCGCAGTAGAGGAAGGGATATGTTATAGATTTTCTCAAACTGGGAAATTTCTATAATTCATCACAGAATATATAATATACTCCTTTATCACATACTTGCCTGGATATATGATACGCCATAGACAAAGTTAATCATATCAATCAGGATTTAGTTGCCGCTTAATAAGGGGATGTTATTTCCGACTGTTTCACCGGAGTGTTACGGAAAATACCGATTAATTACGATTGTATACGATTTGTCACGTGTATGGTTTGTCGTCTGCATTTCATTTATTGCTTCCATCTTATTTTCATGCCAGATTATCGGCTATAGAACCATTATCCGTGGATGAAGTAACCACTTATGACCATTCATTTTCTTAATTAGAAAATTTCAAATTTAATGGCATTCATTTTAATAAAATATCGTTTACACTTCCGCGACAGATGTGAACACATCAGCATAGGTCAAGATATATTGTAGCATGGTCGGTGACATTTCCTTTGATGAATGCAGAGCAATAAATCGTTTAATTTAGGGTAACTAAAGGGGCGTGGCTACACCGTACTACAACTACCGGATATTGGAATTTAGAGTACGGTCACTATGACGTCACAGTGTTACTAGGTACACCATGCTACAAAAAAGATAGAGTCTGTCTCAGCTCGTTGGTTATTTAAACACCTCGAAGGGCTACGCCCATCTCGGTGTTTAAATAAGCCAACTTGCTGAGACCAGACTCTATCTATTACTTAAAACAATTAATTTCTTTTAATGGACAACAACAAATGCTGAAGTATCTGATAAATAGAATGATTTTTATTTTATTTTCATATCCCACCCTATTCAGGCCCTCGACCCATATCAGCCCTCGAGCTAAAGCTCTCGGACTGATTCTCATATCCCTCTGACGTTGCTGTCTGAATATAACCACACATGATGCGTTTAAACCGGGCGTAAACATTCTGAGAATAAGTGTTTACTATAAACGAACAAATACTTCCCGTTTAGTTTTAAATACTTCGTATTATATTTTTGATATAAACTCAACCCTGAGACAATCACTAAAGACGTCATTTCTTTTAAGAACACATGATTGCGCTAACGATCTTATAATATATCTCCGTAGAAAGGCACAATACAACTTTATACTTTGGGAACCAACTCACACACATGCCATTTATATTTGAAAAGCATCCTAATATATAATGCATGTCTAAATCCCCACGTGATGACGATAAACGTCTCCGGAGGAAAAATCTAGGCATGCATATGTATATGTCACTAAAAATCAATGGATGTAATCGAGACATTGAGATCTGAGAATATCTTCTTGCAATAAAAGATAAAACAAGCGATTTGTCTGAAAATATAAAACTAATTTTCATATTTAAAGGTTAAAATCAACGATATGACTAATTCGTATTGTTGTAAATCCATGTATGCAAATATAGTGCCTTCTTTGAAATTGGTACTCCTTATTTAAATTTTCTGTACATATAGGAAATGTACTAAAGAATCGATGTGACCACGAATGGTACAGTTATACAGCTCTCATAACGTTACTACCGGCATTGTTGACATTATCACAATCATCATAATTCATCGTCAGTATTAGCAACATCATCGTATTGTTCGTCAGTGTTACACTAATGGCATTCTTGCATAGTCAAGCTCTGTTTAATAATTCGCTTTCCATTTTCATTTTCAATTATTAATTTATTACTCGAAATTCGTTTGCCAATCCTATCAACTATTACAATCTCTAAGAAAATACCAAGCGCAAACTGTATTATTTATTTAAAAGTGTATTATCCCATAAATAGACAGCTAATAACGAACTGTGTCAAGAAATAATTATACTATCACGGTTGTTATCATGTCTTGTCATCTACAATCATTATATTTTGTTTACAGCCGCGTCGTTTCGGTTCATAACAAGTGACATATGTTTTCATCATACATGGTATATACACAATAGAGATATAATACATAACACGCACACATATATATGTATATATACATATACATACATATCTGTATGGAAGAAATATCCATTATCCCTGGGTTTCAAGATCCATGTTGTTTCTCAAATTGATTTCTGATCTTACGACGCTTACCTCATCATTATTCCTATGTTTTTTAAATACAGGATCAGCAATAACATTGTTACTGGGCATGTTTCTGTCATGAATCGACGATTTCTATTTACGTAATGGCATTTCAAAGATGTTAGCTTTACGAGATTTAATAACACCGTTAACACTTGTATTCAGCCAAAAATGCATATTTATTTCACATGTTTTACAACATAATAGCTGAACAGAATACCAGAACAATGATTATAATACATGTACACTACTTATGATGCTCTTTTCCTAGATATGACAGCCATACTATTGCCGTCGCCCAAGAGTATATACATTTGTACAGCTAATACAAGCAAGAAGTACGACAATTATGTTACATTTGACAAAGTATAAAACAAGTTTGACCTAAGAAATTTCGTGATAGCTAATTAGGTACTTCGCCCATCCTCAAACGTGTGATACTTAGTTTAAAATGTTATATATGGATATAAATAATTATATTATAGTGCTAATCCCAACTCTAGGAATAAGTTGATACGTCGTATACGTGAATCTGGTTAATACCACTAGCGACCTTTTTGCCATTGACCGTTCCAAGTCCGTAGCCCATATATATATATATCGTTTGTGTCTGTTCTGTCACATGCCTTGTCTCATTTGACATTGTTATTGTTGTTTGTGTTAATGCGTGACTTTGTTGGTTAGAGATTAGATCATGGCGGGGATTTCTTTATTTACACTGTCCTGTTTTAATGGGATGACAGTAGGGTAAGTGTGAGGTTTGGTGCACCCTAGAACCGGTTTAAACACCCAGTGGCCTACTTTGCCACTAACCGTTCCAAGGCGGTAGCCCTATCGTCAACCATTTTGTGTTTGTGATGTCGTTTTCATTTATTATTACTTTTGCCTTCTTGTTTGTCTGTTTGCGTGTTTGTTTCTGTGTTTTGTGGTTGACTGTCCTCATTAAATGCTACTTTCCCTGTCCGATCTTTTTATATTTCTTTGGTTGACAGCGTTCTGTAATAGCTGTATTTCCTGTTCGATGTTTCTACCTAATTTTACTTGGTTGCTGACGTAGGAAACATAGCTGCATTTGTTGGCATGTATCAGTGTTCACCGGCCATTTCACGTTTTGTATTTGTATATTTGCCTATGTTTGACGAAATACCTTTGTATATGTCAGCAAAACTGTTCTGTTCTGGTAATATATTATTTGTACACAATTTATGGCATAGAAAACAGCATCAGATACATATTTTCACAATATAAATTGAAGAAGTACTAAATTCTTAGTATAATTATGTCCTAGAATGATGACTAGCTGACATAATACAAGTAGGTATAATAGCCGAACAGATAATGTAGTATTTACAGAACAGTCAACCAAAAACAGGCATTAACACAATTACAAGGTCCAGAAGAGGCAAGGCATGTGCAATTATGAGCAAACACGGGTTGACAATAGGACAACTCCCTTAGGAAGGTCATCGACAAACATGCCGCTGGCTGTTTCCACGTAGTTATAATGGGAATAACGAAAACAGTCAACGAAAGTGTGACAAATGAAGTAAGAAGAAATGTTCAGTACATAGATCCGTGCAAATCGATAAACACCGCCCACCATTGCCAAAGCCCAATTTTGGCCACAAACATTACCATGTGTTCTATTGTATAAAATGTTTGTTTGTGGGATAGCATGTGCTTTATGTAACGGGATAAATACCTCATGTGATTTTAATTGGTCAACTGGCATGGTCAGAAATATGTTTGATTGACAGAGCGGATCTATGCATTCACTATAACTGGAGGTAAGAATAAAAGTCGAACAGGAAATGCAGCTTTCACAGAAAATAGTAAACCCCAAAACACGCAAAAAGACAAACAAAATGGCAATAATAATAATAAAGGCATATTACGCCACAAAAAAGGGTTGACAGTAGGGCTACCGCCTTGGAATGGTCAGTGGCAAAAAGGCCGCTGGGGTTCTAGGGTGCACCAAACCTCCCACTTTCCCTACGGTCATCCCAATTAAACGGGACTGTGTAAATAAAGAAATCCCCGCCATGATCTAATCTCTAACCAACAAGGCAGCATCAATAGGCAATATAAGTAAAACACAAATATGCTCGTGCCAATATTATACAAAAAAATAATAGCCTAGACAGCCACAAAGAAGGTACTCAATGACTTGGCAGAAGTCAGAGCAACAAGACAACATACCATTGAGGGCACGGCGAGATAAGATTGCAGACAAACATCAGCCATTTCCGTCCTTTAGGGCTGTAGGTAGACGTCATCATAGGTTCACAGACTGTCAGATCATCGCACAATTAAAGAGGAAAGCATAGTGGCGAACAGTAAATGTGTCCACCATCAATCATGCAGTGCATTGCAAAATGATAGGGTCATAACCTATTATGATAAACATTTTAACAAGTTTAACAAAAATAGTATGAAAGTGATCACGACCAAGGATCTTACGAAGTTTGTAAATCACGTTAATATAGAAGTCAGGTAAAACTATTATTTAATAGTATAATGTCTGAAAAAATCGATGTAATAACTAATCTGCATATTAAATACTGAGTGAAATAAATTTAGCACATACAATGAATGTCATTTCCATACAGAGCCGTGTATGTTCGGGATCAATGATAAAATGACATGGGAAAGACCATTCAATAAATGGTGACAATGACTTCAGCTTTTAAACATAATACATACAAATAAGTTTAATTAACCAAAATCCTTCAATATAACATCCCTAGCTTGCGTTGAATGCTCGATTCCCCTCTATTTGGTTACATTGCAGTACCGGTTGATAGGCAACCAAAGTTAATATGCCTAACTGCGTTGGTCAACATATGGTAGCTCTTCTGGGATAGATGAGGATCGAGTTACTCGAAGCGTTTCTTTTACCTTTTGAAACAGATCAAAGTTACACAGACTGAAATCCAGAGAATAAGTTGACTAAAAACTTTCCAACTGCATTAACGACCTTATGTGTCCTGGTTGATGGGGTCTCGCGTTACCGTTCAGTATGATGAGGGAGGCCCGCTTCCAGCAAGTGTCTACGCTTCTTCTATTTCCTCACATGTATATCTCATATCTGCATTCAACCGTTCATTCACTTTTTGAACATTACAAGAGTCTGTGACAGAAATATGCTTCCCTCATCGCTTCACATATTTTTCCCGATTCCCTCGCAATTCATCTATGCACGTTGCTCATCGCCGTTTACCGCGCGTCCATGGCGTTCGTCATGCGTGCCGATTACGTCACGTCAACATGACATTATTGATACTCACGTTATTATATTGCATCAATTAAATTGGTGGGTAATCAGTGTGTATATTTACCAAACGCCATGTACAATCATACAAAGTTTTAGATATCCGACCATTGACACTATTTATTGAATAACCCTCGTAGATATGATCAATAATAATGCACCACAGTAATTTGTAAACAAAGTCTGTGATAAAATAAAGCAAATATGACGGGAATTTTTTTGTATAGGTATTCAAAAAGCGTCCTCTTTTAAATGAAACGGGAGGTAATTTTAAAATTACGAAATGTGGAATATTTCTTTTCTTCAGACTAACAATCGTTTGTGAACACATTTCAGCGGTTTTAACACAATGATAAAATGGGCAATTGTTGCGAATGCCAATCATTAAATGTGTTCATAGCAATACGTTTGTGTAATAATAAGTTGTTTTTAATATATGAGAGGTAATTCTGAAACATCGCTTAAATAATAATAAAATGACAAACACAATTGAAAATCACACCCTTACCTATCGTTTCTAATATCTTCAAACAATTGTATATTGCAATGGTTATATGTTTTAATCTATGTGTCTAAAAAGTCGTGCTTAATCTGTTTTGTTCAGTATATGAACAGAAACTAAAATCGAATGGTATGCTTTCAGTGCATTTATCTTTTATCTATTTTAAGCAGAAAATACCATATACCATGTGATTTATTTGGCAGATTTTCTATCCGCCAGCGGTAATATACAATCGTAAATTATATTCAAATTTGAATAGTTTTCCAATAACTGATAACGAGATAAGCTGCGCGCTCAGACAGAGATTTCTAATAAATCCACAGCTGTCAGTTTTGCCGCGTGATTAGCCACAGGGTTTACATTATCGGGTACCAATATATCGTCTTTAACTGTAAAACAACAAAACCCTTAGTTGCTAGTGTGTTCAATACGTTCTAATGTGTAAATCTGTTACACTAATGTCGTTTACATTTTAAACTATACCTAGTTTATAGTATATAGTTAATTACACCGTTCCGAACTATTCATGTCAGATCTGGGGATGTATACAAGCAAATGTTATTGAACGAGTCTATTTGAAGTTTGTAAAAGGATTTTAGGGTTAAAAAGACAACACAAAATGATTTCATATATGGTGAGTTGGGAAGAACATCATTCTTTACTAAGAGATATCTCATTATTATAAAATATTGGTTAAAAATTGTACAAACAGAGGGAACAAACATATGTTAAAAGTGTGTATAATATGATGTTAAATGACTTGGAATTGTATCCGCACAAAGTTAATTGGACATCACTTTTTCAACATTTATTGCAATTTTTCAATTTCAACCATATATAGAAAATGTAAGTGTGTACTCATTTTGTCAGTCAATTACAAAACAAAGAGTTTCAAAATTGAATCTGGCAGATGGGGTAAACATATTATAATACCCGTTAACGAGAAAAAATGCGACCTTTGTAGATTATTAGAAGATTTTGTCTTAAAGTGATAACGCTTCTCAGAATAAAAGAATCATTATATATATATAAACATTTTTGGAAACGTCCTACCATGATTAAATTTATAGAATTAATTAACTCAACAAATAAAGTTAGGATTCGCAAATTAGGTATATTTATTTATAAAGCTTTTACATTAAGAAATGAACTGTTATATAGAATATAACTGTATTGTTTCTTTTAAACAACTAGTGTAACAGCTAGTGTACGCACGCGCATGCGTGTGAGTGTGTGTGAATAAATTAAATTGTATATAATATGTAAATGTCTATGTATTGTTGTTAACACCTAATTACAAATGATTACATAATGACCTGTGTAAGTTAAAGTGTATACACTTACTGTTTTCAAATATATTCATATATTTGTACTAATTACTGCACTGCTACCATGTTATACTTTGTATTTGTATCCTCACGGGCTTTATAGCCTATTGGACATTTGAAATAGAAGTGTCTGTCAGTCTGTCTGTCTGTCTGTCTGTATTGAATCAAACAAAGTATGTATACACGTCGAACAAAGAAACAAAGCTTACAATCAATCTAAAGCCCGCTTGAAAACAAACGACTTGCATAAAAATATACATCTGTTATGAGTACATGTAGTTTGGAATAGCCAGTGACGTATTCATGTCCACAACATTTGTTTAATTAAATACACTTTAATTCCGCGAATCACACACATTTGGCTCGCAAACTGTACCTTATATAGAGAAAAAAACACAGATTAAGTTTGTGGCGTCATTCATTTACACTATGCGTATTTTGAAAAAAAACATATGTCAAAACCGTATCTCTGTCTAACCTTGTTTGCTTATACTTATCAAAGACATAGTCCTGACAAACACATTAAACTACTTCCTATTCATAGCAACAAACATAACTATATAACATCAGGTATCATTTAACTATGAAATAACAACCTGACTTGGGAAAAAACACATGCAAATTAGAATGTTTGGATTTTTTTTCATGAAACTATTTTATCATCTAACAACCCGGAAGTGCTTTCTGACTGGTCTGCACCTATTGTGCACATACAGGGCTACGAATAAAACGGCGCCGAGCTTAACTGTCCGTACTGGAACTTAGGCGGAATAATGGAATGTTTTTTTTTCAGAATAAAACTGAAAGGAGATATGAACGTTTATATACACAAAGTGTAATAATAAAACATATATTATTTATATAGTTATGATAGTTGTGTCTTCAGATATTTAACAATTTGCGCGACATATGTTATAGCTGATTTAAAAGTAAAGAAAAAATAATCATTGGAATTCTCTTGTGTAATTTCAGCCGACGGAAGGAAGAATAAAGGTGAGCCCAAATTTAGAGGTGAACCGAAGTATCCGACGCCGACGCCGTCATTTATACCGACGGAATCCAACTACACCTACCACAAAGGGGAGCGAGCTATCTTATATTGTTCTGTTAAGAATTTAGGCACTAAAACGGTGAGAGTGTAACCATCATATTTACTCGCCATGTTATATGTTCCAACCCTGTCTTAACCACCATGTGTGTTGTGTTTTGTCCTTTTCATTGTATAGTTAAGTTTCTCTTTGTGGTACAGTGCGAACCTAGGGTTCCATTGCGTTTGGATGCTGTGATTTCCTTAGGACCATTTTCCTCATTTCTTATAACTTTCAGTAAACGTTTGACTGAAGTATAGCATGTTATATGAAACTTGGAGAGCCCCTGATCATTTGTATACATACACTATCTAAAAATAAACTATCTATCTCATAAAAGTAATATTCACTTTCTAGTTTAGGTCGATTTTTGACTTTCGGATTGCAGTGTTTGCCTGTGAGTGCTATATTTGCATGTGTAAAGCAAAGAACAGTTATGCAATATATTTATTCTTTGGCAAGTCACCTGCTATTATTATGTACAATGATCAGTTATTTAGTAATGCTGAGCTGGCACATTGAAGAAGACTAGAGTATATTAAAAAATAAAACCATTTGTATTCAACATATTTAAGAAATAACACCTTTCTTCAACATACTACTACTGATTTCATAAACCGGCACCGCAATCACAATCTAACCTATTCATAAAAAACAGCTGAAGCATGTAATACACTCTGATAAACTCCCATACATGAAACACGCCATAAAAAGAAATGTTTGGTTTTTGATAATTAACCTTATATTTCATATAATCTAGCGAATACGTAATTTGTCGACGCCATCTAAGATTTGCAAAATCTCAGATGCTGATGAAAAGAGGCAGAAATTGGCTGACTGCAATCTCACGTAATTGTTTCAAAAGCAATATATTTTTATGACTTATAAATAGTAAAACCTTTCAGATCATTTGGCGCAGAACTAACGTGTCGACGCCATTAACTATAGGAAAAATAACGTATACAGATGATAAAAGATACGAGATTGCCCATATTGACGACTCCACTGACTGGAACCTAATGATATCAAATGTGTCTACCAAGGAGACCGGCTCTTACGAATGCCAGATCAGTGCTGTGGACAGAGATCTCAGAAAAGAAATATATTTACATATAAAAGGTTAGCATTTGCAAACTATATCTACACAATATCTTGCCCGGTAATGCTATTTTTGTAACTAAATGCAAATGTATGCCAACAATTTGTTTGTTTGTCTTTCTATATATAACTATATATTCGGAAACCTTATTTCGTTTTAAAGAAAAGGTTGAGAGTTAATTGTACTGTATTACATGGTTCATTAAGCAAAAGAGACAACGCAATCATGTAACAAATGGTCCATTGAACTATGATGTCATTAATTAAGTTGTCCTAAACTTTGTCCTGTCGTACCTTTAGCGGTTTCTTCTATTGTTGCTCTGTCTTCTGCCGACTCATTGTGCACTCGCTTTGTGACTTTCTAGGTTTTTGTTGTTTATATTCATTTATACATGATCATTATGTGTTATACTTATATTGCCTATTAATGCTGACTTGTTTGTTAGCATCAATTCACCTGGCGGTTTTATCTTTATTTGCCATGTCCCGTTTTTTTGGGATGACAATATGGTAATAGTGAGGTTTGGTGAAACCTAGAACCTGGTTTAAACTCCCAGCGGCCTTTGTTTCAACTGACCGTTCCAATGCGATAGCCCTATTGTCTCTCTTTTTATGTTGATGATGTCATTTATTGCCTTTTATTCATCTGTGCTATTATTGTTTGTTTCTATGCGTGTTTTTGACTGGCTACGGTTCTTGAACGCTACATTTCCTGTTCGACTTTTATATTGGCCAAGCTATTGGTCCAAGGACTTCATATTAGCCGCGGACGAATACGACAGTGTGAAGATCAATAACTCGGACAATATAAACACAATTATTTAATGACAATTGTATTAATTAAATGTCCTAACTGTAGAATTGTATTTTAATAGTATTATCGTAACATGATTTTCATTTATTTATAGTAGCGTTCATTTCAATTATAGTGTGATTAGAACGCATGAATGATGATTCGTAACGCTCGTATTGGAGAGTTCCTTCGTATTGGCTTTGAGGTTTATATTGGAAGATTTTCGGTTCGTATTGCCCGAGTTTGAATCTTAGTATGTGAATAGTTTGTAGTAAAACACGGCCAATACAGCTGAGTTAATGACTAATCAGTGAAATACATAATGTCAAACCGATAGTTCTGTATAACATAGTCATGGTTATTCAAACTTTACTGATCGTCATTGTTGAGTAAACAATAATATGTAAGTTAATTCAAACTTCCAATTTAACATTCTGCAGATTTATAATGTGTCTTTTTTACTACTGATACGTCCAAGGCAGGTAGTCACATTGCCAGCCTTCTTTTACGCTTGTGTTGTTTTGAATGTTATTCATATTTACAGTTGTTGCTTGTTTCTGTGCGTGGTGGTTGACTGTTGTTCTTGGATGCTGCATTGCCTTTTCGACTTTTATATCTACTTATAGTCTATGTATCAAATATATATTTATGTTCTTAGGCAATGGTGCAGCAGTAGGAATGTATTTAAAGCGTTTACGTTGCTATTTTAAACATTTTAGTTTTAAATTAAAGACAGTATACAACGCCATTCTTAACTGCTTTAATTGCATGTAGTTTAACTGTAAAGAACGAAGTCGTAAATAATTCTTCATTGATTATAAAACCTTGTAAACGACAATGTATATACATTTGAATGAAAATGCTGACATTAGAGGTGAAACACCATACTTGTTTTCTCTGACCTGTCTGTGTTGGTGGACCGTTAATCACTCACCAAATCACTCAGTCTTATTCCGATAACCAATTACATTGATTTGCCCCACCCTAATTTACAAAGGGGAGTGTACTGTTTGTTGCCACGAAGTAACTACAGCTACGACCGTATAACATATTATAATTAGGGGTTGGGGTCTGGCATGGACCAGTGGATAGCACTGTGTACTTTTAACTCAGGATGAATCCCCGGCGCCAATAAGTGTAAAATTTAATTGTAGCAATTTGTGCACATTTTCAAAGCATTTATATTGAAAATTAAATATGTACAGTGCTGCATGATCTGCTACTCTCATGTTGTGTTGTATTAATTGTTTCAGATGAATTTTCCTACGCGGAAACACGTGAGTAGTAATTTGTCGCTATCCTTGTTGTTGTTGTTTCTGGATATCAATCAAACAATCGTAGGAATTCTTGCATATTAGATGGATACTGACAAACAGATTAAGACAATATACAAATTGACCTTTATTATATCTGTTATTTAGGGCAACCATAGTTTAGTCAATAAACAAAAAAAGCTGTGTATGGAATGTATGGAAGAACAAGGGACGCATGCATCTTATCCGAAGAATTTCCGTTAAAAAGGATAAGTGCAACGTTTCCAATTTATTTTTTCAGTAGACTTCGTTATGAAATGAAAGCAAACAACTTTTTAGAGTTATCTCAAATCTGTATGCAGTACACGTTGCGATATCATCTGCTTAAATCATCACATATTCCTTTACGCAAAATCAGTAAACAGTTTGCTATTTTATAATTATTTCCGTCATTCCATCAAATACGTAAACAAAATAGGTTTTGTATATGAGGTCTGTATACGAATGGAGGACAAACAGTTTGTATTGCGGCATACCTCATATGATCTGTCATCAATTTCTCACGGGAATTGTATCTGGGCGACTCTTACATAAAATGTCTATAATGAATCAAATAAATCAAACTATTCCATTCAGAGGTATATTTTCTTGTGTACAATGATTTATTCTTGAATATATAATATGCACGCAGGTTATTATACTTTCATGAGATCTAGATCATTCATTATTGATTACCTTCTTCGGCAGCCTTTTTAGGTCCTCTGTTTATACTTTTAATAAATCGACGAGTGTAAATTACGTTATTGACCTAAATTGCTTTGCATATTTTACCATACCATTAAACATAGCACGTTGATACACCGATTGTTAGGAAGTTGATATATTCCAAAATATACTGTTTTTAAGTATACATATAATAACAAGAATTATAATAATAAGAAGAGGATGTGAGAATGAACGAGATAATCAGTTATTTTTCATAGTCTCGGATATAATATCGTTTCATATATTTACTTCTGGTTATATCATAAATAGGACATAACAAGGCAAAAAGGATCGTGTCATAAATATCGTTAGTGCTACATGTGTGACATATCCGTTCATGCCTTTTTAGACCTTTTTGAGAATACCTCTCTGTTTCGATCCTTTAACTATGAGAGAACAAGCGTTATCTTGTTAATACATGCAATACATTTTGATAAGTATCATATTCAAAAAGATGTTTTACCGATGTGTACATAACCATTCATACTCGAATTAAATCGACATTGCACTGAGACAAAAGGGGCACTCGGCAATTTGAGGGTTTCACTCGTGGCGTCCTGTTAGTGTTTCTACATAACTTGCTACACAAACACGTAGATATAAAGATCGAACAAGAAATGTAGCTTTACAGGACCACCGTTATCCCAAAACACGCACAGAAACACTAATTACAAAGATGAATAAAAGGCAAGATATGACATCGCGAACATAAACGGGTTGACAATATGTTTACCGCCTTGAAACGATCAGTGGCAAAATATGACATAGGGGGTTTATATCAGGTTCTAGTGTGCAATAAACCTCACTCGTACCCTAAACGCCATATCAACAAGATACATTTTACTGTTAAGGGTTTGACAAGACAATATTTCAGACAAAAATCTAACGCTACCATCCTTTGAGAATCCAGGTAGGTGTCATCATAGGGTTCACAATCTGTCTGTTCATCGCACAATCAAAGAGGAAAGTATAGTGGAGATCTATAAATGGGTCAACAAGTTTAATACAGATTGGATGAACATGAGTATGCCAAAGGATATGACGAAGTTTGTAAATCACATCACAATAGAAGTCAGGTTGCGATAAAAGTAGATCATGTTACGAATTGAATTTAATTGGATTTAATAGTCGCACCAACAGCAGCTTAAGTCATTTGGCGATTTTCCAGCTTCCACTGGTGGAAGAAGACCCCAGGTGCCCCTACGGGAAATTTTCGTGCACGGGCGGGCACCTGGGTAGAACCACCGACGTTCCGCAATCCAGCTGGATAGCTTACTCGCATAAAGATTCCTCGGCCCCAGAGGGATCAGATCATGTTACGATAATAAGTAATAATTCTGATTTGTCTAAAACAGTGCATTTGTTGTTATTGTCTTGCATAAAACAAATTGTGGATTATACTGCATCAATGATACATGTAAACCTATGGTAGAATAATGAAAACTCAAACTTCTATTATCCGTTTGTTTTTTCCAATATAAGCAACCTGTATATGTCCTTTACCATTAATAAATACTGATAAAGGTGATGCTTTGAGAGCAACAAACACAATTAAGAGAATAAAACAGCAGACTCTGTTTTATTGAGTCTGTTCATGAGAAGTAATGTAGGCAGCAACACCTTTCACGTCCCCTAGCACCGGCTTAATTAACACTGTAAACTAACCAAAAGCACCAAACCGGTCAAACTCTAAACAAATATTTAATAATAAGAACTCATGCAACTTTCGCCATGTATGGAACTACCGTTTATAGACAAATTGCTGGTATCCCTATGGGTATGAATTGTCCACTCCTTGTCGCAGGTTAGTTTTTGCATTGCTATGAAAGAGATTTCATGTTGAGTCTTTCACCAGATACAAAAGGCAGCTATTGAAGCCTTTATTGACACCTCGCGGTATTTGGGTGACATATTCAACATTGACAACCCTTTCTTTTCTGCTATGGTTAATAATATATACCCTAAAGAACTTCAACTTAACAAAGCTAACATTTCTGATACTAACGCTTATTTTCTCGATTTACATCCCTCCATTAAAACTGCTGAAATTATTAGCAAAATATTTGAAAAGAGAGATGATTTTAATTTTGATATTGTTAATTATCCCCATTTAGATGGGGATGTTCCCCAAGCAACTTCTTATAGGGTCTATGTATCTCAACGTATTCGTTTTTCTAGAGCTTGTACTCGAGTTGAAGATTTTAATATTCGTAATCTGTGTAAAACTAAAACGCTACTCAGTCACGGTTTAAGTCACTATAAACTTCGTAAAACCTTTGCAAAATTGTATTATTGTAACCCTGATCTTTTTTCTAAATATAAAAGTAATTTAAGAACTCGTCTGCGACAAGGACTATCACAACATGACTTCTAGGGTGATGTGATTTACAAACTTCGTAAGATCCTTGGTCATGATCACTTTCATACTATCTTCGTTAAACGTGTTAAAGTTTTATCCAAAGAGGTTATGACCCTATCATTTTGTGACGCACTTCATGCTTGGTGGTGGACCCATTAACAGTTCGCCACTATGCTTTCCTCTTTAATTGGGAGATGATCGGACAGGCTGTGGACCCTATGATGACTGATGACGTCTACGTAAAGCCAAAAAGGACGGTGACGTATGATGTGTTTGTCTGCAATCTTGTCTTGTCATGCACTTTGTGGCTTTCTAGGCTATTGTTGTTTTGTATTTATATATACACGAGCATCTTTGTGTTTTTCTCATGTTTCCTATTATTGCTGCCTAGTTGGTTAGACAATAGTTAATTGCGGGGATGTCTTTATTTACACCGTCCCGTTTTATTGGGATGACAGGAGGGTAATTGAGAGGTTTGGTGCACCCTAGAACCTGATTTAAACCCACTGCGGCCTTCTTGCCACTGACCGTTCCAAGGCAGTAGCCCTATTGTCAACCATTTTATGTTTGTGATGTCTTATTTGGCCGTTTATTTATCTTTAAAGTTGTTCGTTTTTCTGTGTGTATTTGTGGTGACTGTCGTCTTTGAATGCTACTTTTCCTCTTCCATTTTATGAAAACTGTTAGCTTGAACCGTTCATTGACTCACATGTAAATCTGATGTTTTAACATAACGTATATTCTAAATATAGATATAAAATTCGAACATGAAATTTGGCATTCAAGGAGGACAGTCAATCACAAACACACACAGAAACAAAGAACAACTATATATAACAAGAGCTGTCGGAGAAAGGCGCAGCTCGACTATTTGATTTTTTAGAGAATAATAAATTATATAGCCAGTATATACCAGCCGAAAACAAGGCTAAAATAATGTGGTGGTGGGGTGGGGGGCGGTGCGGGTACAGAAACTCGGGCCGATATAAAACTATTGTTAGAATTTCATACAAATTATAGTACAAATTGGGCCATGGTGTGAAATTTTATTTTTATATTTTGGTAAATCAGTTTAAATCCAAAATTGCTGTCATTTGAAAGAAATTTGTGGTCGAAAGGCAACTCGGGGAGGGAATGGATATCTGGTGATTGTTTTTTATTGTGGCCTCATTTCAGTTTTTTTATGTATATTTCATCTGTGTGTCTGAAATTAATCTAAATTGTTTTATATGTAAATGATTGCGTTCAAATTAAAATTTTAATATCCAAATAATGGAAGATAAAATGAAACCAATTCCCATTGATATAGGTGTAGATTTGATAAAACATAGCAACACAGACATGTAAAAAAACACCAAAAAAACAACATTCTGGTGATGATGATGATGGGGTGGTGGAATGTAGGGGGTGGGGGCGACATATATTGATAAACTGATAAATCAAAACAACACAGATATATGCAAAAACAAACAAATACATTCGGGTGGTGGTGATGATGGGGTGGAGGTATGGTTAGGGGATAGTGGTTGTGGGGTACATAGCTATATATATAAAAATTGACCAAAATAACACAGAATTATATAAAAAAGGAATAATAATAATAAAAATCGAGTTTTGAATGTGTGTGTTGTTGGGGGTGGGGGTGAGTTGGGGGAAAGGGGGAGTGTCAGCATAGCTATACATATGTGTAAGAATTTACCAAAACAACACAGAAATATGTAAATAAAAAAATAAGAAAATATATCGAGTTTCGAGTGGGGGAGGCGTGGGGGTGAGGGGGCGCAGGGTTGGGTGGGGGCAGTGGAGGGGTAGTGGAACAAAGCTATATATGTGTAAGAATTGATCAAAACAACACCGCAATATGAAAACAGTGAGTTTCGAGTGGGGGTGAGGGGGAATGCGGGCGGACGGGCGGGCAGTGGGGCAACATAGCTATGACCAAAACAACACAGAAATATGTAAAAAAAAGAAGTTTCGAGTGGTTTTTGGGATGGGTGGAGGAGGAAGGCGGGCGTGGGGGGGGGGGGTGGGGGGTGGGGGGCTGGTGCGGTGGGCATCATAGTTATATGTGTAAGGAAATTACCAAAACAACACGGAAATATGTAAAACGAAAACAATATACGAGTTTCCAGTGGTGTAAGGGGGGCCCGAAGTGGGGTGGGGGTACATAGCTGTATAGGTGTAAGAATTGACCAAAAAACAACATTGAAATATGTAAAAAATAATAATAAATGAGTTTCGAGTGGTGGGAATGAGGGGGAATGTGGGCGGGCGGGGTGGTGTGGGACTGGTAGGGCAACATAGCTATATGTGTAAGAATTTACCAAAACAACACAGAAATAAGTAAAAAAATAAATAAAAAGAAAACGAGCTGGGGTGGGATGGGGGCGTCGGTCGGAGAATATGGAATGCCCCAATGTATGAATAAAATGCATACTGCTATAAGAAAACCCAATCCAAAATTAAAGATATATACAACAGGTTACATGCGAACCTAAATCTGCCACATGGGTCATCACAATTTGGGTTCAATGGGAGCCCATAATTTGCAGAAGACAAAATTACTTATGCAATCCTTTATAACATACTATAACGAAACCAATTCCCAAATTTAGTTGAGCTAGGGCAAGAAATGCAAGAGATATAGACCTGTTAACACAGCTTACACGCAAAATTTGATGTGAAATAGACACATTTTAAGAATTAGGGTTCCGTGGGAGCCCAGCGGTTACAGGAACCAAAATTGCTTATGCCAACGGCCAAATGTGGTTGTGCTAGGATAAAAAATGTAAGAGATATAGACTTGTAAAACACAGCTTACACGCAAACCAATATGTGGTACGCCGACGCCGACGCCAACGCCGACGCCGAAGCCGGGGTGATTACATAAGCTCTCTTATTCTTCGAATAGTCGAACTAAAAAGGAATAAAAGGCAAAATAAGACATCGCAAACACACATAGGGTTGACAATAGGGCTACCGCCATGGAACGGTCAGTGGCGAAAAATGCCGCTGAGCGTTTAAACCATGTTCTAGGGTGCACCAAACCTTACTCTTACCCTACAGTCATCCCAATAAAACGGGACGGTGTCAATAAAGAAATCCCCGCGATGAACTTTTCTCTAAGTTCATACTATAAAGGCAATTAAGTCAATATCGAGATGGTATTGTAAATGCTAAAGTTACACACAATGAAAATATCAAATCGCAATGTTGTCATATAGGCTGACTCATAGTTATCGTCTGTAATATAATTATATCTTCATTATTCGAAATATTATGAAATAAATCGAGCTAATAATGTAATAGATTATGGAATATTACGTTCTTTGAAAACTCCGACTCTCATGGCGATATCAAGACAAAGTGTGTCTGATGTAAACTCGTGGACTAGTTCTATCATTGTCATATTTAAAGCAACTTTCCAGCTCTTAAGTTGTTTAAGGAATAAATGTGTGTGGGCATCCGAACTTTGCCTATCATATTTGTTTACGATTCGTACTTGTATGTTTTATCCAGCTTGTGGTTTCCATTTATTTACACTGTCCCGATCTTATTGTGATGGCAATAGGGTAAGAGTGAGGTGTGGAGCATCTTAGAACCTGTTTGTCTTGCCACTGACCGTTACAATGCGGTAGACACTTTTATGCTTGTGATGTCATATACTTTTCCTTGAATATTTTGTTTGTATTTTGTTTTTGGTTGACTGTGGTCCTTCTATGCTGCATTTTATAGCAACGTTCAGTATTCACATTGCATATGAAGTATTTTGAATATAGATTTAATTGTTTAGGAGAATTAGTAGTAATCGTTTGTATTGACGTTTTGAAAACAAGTACTTTAAGATAAGTGTTTGAAATTATAATCATATTTTAGTTGCATAAGCAACCATTTACTATAATTTAAGTGTTAGCAGGTTATTTTAATCGTGTTAATAATAGTGTATTCAAACAAAATAGAGCATTACATTTCTACTTTGTTATTCTCTTTTTCTAAAAGATGTTTTATTTCGCGGTTAACGACCGTCTGAAATACTTATAAATATCTCCTGGGGCTAAACGATATTAAACAATGTTAACAAATGGCTATACAATTACTGTAACAAATCACTTTGTCTTTTGCCGTCTGCGATATCTTATAATGTACGTTCATAATATTAGACGAAAACAAGACCATTTCCGCAAAATCTGATTACCCGACTCTTCATCCCATTCCACGTAGACAAAGTAATATATATGTGTTGCCTAAATTACCATAGCATGAGATCAGGGTATTTATTTTGTCTATGATTGCCAAATACTCTCATAACGTTTCCAAGACGTTATTGCGAACTATCTTTACGACACTAATTATTTTTTATACCGGACACGTTGCCAAAAAGTCCCATTATTGATGAATCTGCGCATACTTTGTGAGATATATAGAAACGTTAAATATGTAAACAATGTACATTTTTCATTTAAACTGGAGCGACGATTCGTATCCATCATACGATATTTAAAAATACTTTAACACGAAAAGTTAGCATGTACGCTCGAGTATGGCGTATTTCACATCTGTTCACATGTGAGCCTTATCAGCTTTTTTACCACTGCTATCTTTCACTGAACTACCGTTTAACATGTCAAAACTACATTTTCATTTAGAAACTACTATTAATTGTATATACTTTGTTCAGAAAAATGTTATGAATGTTAAATCATTAGATTGGAAATTACTCGACTAAGAGAATGTTTAGTAGTTTATTGAAATATGAAAAAAAAGAACGAGAGTATTAACATTCATGTCCTCCTTGGTCAATATGCTTGTTATAGGGTCAAATATATATCGACCTCAGCAACATCCCTTAATTGTATAATTCGTCCTTTTGGTTGCAATATTTCATGTATAATGACGGGTCTCTCTTTCTCTCTTTAAAGGACTGTTCATGTAATGCATTGGCTATGGATAAGGTAACCACTTCAACCATAATGTTTCTTCTCATTTCAGATATAAGTATAAAAGGATCATTGCACGTGGATCGTGGTATGCAGATAAAACTTACATGCAACGCTAGTGGGGCGATGACTCCACCAGACTATATCGACTGGTTTAAAGATGGCAGTAAAATTGTGGCCAATAAGGCCGAGAAAATCGAACTGACCAAACAACTATCAATACATTCGCGGACAATATCTAGTGTGTTTAGAAAAGCTCAGGCGACCATGCACGACGCTGGGACATACGTTTGCCGCACGTCAGACCTGCAAGTCACAGATGTTAAGCTAAACGTGTTAAACAGTAAGTATTTTTTTGTTTTCCCAAATATACCCACATAAATATTCACAATTAAGTCATTAATCATTGGTTTAGTGATTCTCTGGAAAGGAATGGTAAGGAAGTATTACCATCAGGCGGGGACACATGTATATATTCCTACTTACATGTTTCCCTATCTAATGGCAATGATGGATACATTGTGTTAGATGATACATTGGGTCACCGAATTTATCGATACGAACAAACAAGATTGACTGGTCGAAAAGGTCACGACCGAATTTCTAATAAAGTGATGTCTCTAACAACGTCTATTATGAATGTGTTGCGCAATAACATTTGCAAAAGATAGGTGAACAGCTCGCCAACACGGAATAAGGAATATCACACTATTGCTTAACAATATGTATCAGCCAATCATGCACTATGTGATTTAATGCATCAGTCTAGCATGCACTATGTGATTTAATGCATCAGTCTAGCATACACTATGTGATGTAATATATCAGCCTACCATGCAATGTGTGATGTAATGCATAACAGAAACTATAATAAATATTTAAAGATATTGCAACGATAATGCGATACTAAATCAATCATAATGCAACTGTCTCTATTTAAATAATAACCTTGATTTACGTTATTTTTCAGCTAATAAAAACTCAACAAAAAGAGGTAAGTTACTTTCTATTTAATTAGGAATATAACTCAAAAATAAAAATACAAATATTATAATCATCAAGACAATTATTAGCACGTAGAACAATACACACTTACATGCAAACACGTGTGTCAATAGGTAGACCATCACGTACGTTATATTTTCGAAGATTGAAGCCATTAAGGTAACTATGATATGGGTTAATGATCAGAATTTCTCATTTAAAAACAAAATTAGTATAAATAAATACAGATAAAGGTGATCCTTTGGGAGCAACAAACACAATTAAGAGAATAAAGCCGCAGACTCGGTTTTATTGAGTCTGTTCATGTTCAAAGCCACCTATATTTGGCTCGTTGGTCACAAAGGACTATTAAAAATAACACTACTGATTCGTAGCACAGGAAATCTTTTACAGCCTCCACACAGCACTAAACGAACGCTAGTGTGAATGTTAATAAATACTGATAAAGGTGATCCTTTGGGAGCAACAAACACAATTAAGAGAATAAAGCAGCATACTCGGTTCATGAGAAGTAATGAAAGAAGCAACACCTCTCACGCCCCCTAGCACCGGCTTAAGCGGTATTCTACTTCAAAGCCACCTATATTGGGCTCGTTGGTCCCAAAGGACCATTAAAAATAACACTGCTGATTCGTAGCACGGGGAGACTTTTTGCAGCCTCCACACTGCACTAAACGAACTAAATTCGAACAGGAAATGCAACTTTCACAGAACACAGTAAACACAAAAACACGCAAAACGACAAACATGAATGGCAATGTTAACAAGGAATAAAGGCATATGGCGTCACAAATACAAAACGTTTGACATTAGGGCTACCTTCTTGGAACGGTCTGTGGCAAAAAAGGCCACTGGGGATTTAAACCAGGTTCGAGGGTGCACCATACCTAACACTTACCATACTGTCATCCCAATAAAACGGGACAGTGTAAATAATGAAAACCCCGCCATGAACTATTCTCTAACCAACAAGGCAGCATAAATAGGCAAAATAATTAAACTCAAAGATGCTCGTGTATATATAAATACAAATACAATAGGCTATAAAGCCACACAAACGAATGACTTGGCAGAAGCCAGAGCAACAAGAGAAAAAGCCATTGAGGGCACGACAAGACAAGATTGCAGACAAACACATCAAACGTCACCGTCCTTTTGGGCTTTAGGTAGACGTCATCATAGGGTCAACAGCCTGTTCGGTTATCGCGAAATTAAAGAGAAACTGTAAGTAGCATTACTGGTGAACATATGCTTATAACATGTTGGATCTTTTCATTTATTTCAGAGCCGAATGAAAACGAAAGTTATGTTTTCAAAGAAGCACCGTCGGTTTCGTCATCGTCATCATTATCTAGGACAATTGTACCGTCTATTACATTCATGTTTTGTCTCGAAATACTACGTTGCATTCTCAAAAGTGTTCAAGTCGACGAAAGATAAAACACATGCAATGGTTCAACACGTACTTAGGTGTGTAGTCACCGTTTAAACTTGTTTGAATGTGTGTACTGTAACGATAACTGAAGCTGACCCGACCAGTAATCTTACAATTTAGTCTCTAGCGTGCACTACTGGGTTTGCATTACGATAACGGCGGGTGTTAGACTTTACTGTGAAAGGAGTTACATCATGTAGGCGCCAAACACTCCTGTTATCCTGTCGTGGTGTGTTACGACAGTATATTTGCAGCAGTGAAGTAGACGTTCACCGCTTACAGTTTTAGCAATTTTCTGTCAGATACTTGCGTGTATATTGTGTTAGATATATATGGATAAACATTCTTTGACAAGACGTGTTAAACAAAGGAATATTATGTAGTTTATGTCAAATACTCCACTGTAAAACGTTGAGTGGAAAGTGAGATATTGCATACATTGTCTCGTCCAGTGCGCTTTCATGACATCTATAGCGTACTAACGTATTATGTGACTTGTTCCGGGCAGATGCAAAGAAAGAATTGTCGAGAAATAAGACGCCATGCATAATCAATATGCTTACTTTTATTGATGCAACCAATCGACATATATTTGTTGATGTCATCGAGACGTACAAAGCGAATATATCAAATGCGCTTCGTTACAAATACTATTGTGTGCTTTTTTTAAATGGGCACAAAGGACGTTTTGAAAAAAATAGTGAATATGTTTAGAATAATCATATACTATGCCAGAAGTTATTGTTTGAAAAAAATATATGGAACTTCATGAATTTGCATTTTAATGCATTGATAGAAATTGATTCCTCCATATTTCATGTTCCAAGGTATCTGTAAGGAATCAACTATTTATACATTAGACATACACCGATATATTGAATATTGACCATCTGTTTGAAAAGAAGACAAACGCTCAGCAGCAGATATGAGCAAGTTATATCCAATATATCGTTTGAACTATTAACAGAAAAGCATATAAATTGGGTGTTGTCAGTTATATATAACATATAATATGTAAATGACGTCAAAATAACACATGCCATTGTTATTGTAGGCTTTAGAATCCTAATTATTTGCAGGATGGCTAAATTTTACATTTAACTGAACATAACCTTTTAAAATTCGACATATTTCAAAATAAGTAATTGACATGTTAAATTTAAATTTCAAAATGACATTTATTAAAAAAAATGCATTACCTAGATTTATAATGCAGTACAATACTTTTTGAAAACCTAGTTCCAATTTATTGACATAAGTTTTTATATTTTCGCAGTGATGTTGTACTGTGATACACTAAACTATTACATGTAATATTCACATTGTAAACTATCACTGTTACTGTCCTGATATAAGATAAAAATGACATGAATATATCAACGTCGAATTAATTTATATATAAAATAGATAAAACAGCATTTTGCTTCACGTCTCGCGAAGCAATTGTTTGTGCTATACAGAGCGTCTACAGACAACTGTAGGATTTCTGATGCTTCAAATATCCAGATAGCTCATGCGGTCGACCAAATATCCAGATAAATCATGATGTCAACCAACCAAATATCAAGATAAATCATGCTGTCGACCAAATATCCGTCTAGATAAATCATGCTGTCGACCAATTATCCAGATAAATCATGCTGTCGACCAGTTTGTTTTAAATATCCATAGTTTGCAGATACCCTCCTGTCCAGTGTACTTGCATTGTGTAATGTATCACACTACTCATGACATGGAATGCAAACACTAGGACATATGCAAACCTGTATGAAATTATGGTCATTGTCCATTCCTGTCACCTGGAACATCAAAGGAGACATTTGCGCATTATATACAACAAGAAAACAACAATTAACACGAACCGAATAAATAAATCTGTTATACTGGTTTAAGAGCAATCATTATCCTACCGTGGCATGCAATGTGGATACTTGTTTAGTGAGAACAGGAACACAATATATGTAATAGATAGAGTCTGGTCTCAGCAGGTTGGCTTATTTAAACTTGTTTAAATAACCAATGAGCTGAGACAGACTCTATCTATTTTGTGGCATGGTGTACTTAGTAACACTGTGACGTCATATTGACCGTACTCTAAATTCCAATATCCGGTAGTTGTAGTACGGTAAAGCCACGCCCCGTTAGTTACCCTAAATTAAACGATTTAATGCTCTGCATTCATCAAAGAAAATGTCACCGAGCATGCTGCAACATGCACCTATTGTATACATATTGTACACATAGTTTTGTTTCGTCCATGTATATATCGTTCATGGTATGTTTACACATGTGTCCGGCACACAGTTAAAATACAAACACAAATACAACTCATGTAGCTAACATATATAATACACATAACAATGCAGGTTCTAGTGTCGAGTGAACATATACATTTCACATATTGTATCATTCATTTGTATATGTGTCATCAAAATCGTACGGGTATATTAATTTGTTACTTTTTTCTTCACATTCTTGATCGTTTTATTGATCTATTTATTGAATTTAATAACACTATGATTTTATTGTTCTTCTGTCGCGGTGATGTAGTTTGGATCATTCACAAAGATATTCCTTTATATAACATAATTGTCGATAAGAAAATCTAAAATCGTCTAAACATTGCACCTGTATAATGCAAGAGATGATAATCAACAAGATGTAAGTGCATGCACAGATGAAATGGCTTAGGATGCTCAAGTGAAACACGTTCTCCGATTGCAAAATGCATTCGTTTAGGTTCACAATTGAATTATATGTAGGTAAAACACGTTGCATATTAATCATCAGGTGATGTTTCTTACAAGGCACGTTTATATCATGATCAATATATTCACTTCGAGTTTAAAATTGTAAAATAAATGGGTATCCAACAACAGATACAAACATAAGTGCTTACATAATGAAACAGGTAAACACATATTTTAAAATCATACCACACAAGGTCAACTGATGCCACCTTAATGTAAAGACGTCAACTTTTATAATTGGTCGCCTAGTTTTTTTGAAAATAACATGAATATTAAAAACTGGAAATCAACGAAACACATACCAATAGTTTATTACGTTTATCAGCAATGTAATCTGAGATCCATCAGATTACATTGTTGATCAACTTAATAAAATATTGTCATGTGTTTCGGTGATTTCCAGTTTTTAGAATTCGTGTTATTTTCAAACAGCTTTGGTGACCGATTATAAAAGTTGAGTAGTGTATATAGTTTATTTGAATTGTTCAACGCTACTAATAATTGAACGTAAACGTATATAATATAATTTAATGTTTGTGACATGCTCTAAACAGGGTGTGGTTTGATATTACACATGAACCAAATAAATACATATTACTGCATTAATTATGCGTTTAATAACTACTGATTTGTAGTCATGGTAGTCGGGGCGAACATTTACTGCCGCCACACAACACTAAACACACGTTATTTGAATGTCATACGTGTGTAATTCTTTAAGCATCACACTGCTGAGACGGCGAGATTAGAATAAATGTAAGTAAATAGTTTACATTCTTACTAACACCCTTTTATGAATGGAATATTTATTTATCATACCGTATGTGTATCATGAATGTGAACATTATTTTATTAAACTGAAATTCAGTAATACTCATTTTCCTTTTTAACCGAAGCACGAGAAAGTGTGTAAAAATCAAAAAAAAATCAACGTGGAATGTAGCATTCACAGAACACAGCCAACGGCGAATGTAGCATTCACAGAACACAGTCAACGGGGAATGTAGCATTCAAAGAACAGAGCCAACGGGGAATGTAACATTCACAGAACAGAGCTAACCAAAAATACGCTTACAAAACAAACAACACTTTCAATGAATAATAAAATCTAAGTTATGCGACACACACATCAAACGGTTGAAATATTCTTTAGCAAGCTCTTGTTTACTGTTTTGACAAATGTTTTTTGTTTGTTGATGAGCTGGACGATTAACCTAGAACGCGTTATGTACTGTTACGGTTTTGCTAACGTCCCATAACGTGTATTTCCCGTTAACGTCATTTGGGGATAGGCGACTGAGATAAGAAAACCATGTAATTTTGTATAGATATGTCCTAGTTTATGATAAGTTATAATGCGAACGAGCCGGAAAGGATTGACGTTTTACTTTCTGGTATCATTTTGCCAAAAATCCTTTACTTTTCGTCAATCATTCGTGAGAATGGAAGTTTTCGTCGTTTTCGGATGTACAGGTCATGAATAAAACCCGAACATTTCATACAAGTACAATCCCTGCAAATGTATGTTGCTGATCATACAATACATCTAGTTATATATCAAAATCGAACAAGTAAGTAACAGTCAAACACAAACACACCCTGAACAAAGAACAACTTTAAAGATAAATAAAAGGACAAAACAGACATCACAAACACAAAACAATTGACAACAGGCTACCACCTTGGAACTGTCAGCGGCAAAAAAGTCCGCTGGAGCTTTAAACCAGGTTCTAGGGTCACCAGACCTCACACTTACCCTACTTCATCCCAATAAAACGGGACATTGTAAATAAAGAAAGCCCCGCCATGAACTAGTCTCTAACCATCAAGCCAGCATTAATAGGCAATAAGTAAAACACAAAGATGCTCGTGTATATATAAATACAAAAATTAATAGCCTAGAAAGCCACAAAAAAGGTATCCAATGACTTGTCAGAAGTCAGAGCAACAATAGAACAAAACATTAAGGGCACGAAAAGACACGATTGTAGACAAACATCAAACGTCACCGTCCGTTGGGCTTTAGGTAGACGTCTTCGTAGGGTCCAGAGCCAGTCCGGTCATCGCACTATTAAAGATGAAAGCATAGTGACGAACTGTAAATGGGTCCACCACAAAGCATGCAGTGGGTTACAAAATGATAGTAACAAGTTTGACAAAGATAGTATGAAAGTGATCATGACCAAAGTGCTTACGAAGTTTGTAAATCACCTTACCATAGAAATCAGGTTGTGATAGTCCCTGTCGCAGAAGTGTTTTTAAATTACTTTTATGTTTGGAAAGAAGATCAGGGTTACGATAATAACATTTTGAAAAGGTTTTACGAAGTTTATTGTAAAGGTAGCCCGGATGAAGTAGCTTTTTAGTTATACAAAGAAATACGAATATTTAAGTCCTCAACTCGAGTACAAGCTCTAGAAAACTATTAAGTTGAGACACATAGACCCATAAGACGTTGCTCGGGGAACATCCCCATCAAAATGGGGATAATTACCAATATAAAAATTAAAATCATCTCTCAATGTAGAGACGTAAATCGAGAAAAGAAGCGTTAGTATCAGAAATATAAAATATAAGCTTTGTTAATTAGAAGTTATTTATGGTATATATTACTAACCATAGTAGAACAGAAAGGGTTGTCAATGTTCAATATGTCATTCAGATATCGAGAGGTGTCATTAAAGGCTTCAATATCATCTGCCTGGGTATCTGGTGAAATACCTATATAGAGGATCAGAAACAATACATTTGTTCAACAAACGAATTTAAGGTTAAAATTGTCTAGTAACGTGACATCAAAACGGTACACCAAGTTTTTAACGTACACTAAGACGGTATAATTCATGAAAAATGTTATATGTAAAATTCACAGACTGTATGTTCTTTTACTGATTTTATTTTGTTTCTTGATATTAAATTACTAATCCTATGCTTTATTTGCTGTGGTCAGTATTTCTCAGTGGAGTAATAATTCATTTTCTGCTGTTTCATGTTGTAATACTGGGTTTTTGTGTAACATTTACTGTACAACAGTCTCAATCAAACCTAAACTGCACTATTTCGTATTTATCGTTTCGGCCGTTTCCAAAGGTCCACTCTCATACTCTTTACACTGTATCGGTTTGCTATAGTATTCATGAGAGTGGTATCGCAAAAGTTGCACTATCGTACTTATGTTTAAATGCACAATATTATTTACACTCGCATACTCTTTCAGTACACAACATGAGTAACGCAGGTCGACGTTGTTTTCAAACTTTCAGATTTTAAATACTTGTTGTAATTCAATTTTTTATCAGTCTTATTAAACAGAACATGAAGATATTCAGGTCAGTTTTACATATTTTCAACTCAACGTCGTTTGTTCTTCGTAGCTATCACACCCCAAAAACGCCTATTAAAGGAACGCACGGCTGTCGTTATGTATTTATTAAGCATTAACATTCATGACCATGACCATTCGCGCCTATTATGAGCTATGTTAGATTGGTGGTTAAAGTTTTATGAAAAGGGGCATAACTCGGGCAAAATAAAAGAGAGTTATTGGACATTTATAACATTCATTTCGTTAAGATGAAGATGTGTGTGCAGTTTCATGAACACAGATTAAATTCTTTTCAATCTATGGCCAGTTATGAACTTGATTAGGTTGCAGGTTAAAGTTTTATGAAACGGGGCATAACTCTGTTGAAATTAAAGTCAGAGTTATTGGATCTGGGTAACACTTATCGGTGTGGTAAAATGAATATGTGTAAAATTTCATGAACATAGGTGAAATACACCTTAACTTCACATGAAAGGAAAGACTTACTTCATGTATATTATCGGTTTAAAAAAAACTTATACCGTTATCACACGTTGTTAAACTTTGTACCGTTTTATGGCGGGTTAATTGACAATTGTGCCATAACATTCTTTTTTTAAACAAATTTACTGTGTCTGACCATCTAATTGGGTGTTTATTTTATGATCAGCAACAAAACAACATTTGCAGAGATGTATATGTATGAAAATGTCGGGTTTTATACATGACATGTCCATCCGAAAACGACGAAAAACGCCCTTTCTCTCGAATGATTTAAAAAAAGTAGATTTTTTTTGGCAAAAATGATACGAAAATGTAAAACTTTAGTTTTTTCCAGCTCGTACGCACTATATTTTATCCTAAATATCTAAACATATCAATATAAATAACGTGGTGTTCTTACCTGAATCCCCTAATGACGTCAACAGGAAATACGTGTTATGAAACGTTAGCAAAACCGTAAATTCAACGTTAGACCGTATATGACGTGTTCAAAGTTAGACGCGGTGAATTCGTGCAGAAATTTGAACGCATTGTACATATATAGACTCCCGATTGCCCTAAGTGAAAGTACTGGCACTAGATCCGTGATTATCAAAAGCAAAACAAAAAGTATTGTTTCTCCAAATATGTAACAAAGAAATGTTATCTCTAGTATCATATATAAACATGGTGTTAAAGCTAACATCACACCTAACTCGACCCCGCATGATGTGTTCGTTTTGTCCAATCAAATCGTCCGTAACAAAAACACCGGAAGCTGTTCCGTTCTTATGATTTATGTTAAAAATGTTATAATATTATGAACAGAGAAATAACCAATTCTTCTCACTACTTATTGCAAAATGTCCATCGAATGTTATTTCTAGATATTATATACATACCATGACCCATGCATGTGTAACTAACTATCTAACACTGTATGTAATTTAAAACAACTCACTTTTGTATCCGATTTATTTTCTTCAAAATATGAAACTCGTTTTCTTTTGATGTGTACGTATCTTATGTGCCAGTGAATTATAATCGAACCGTACGTGCACTTATTACACTGTGTTATTATTTTAACTATAGCACTCTAGAATTATGTTTGTTTATCTATTAGTTTTCACAATACATAAACATGTCACAACGTTACAGTCCTTTACAAGTGATACATACGATAATTAACTACGTACAACACGTAATATATATCAAACTGTAAGTATCGCATTCTTGATTAAAATCTATTATATTTATGCGAAGCTAAGTTTTGCTATGAAGATCGGAGAAGAGTAGAAAAGGAGAAAACATAGAGTAGAAAGAGAAAACGTCAAGGATAAAAGTATTCGATAGAGACTGTGAAGAACATAACGGCAACAAAATATACGTTACAAGGTCTTATTTATAATGCATGACGTGTCTCAATAGATGTATCTAAATTGTGTTTCTAGGAAAATATTATAACGCTTAACACATTTCGATTATACATGACAGGTGTACTTGATGTGTGAAATTTTAAACGTCCAGTTATGATCAACTGAAGTTAATGGAGTATATAAGTATATTTATCCAGAATGTACAACAGTTTATTGTATGCAGGACTACAACTAATCATTCAATGTATACATGTACAATGTCTAAACTGTAGTTGTATGTAAGAATATACTACACATTGATTCAATAAAATGTTTACTAATTATGCAGCAGTGTTGTTTTTGTTGAAATGCCAGTTGCAAGGAATATGGATATAAAAATCGAACAGGAAAAGTAGCATTTAAGGACGACAGTCAACCACAAACACACAGAGAAACACAGAACAACTTTAAAGATGAACAAAATGCCAAATTAGACATCACAAACACAAAAGGGTTGACAATAGGGCTTCAAAGAATCTACAATAGATAGACAACATTTACACACACAGTTGGTATAGCTGAAAATAGAAGAAGCACGTGGGTATAAATAAAAACCGAAAAAACAACTGTTTACATTTTAACTAGTAACTTATATTTAATATGTCATAAGTTATGCTTTGTTTCCGGGCATACCCCCAGAAACATTTAAAAGAGTATGGGAGTGGACCTTTGGAAACACGATACATACGAAATATTGCAGTCTCGGTTTGATTGGGACTGTTCATGAACGGTAGTGAAATATACTTCCTACCGTTCATGCCCCCTAGCCCCGGGTTGAGCAGAACTCAATATTCATAAAGTCAATAGTACAGCATGTTAACCATCCCGAAGATGGCATGCATATGGCGGTGGACATGCTAATTATACTGTCATAATTTCATGTCCAGCGGCGTATGGTCCCAGTCTCTAACACAACGACGAGCAAAGTAAACACAATTTAATTTAGTTGGGAGCAGCGGTTTTGAAGCCTGCGCATCACAAGTAGCAGTCAAAAGACTAAATTATTAAGCAGACAACATATCCTATGTGTGGTTAAACAATACTCAGTGCAACTTGCTATCACCTAGTGGTTTTGAGTTCGGTGTAATATATATACTGAAATGAAAAAGAAACGCGACACGGGCATTTCCGCTATATATTGTATACACTGCACACTTAATTCCATATATTTTCCAAGGAAATCACAATACGTTTGGTAAAGAAAAGTTGCAGTTAGTTAGAGAAAGGTTACAACTGTGATGTTGTAGAAGTTTTAATCACAGTACACGTTGTAACAATAAATTCATAAATGTTAAAGTTCATATTTGAAAAATTGAGCCAGCTCAGTACTGTATTAACGTACAGAGTTTGCAAAATGTTACATCCTAAGTTTGCGCCAAACGCGTACTCTGCCAATAATGAAACTTTGCAGGAGTACTATTAGCTGTGTTATGTGTTGTTTTAGTATTTTTTCCGAAAGGAAAGCTCTTACATAGCCATGTACCATTCGATTAACAGCAGCATATTGTACAGCATATATAGCGGAAATTCCCGTGTGGCGTTCCTTTTTCCTTTCAGTATTGGTGAAAACAAGACAATTTATCAAAATGAACATATGATGGGGTATCAATGGATGGTCTTATTTACAAAATTGTGGGTAAAAGTTATTAACGAGAAAGAATGGTCCTACAGAAACCACAACAAACAAACGCGATGGAACCGTAAGTCAGCTCTGAAACACAAACTATTAGTGAATTTAATATTCATTGAACAGGCCGATACACAACACACAGAATGACGAGGACAGGGTTACCAACGGTCATACTGGTTATGCATCTAACTTGAACTAATGACGTTGATGTTGAAGAATTTGACCATGTCCCGAAACTGTTTCGAATTGAATAGTATATTGGCGTTGATAATGGTATATTTATATCATTATAATTATCAATTGTTGACTAATATTTGCTCTGTTTTAAATAGTTGATAATGGTTTTAGTACTTTCAGTTCTTAATATTAACTGTTTATTTTGGCGATGCTCTTTTGTAATCCGGTATAGCGAGAACGAGGTGAACATATATATCATTCTCTAGTTGATTCAAGTTCTCACCTAAATTCAGCTAATCTGTTACAAGAAACATGGCCCTGACTGATTGTCGTATTCTGACACTATATGACAATGATTGTCAGTAAAACACTTCAAGAAACTCGCCTTTCTAATTGGTTGATACTACTACTACTACTACTACTACTACTACTACTACTTCTATTACTACTTCTACTACTAATAATAATAATTAATTTGCAGCAGTACCGTCACTTTAAGAAAACACACTAAACGAACATTCCATCTAAAGTAGGTGATTAGTGTATTTATTTAGCACAGTGTGATACTAAGTGAAATTATCCACACTTCATTATTTTAAATTGAGTTTCACAACATTCCCTGATTTATTTAATGAAAGAAAACCAGTAAGTAAATTGCATTTTGCATAGCTGTAATATAACACACGCACACGTTGTAACAAAATCTCAGACAACTCCAGTGCTATATTGGTCATTTTCAGGAAACTATCATTTGACAAACTATATGAATTTCCTCGTCTTAAAAAGGGTGAATGTGCCAAGTAATAGTCTGCTGCTGAATGAGCGATAGTTGTATATTATCAAAGGATTTACCTCGCTTTAGATCAATAAGCCAGCTAACGTCTTACTGTATGTGCCAACTTAAAGGAGTTTAAGCATCATTTTGAGTTAGAAATACCCATGTTTGTCTCTTTTACGCAGATTGTTGCATTTTAAAGGTAAAAGTTGGCATTTATTGTCTGTGCTGAAATCTACATTTATGTATTTATTTTCCTGCAACTAAAACACATGTTGCTAGTGTGACCCCGATGGCGTCTACGAATTAACGTCCTGTATATTCTCCTCAATTATGTTTTCTGCCTGTTTGACAAACACTCATTGCATTTCTATGAATTTCAATAGATATATGATCATTATTCTGTTCCCTATCGGATATATTTAATCCAACTTATAGCGCTACATGTTCGACATTCCTGCAATTGTTGTGTCGCCTGTGTAGTATGGCAGACACTAAGGGACCATTGTGTTCCGTCATCTGTCGTCTTCGTCGTCTTCGTCCGTCTCACGTTAACCTGCAACCTAACCTTGGCTATAACTTGACCAGTAGTTGACCTATGTTCATACAATGTCACACACATCTTCATCCTACCTCAAGTAATTTCGTTAAACATGTCCAATAACTCTGAATTCACTGTGTCAGAGTTATGTCCCTTTTCTTAAAACTTTAATCTGTAACCTTACCAAGCGAATAACTGCAACTAAAACACGTAGGCAACACACGGGTTCCGTGGAACAACCTTCTTGTCAATGTTACACTTGTGTATTAATGGATGTCTAACAATATATGTCTTTCGTTTTTATTCTTTTGTTAATGTGAATAAAAACACTTATTCATACAATGCATACATTTGAAACAATGTTAGCATGTCATAATTAATCGCGATAGAAGATACGTATAAAAAAATCATAGCAATTAAACTCTATATCATTCTTAGATAAGTTGGCAAGGCACTCTTTACACCGTGATTATATTCTATGAAAATTGAAATCATGTTACTCGGTGTTTATTTTGCGCCTTGGTATTGGGATCAAATGCGACTTGCATTATTTTCTTGTGTAATACATCTTCCTATAAAATGAAAGCTAAAGATTACGACGAGCGCCATTAATGTGAATATTCATAATGCAGCTGATCACCATCCATCTAACATGCATTGGATGACAGTAACAACTTGCTTAGTTGTCTAGTTACACAGTCTGTATCACAAAAAATAAATAAATGCCTCATTATTTTCGTTCAAAATACAACTACATACTACTGTGCATTTAAACATGAGTACTATAGTGCAACTTGTGCGATACCACTCTTATGAATACTATAGCCAATCGATACATTGTAGCATGAACTATCCCAATAAAACACATGTATAATAATGTGTTACAATGTAATAATGGGTCTCAGGGGAAAAACCGTAACTCAGTATATTTAAGTAGGTTGAATGGCCACATGTTTTACGGATATTTGCATTATTTACGCTGTTCTGTCACATTTGATATTCCTATAAGGAATACGGCCAGACACAAATGTAAACCAGTTACTACACTAAACATTATCTGGTATTGGAAGGTGTAAACATAGTTGAATAATTCAAACCTATTAGTCCACTAGTATCACTGTTAGTCTGTCCGCTTGAACATACGCACCTGCGTCTGATTGCCTTTTTAGTTACCTGTCTGTATACAACGGAAATACTATTTGTGAGTGTGAAAACACATATTAACTCTAGTACCTTAGGGTTAAGTATGATAGTGCATATATTGAGAAAAAAATTCACTGAAACTGAAAAGTCTGTCTACAGTTTGCTTTCACGATTTTTCCCCAGGTAGCTCTAGTACAATTTTGACGATATTTTAACAGGAAATATTGCAAGGGTAATGTATTTTCCACTTTGATAAGATTGAGGGCAACACACTATCCACTAACTGTTTTGGATTAAAGAGACACTTACTGTTTTGGATTTAAGAGACACTTACTGTTTTGGATAAAAGAGACACTTACTGTTTTGGATTAAAGAGACACTTACTGTTTTGGATAAAAGAGACACTTTCTGTTTTGGATTAAAGAGACACTTACTAATATGAATTAACGGAACATTGGATAATTTTATATGTACTTAATTCAACAATTGGATATTAATGAAACAGTGGATTTGTGTACTGTGTAAGTGAATAGTTATGTTATGTAGATATATTAGTTAATCATACTTTTGTGTGGCTGGTTTTGCTTCCTTTCTTACTTCGGTGCTTTAATCATTTACCGGTAAACATTGCTTTTGGCAATAAAAAACTAATACATCAATAATAAAATCAAAACATGAATTGTACATTTTGTACATTTTCAGTATTATAAAGAGTGAAACGAACTACAATCAAAGTGTATTTTGAACTTGAGAGATTTGTTGCTACGCCTACCCAGGAGGAGTTTGATTCACTTAAACAACATAAATGGCTCTTGCTTGCAAAATACTATCAATTATCAAAATGTAAATATGAAGAAAATCTGAGATTAAAAATATTTTGTTGCAATTTTTGGTTGATGAAGACATTTTTGAAAATGAAAAATTACATTTGTTGATGGAAACAG
Source organism: Cyrtodaria siliqua (assembly GCA_037043455.1). Taxonomy (NCBI): domain Eukaryota; kingdom Metazoa; phylum Mollusca; class Bivalvia; order Adapedonta; family Hiatellidae; genus Cyrtodaria; species Cyrtodaria siliqua. The sequence continues at coordinate 67,664 of JAWPHD010000992.1, forward strand.
AGTCTGAATTAAATGAAAAGACATTGAATTGAACAACAGAAAATAAATTGAATTAGAAAAAAAGAAATAAAAAAAGAAAAAGAAATTGAATTGAGACAAATGGAAATCAAAGAAAAGGTAACGTCAATGAAAGAAAACGAAACGGAAATGAAATTAAAAGAAGCAAAAGAAAGGAGAGAATTTGAATTAGAGAAAATGGATTGGCAAGCAAGGCAAGTTCACGATCTCCACCCTCCAATTCATCATCTACTCTTGATGTTACTAAACATATTAGATTAGTATCGCCTTTTTAATAAAGGAAGTTGACAAATATTTCCTCATTTTGAGAAAATTGCTGAAAGAAATTGAGATGGCCGATAGAACAATGGGACTTTTACAGATTGTTTTAATTGAAAAAGCCCGTGAGGTTTACACTCAGTTAACTGTAGACCAAAGTTCCTCATACCAAACTGTTAAAGATATTATCTTATGAATGTATAGGCAGAAGATTAGAAATTGTAAGAAAGCAAGTGATCAAACTAATGTTGAATTTGCTCGAACCAAGGAACAGTTATCTGATAGATGGTGTGCATCCAAGCAAATTGAGTGCAATCATCATGATAAGTTAAGGCAACATTTTTAATTCAAGAGTCCAAAACGTGTATTAACAAAGATGTTACAAATAAGTATAAATGTCGGACAGGAAATGCACCTGTCACAGAAAACAGTAAACACAAAAACACGCAAAAGAACAAACATGAATGGCAATGTCAACAAAGAATAAAGGCATATGAAGGGTTTGTGTTTGTGATATCGTTTGCATTTAATAATACTTTTGCCTTCTTGTTTGTCTGTTCGCGTGTTTGTTTCTGTGTTTTGTGGTTGACTGTCCACCTTGAGAGCTACTTTCCTGTCCGATCTTTTTATATTTCGTTGCCAATAAGGCTTCCGCCTTGGAACGGTAAGTGGCAAAAAGCCGCTGGGGGATTAAAGTGTGCACCAAACCTCACACTTACCCTACTTTCATCCTATTAAAACAGGACAGTGTAAATAAAGAACTCCCCGCCATGATTTAATCTCTAACCAACAAGGCAGCATCAATTGGTAATATATTTATTAAGTAAAACACAATTAACTTGGCTGATACTTTTATTGGTCTATAATATAGAGGTTAACAAATCTCTTGATATTAGCCCATCTGAATCACAGACGGACTACAGTGAAAATAACATTTACTTACCAGATCATTCTCATTCTATTAGTTTGATTGACAAAGATCATGACAATGTATCGAGATCACAACTTATTACCACTCATGAACAGACTCAATACAACCGAGTCTGCTTTTTTTCTCTATTGTTTGTGTTTGTTGCGTCCAAGGGATCACCTTTGCAGTATGTATATGTGAACAGCATAGAGATCCTGCGATTTTGTTCTTATTTGATAGGGCCGCTAGTGAAGAAGAAGCTTCACAAGTTCCAGTTTTTTTATTTTACTAAAAATAGGATTCTGATGAGAAATTGGCGACCATCTGATGTACCCGCTGATGATGAATGTGCTATCAATATATAGTTCATATTGTCAGGAAATTCTCATTTGGCCCATGAAACTCCTATATCTGTTCATTTAGGTGTCAATAAGACATATCACAATATATTGAGTCATTTGTATTGGCCAAATCTCAAAAATGACGTTTCACAATACTGTAGTTATTGTCATACATGTCAAATGGTAGAAAAAACCAATCAGAAGATTCCCAAAGTCCATCTTTAACCTACTGCATTTGATGAACCTTTCAGTAAAATAATTGTGGACTGTGTTGGCCCCCTGCATAAGACCAAGTCTGGAAATCAATATCTGTTGACGAGTATGTGTGCCTCAACAATATTTCCTGCAGCTATTGCACTTAGGAATATTAAGACAAAGTTTATTGTGAAGATTCTGGTAAAGTTTTTCACTTTAGTTGGCTTTCCAAAATATTTCCAGTCGGAACAAGGGTCAAATTTCATGTGTGGTATAATTCAACAGGTCATTCATAAGTTAGGCATTCAACAGTTTAAATCTTTGGCTTATCATCCGGAGAGTCAATGTGCTCTAGAAAGATTTCACCAGACAATGAAAACATGATTACGTCATATTGTTTTGATACTAACAAAAACTGGGATGAAGGTATCCACTTGAGGCTTTTCGTCGTTAGAGAGTCTGTTCAAGAATCTCTGGGTTTCAGCCCATTTGAACTAGTTTTTAGTCACAATGTTCGTGGGCCAGTTAAGTTACCTTAAAGAGACAATTATCTCAGAAGAAGACACTTCTTTGAATATTCTACAGTACGTGTGGATTTTAGGCATACACTGTCAAAAGATTGGGCGGTATCTCAGTATAATCTCAAATCATCTCAATCAAAAATGTAAACAAGGTATGATTTGACTGTTCAAGAAAAACAGTTCAAACCTTGTGATAAAGTTTAGCTTTATTACATATTCATGGAAAGCCGTTACAAGCTTGGTATCACGGTCCTTATACAGTAGAGAAAAAGAATCAGTGATTTAGATTATATTATCAATACTCCTGAGTAAGGCTTTGTCATATCAATATGTTAAAAAAAATACATTGGCAGAGGTAGTCTTTCTTCACATTTAGTTAATGTAGTTGGCTCTGACCCACTTGAAATTTCCAGTTACGGATTACAGAATGAGAATGAACAGTTTGACATAAATCGAAATTACAAAACAGTGACATTTTGAAAAATCTTGACGAGAAACAGTCACATCTAGAACAGTCACAGTGACATGAGCTGAAACAATTAATACATGCATATGAGCACTTATGTTCTTAGGTTCCAACTCGAACTAACAACATTTACGATTAACATTGAACCATGTATGAGTAACTGTAGCTCACCATGTATTTTTAGGCAAACACATACCGGATGTGTACAGACTATAGAAAAGTCAACACTGTCACCAAAACTGATTCATTTCCAATTCCACGAATTGACGAATGAATTGATAAATTGGAAATGCAAAATATGTTATACAATTTGATATTTTGAAAGAATTTTGGTAAGTTCCTCTCACACAGAAAGAGTAAAAGAAGTTTCAGCATTTGTAACTCCATTTGGTTTGAAAAACTCTCAAGCAACGTTTCAACGTCTCGTCAATGTGTTAATCTCCGGTTTAGATGGGTGTGATGCGTATATCGATGGTGCGATCGTTTACAACAACGCATGGGAAGACCATTTACAGACCATTAGAAGTTTCTTCGATGGTCTCACTGATGCGAATTTAACCGTCAACTTCAACAAAAGTGAATTTTGTTGTGCAATTGTCACATTTTTAGGACATGAAGTGGTACAGGGTCAGGTTAAACCTATCGAGGCTACGGTCAAGGTTATTTCTGAATTTTCTCTACCGACATAGTGGGATAATTATGAAACTAACTCAATACGTGAAGCAAATTTACTCTTAATACCAATATTTTCAGCGCCGGTGTGGTGAACATAGAAGCCACTATTCACATAATGAATGTCCCCTGAGTGTCTATGGTGACCGGACGATGCCTGCACATAACCGAGCACTGTGCTTGACTAATTCGAACATTCCTAAAAAATACAAACAAGACAGGTACGTATTTATGACAGACACAAACTATCAATCATTTGATTAATTTCATCCTATTCACTCTACCGCTTCATGGCAACGTTTAGTATGTTTCTGGACTATTTAAAACCTATATACAAACGCACGTCCAATACATTGTAGTGTTTATTAAATTAATTAATTACCTTTCTTTTGGTGAAGTGATAGAATGTCACGTAGAGAGAGAGTTCATGACATACAGGCTTAATTTGAAACGATTTATTCATTTAATTTCTGATGTACATGCTTTGGTCAGACTTAACATTAGTAATCCCTAGCAAATATCACGAAATTGATTCAACATATTCTATCACTCGATGGGAGGTTTTGTTGTTGCACTCGTTCTCAACCCCTCTCTAGTTAAAAACAAATAGCATCCCACATTCCGTCATAATTCCTGACTATCTGAACCATCAATAACATGATCAAGAATGAATGACAATATGTCACTAGGTTCATCAGGTCATATACTACATGTATATCATTCTTTATTTTATAAATGCAATATGTTAAACTCTGACTTTTTAAACAATATATATAACATATCAGTATTAGTCTTGATCATCTTCGACGTTTGATTGTAAAATGTAAATACACACGTATTGACCCTTTGTGCAGAAAAACAAATGAAACCGGAAACACGTGTCTATAAATATTACTTTTTACTATAGTAAATTTATTGAATAACCTTTAATCTAAATAATCTTCATATCCAACACCACATCGATGAAGAGCAATCCAAACCAGTCGATATGTTCCTGCTTTTGAGAAGATATGTGATGTTCTTAAATTATGTATCCCGTCATACATCTTCCAATACGTCGTACTTCGTTTTTTACAAGTAAGTAACGATTGTTACCCGACAGTTGTATCCATAATAGTATTATCAAATATAAGTGATAACATATAACACATATTATAACAGTTTAGATAGTTTGTTTGTTTGTTCGTATGGTGTTTTACGTAATTTTCAACACATATAAGACGGCCGATTGTTTTGTGGTGGAGGCAGACCACCCACTTTTCCTGGGTAGAACCAGTACACCTAAAAATGACTTTGTACGTGTTATAAGGTAATAGAAGATGTAACCCTATGTTGATTACATACTAGTTCTCTAATTGTTTGGTTGTTTACATGCTCCAACAGTATATAATGTATAAAGAAACAACTGAAACTTTAAAACAATTCCCGAATTTATAAAAACTAAGGACATGGATTTTAGTATTATTGATAATGACTAAGGACATGGGTTTCGGTAATAACGACATAGGTTTCGGTATTATTGATAGTAACTAAGGACATGGGTTTTGGTATTATTGATAATGACTAAGGACATGGGTTTCGGTATTATTGATAATAACTAAGGACATGGGTTTCGGTATTATTGATAATAACTAAGAACAGTATATAATGTATATAGAAACAACTGAAACTTTAAAACAATTCCCGAATTTACAAAAACTAAGGACATGGGTTTTGGTATTATTGATAATAAATACGGACATGGGTTTCGGTATTATTGATAATAAATACGGACATGGGTTTCGGTATTATTGATAATAACTAAGGACATGGGTTTCGGTATTATTGATAATAACTAAGGAAAGTATATAATGTATATAGAAACAACTGAAACTTTAAAACAATTCCCGAATTTACAAAAACTAAGGACATGGGTTTTGGTATTATTGATAATAACTAACGACATGGGTTTCGGTATTATTGATAATAACTACGGACATGGGTTTCGGTATTATTGATAATAACTAAGGACATGGGTTTCGTTATTATTGATAATTACAGACATGGGTTTCGGTATTATTGATAATGACTAAGGACATGGGTTTCGGTATTATTTATAATGACTGAGGACATGGGTTTCGGTATTTAAGTTATTAGACTCCTCCCGCTGCTTTCCATTTATCTATTTTAAGGTTACTTGTCTTGGCAAATGGGCCATATTCCTTATAGTCAACAATATTTATTGCAAGACATATCTTATTCAAGGTAAGATTTATAACCCACAATTATGTCATTTACCGTTTCAATTTCACACATGTGCTGGCTCAAAGCATTCGCCTGAAGTAATCTTGTTAACATGCTAACAAACATATTCTTGGAGCATGTTCTTGCCTTAATAAAGCAAGAACATGCATGTGAACATGATAACAATATTACACCACTAATTTTCCAAATCTACTTATCAATACGTGTTTTTAGGTAACCGTTTTCCTTGAATGTGACATGTCTTAACAAGCTTTATTTTATTGGAACAATCATCAACACATGTAATCTTCTTCTAGTATTTGATCAACTTCAAATATCAACATTAATCTAACAAACAATAAAATATTGTGTAAACCTTAGGGAATCATCAATCAGCTACTGTTACGCAATAACCACGTTTTGAGGAGGATAATTAAGTTGAGCAGCAGAACGACGCTTCAAAATGGCTCCGAAACATGCCGCCGAGCAAAGTGCACAGTTTACTTAAATACTTAAAAACATGGATTGCTGTCGTTGTATTGGTGTATTATTAATTCAGTTTCATAGAAAGCATATTTGCCTGTGGAATGGACTGGGTACAATGCAATGCAGCCTTAGACTGTAGTAACATTTACATTTTCTCTTTCCATTCAATCCGAAAGAATTCATGTCCATAATGTCACTATGTGCATCAGGTCATATAGTACATGTATATTACTATTTATGTTGTAAATGCAATATGATATACTCTGATTTTTTGAACAGTAAATATAACGTATTAGTCTTGATCATCTTCGACATTTGATTGTAAAATGAATAATTTAATACAAACGTATTGACCCGTTGTGCCGAAAAACAAATGAAACCGGAAACACGTGTCTTTATTTATTTGTTTTTTTATTATAGTATTTTGACCATCCACATTTAGTTCGTCGATATAATAATGACGTTTCCCTCTTTGTTTATTTATTAATTCAGTGTTTTTCTGCCGTTCGATTAAAGGTGCTCTGTACCTTCCAATCAGAAACGATACCACTATCTCGGCAAACTTCAAGCTTTTTTTTAGAAAAAAATCTGTTCTAGACGTTGTACTCGAGCTGAGAACTTTAATATTCGTAATCGTTCTATAACTAAAAATCTACTCAATCAGGGTTACCGTTACCATAAACTTCGTAAAACATTTGCAAAATTGTATTATCGTAACCCTGATCTCTTTCCAAATATAAAAGTAATTTAAGGACTCTTCTGCGACAAGGACTATCACAACCTGACTTCTATGGTGATGTGATTTATAAACTTAGTAAGATTCTTGGTCATGATCACTTTCATACTACCTTTGTTAAACTTGTTAAAACATTTATCAAAAGAGGTTATGACCCTATCATTTTGCAACGTACTGCATGCTTGGCGGTGGACCCTTTTACAGTTCGCCACTATGCTTTCCTCTGTAATTGTACGATGACCGGACAGGCTGTGGACCCTATGATGACGCCTACCTAAAGCCCAAAGTGGCGTTTGATGTTAGTCTATGATCTTTCTTGTCGTGCCCTTTATGCTTTATTCTCTTGATGCTTTGGCTTCTGCCAAGTCATTGAGTATTATTATTCATTTTGGCTTTCTAGGCTATTGTTTTTTGTATTATATTTACACGAGCATATTTGTGTTTTACTTGCGCCTACCTAAAGCCCATTGGGACGGTGGCGTTTGATGTTTGTCTATAATCTTTCCTGTCGTGCCCTTAATGGTTTATTCTCTTGTTGCTCTGGCTTCTGCCAAGTCATTGAGTACCTTCATTGTGGATTTCTAGGCTAATGTTTTTTTTTGTATTATATTTACACGAGCATATTTGGGTTTTACTTATATTGCCTATTGATGCTGCCTTGTAGGTTAGAGATTAAATAATGGCGGGGCACGACAAGAAAGAACATGGACAAACATCAAACGCCACCGTCCCAATGGGCTTTAGGACAGGCTGTGGACCCTATCCGGTCTTAGTAAAATCAAAGAGGAAAGCATATTGACGAACTGTAAAAGGGTCCACCACCAAGCATGCAGTACGTTGCAAAATGATAGGGTCATAACCTCTTTTGATAAACTTTTTAACAAGTTTAACAAATAAAGTATGAAAGTGATCATGACCAAGAATCTTACGAAGTTTATAAATCAAATCAACATAGAAGTCAGGTTGTGATAGTCCTTGTCGCAGAAAAGTCCTTAAATTACATTTATATTTGGAAAGAAGATCAGGGTTACGATAATAAAATTTTGCAAATCTTTTACGAAGTTTATGGTAACGGTAACCCTGATTGAGTAACTTTTTAGATTTACAAAGATTACGAATATTAAAGTCCTCAACTCGAGTACAAGCTCTAGAAAAGTGACAGATACACCCCATAAGAAGTTGCTCGGGGAACATCCCCATCCAAGTGGGGATAATTAACAATGTCAAAATTAAAATCATCTCTCTTGTCATAGATTTTGCTAATTATTTTACCATTTTCATTCGAGAGATCTAAATCGAGAAATGAAGCGTTATTATCAGCTATATTTTCTTTATTAAGCCGAAATTCTTTAGGATAAATATTATGAACCATAGTTGGAAAGAAAGGGTTGTCAATGTTCAGTATGTCATCCAGATACCGAGAGGTGTCATTAAAAGCTTCAATAACATCTGCCTGGGTATCTGGTGAAAGACTCAACATGAAATCTCTTTCATAGCAAAATAAAAACAAATCTGCGACAAGTGGTGCACAGTTCGTACCCATAGGGATACCAACAATTTGTCTATAAACGGTGGTACCATACCTGACGAAAATATTATCTAATAGGAAGATGAGTGCTTCACAAACTTCATAGCAAGTCCACATAGTATAATTGTCTAAACTGCCGTTAGTGAAAAACGCTTTAATATTATTACATGCCAAAAATGTAGTATATTCTCTAGCGAATGTTTTTTGAATAAGAGAAATTAGCTTGTCTTTAATAAGATGATGTGGTAAGGTTGTATATAGTGTAGAGAAACATAAGTACTTATTGATGAAACTTGACCTTTAATGAAAATGTTATCAAGAACGTCTCCTGAATTGTTTATAGACCAAAATAAATTAATCCCAGAGTTTTCATAAGTTTTATCACAATATTGTTTAACGTGATCTTTAACGGCAGTAAGACAAGAAGTTAAACGTTTGGAGATGTTTGTTGCGGTGCAGGCACTAGAATTAGAAATAAAGCGAGCCTTATACGGATTTAACCCTCTTTTTGTGTTTGTGATATCGTATTTGATCTTTTATTCATTTGTAATGTTGTATTCGTTTGTTATGTTGTTCTTTGTTTGTGTGTGTATTTTTGGTTGACTGTCGGCTTTGAATGCTTCTTTTCCTGTTCGATTTTTTAATCCATATTTCTAAAGGCAGGATCAGAAATGGCATTATTAATGGGAATGAAGGGTGATTGCTATTTTACGATACGTTAAGTTAGTAATGGCATTTCGAAGAGTTTAGCTTTACGATATTTATTAACACCGTAAAACGTGTATTCAGCCAGAAATGCATACTATATTTCTCCTAGATATGATAGCAATTATATTACTGCCGCACAAGAATATATATGTGTACAGTTAATGCAAGTGAGCAGTGCGACAATTCGGTTACATTTGGCAAAGTTTATTTAAGAAAAGCATGAAAGGAGAAATTTGGAATTCGTCGAACACCATAAATACAAAGAGATTGTAGTATCGGTTTGATTGAGACTGTTCATGAACGGTAGTGACAATTACTTGTTACAATTCACGCCCTCTAGCCCCGGGTTGAGAGAACTCAATAATGAAAATGCCAATAGTACATAAATCTAAGACATCCCGAAGATGGTATGCATATGACGGTGCACATGGAACCTTAAAAGTCATGTTTTCACAACATTACAAAGCCAGCGGTGTATGGTCCCAGTTTCTAACAAAACGCGTTGCCTTAAACGAAAAAAAGCAGTGGGCGAAATAAACAAAATGGAATTTAGCTGGGGGCCACAACATGTAAAACATATTTCGACTTTAACAATTGCATGATATGTAATTAAGTACTTCGCTCATCATATATATATATATAGATATTGTATTAACACCACAGTAAGGATTGTAGTAGATACCTTACACATGCTTTCTTAAATACGTATGTTTGCGATAACAAACCATACGTATCCTTTAATTGAATTGATTTATCGTAAAACAGTTAATAATAATACCTTGCCTGAATCGATACTTAACTGATCTCTATAAATTATATTATATAGTATGGAAAATAAATGTAGCACATAACGTGCATGCCATTTCCACTGAGAAGATACAGAGCCGTGTATGTTCGGGATCAATGATAAAGCGACAAAACTATGATCAGTAACAATGGAACGCAGTCATGTTTAAATAAAGTATTTTATAAAAATAAAGCAAATATGTCGGGAACATACCCTTATAGGTTATCAAAAATCGTTAACATTTCGATGAAATTGGAGGTAGTTTTAAAATAACAAAATATGCAATGTTTCTTTTCTTTAGAATAACGATCGTTTGTAAACACATTTATGCGGTTTTTAAACAATGACACACTGGGCAATTCTAAACAATAAATGTTTTCAAAGCAATACGTTTTATAATGAATTAATGTGTTCTGTTACATCGCTTAAAAAATATGAATATTGAAAATCACATCCTTTCCTAGTATTTCTAATATCTTCAAACAATTATATCAATGTTTATATGTTTCAATCTGTGTCCCTAAAACATCGTCCTAAATCTTTTTGTTTTGGTTAGTATATGAACAGTAACTAGAATGGAATGGTATGATTTTAGTGCATTTATCTTTTACATATTAGAACCAGACAATATCATCTATCATGCGATTTATTTGACAGTTTGTCTATCCGAATGCGTTAATATATTATCCTAAATTATATTCAAATTTGAATTGATTTGCAATAACTGGTAACGATATAGGCTGCGCGCTCAGACAGAAATTTGTAATAAATCCATAGCTGTCAATTTTACCTCGGGATTAGCCGCAGGGTTTACATTATCGGATACCAGCATCGTCTTGTAAAACAACAAATACCTTAGTAGCATGAACAGAGTCAATATGTTCAAATATGTAGATCTCTTACACTTAGTTCGTGTTTGCATTTTAAACTGTACCTAGTTGATAGTATATAATTAATTACACCTATTCTGAACTAATCATGTGATATCTGGGGATTTATACAAGCACATTATATTGAACAAGTCCATTGTCTTGTCTTGTCGTGCCTTTAATGGTTTATTCCTTTGTTGCTCTGGTTTCTGCCATGTCAATGAGTACCTTCTTTGTAGCTTTCTAGGCTATTGTGGGAAGTGAGATATTGCATGCATTGTCTGCTACAGTACGCTTTCATGAAATCTAATGCGTACTATCGTGGCTTGTTCCAGGCAGATACAGAAGCCATGCATGATTCATATGCTTACTTTTATTGATGCAACCGATCAACATATATTTGTAGTTATGGTATCATGGAGACGTACAAAGAGAATGTATCAAATGCGTCTGGTAACGGATAATATTATGTGCGTTTTTTAAATGGGAACAACGGGCGTTTTGATTAGAATAGTGAATATGTTTAGAATAAATATATACTATGCCACAAGTTATTCTTTGACAAAATATATGGAACTTCGTGTATTTGCATTTTAAATGCTTGGATAGAAAGTGATTCCTCCATGTGTCATGTTCCAATGTGTCTGTTAGAAATCAACTATTTATACATTAGACATACACCGATATATATTGAATATTGACCGTCTGTTAGAAAAGAAGATAAACGCTCAGCAGCAGGTATGAGCACGTGATATCCAATACATCGTTCGAACTATTAACAGAACAATATATACATTGGGTGTTGTCAGTTATATAGAACATACAATATGTAAATGACTTCAAAACAACACATGCCCTTGTAATTATGCTTTAGAATTCTAATTATTTGCAGGATGGCAAAATTGTCATAACCGTTTAAAATTCGACAAGTAATTGTCAGGTTAAATTTAAACTTCAAAATGACATTTATTAAAACAAATGCATTACCTAGATTGAAAATGCATTACACAATATTTTGAAAACCTGGTTCCATTTATTGACATAAGTTTTATATTTTCGCAATGATATTGTTTTCGAAAACTGTGATACACTAAACTAATACATGTAATATTTACATTGTAAACTATCACTGTTACTGTCCGGATGCATTTATAAGATACACATCAATGTCGAATTAATTTGCTAAAACATGATTACCTAGTAAAACACTTAAAGTTTGATGCTTCAAATATCAAGATAGATCATGCTGTCGACCAAATATCCAGATAAATCATGCTGTCGACCAACCAAATATCCAGATAAATCATGCTGTCGACCAAATATCCAGATAAATCATGCTGTCGACCATTAATCCAGATAAATCATGCCGACCTGTTTGTTTTAAATATCCATAGTATACAGATACCCTACTGTCCCTTATACTTGCATCGTGTAATATATCACTACTCATGACATGGAGTGAAAACACTAGGGAATACGAAATTGTGGTCATGATCCATTCCTGTCACCTGGAACATAAAAGGAGACATGTTAGCATTAGGTACAACATGAAAACAACAATAAACACGACCCGAATAAATCAATCAGTTATACTGGTTTAAGAGCATTCATTATCCTACCGTGGCAGGCAGTGGGGATACATGTTTAGTGAGAACAGGGACACAATATATCATGCACTTATTGTATACATATTGTACACATAGTTTTGTTTCATCCATGTATATATCGTTCATGTGTCCGGCACACAGTTAAAATGCAAACACATACACAACTCATGTAGCTAAAATATATAATACACATAACAATTCAGGTTATAGTGTCGAGTGAGCATATACAACTCACATATCGTATCATTCATTTGTACGGGTATATTAATTTGTTACTTTTTTCACATTCTTGATCGTTTTATTTATCTATTTATTGAAGTTAATAACACTATGATTTTATTCGTATTTGACGGTGATGTAGTTGGGATCATTCATAAAGATGTTCCTTGATATAACATACTTGTCGATAAGAAACTCTAAAATCGTCTAAATATTGCATCTGTATAATGCAAGAGATGATAATCAACATGATGTAAGTGCATGCACAGATGCAAAGGCTTAGGAATGCTCAGATGAAACACGTCATGCGTTTTCAAAGTGCAGTTGTTCGGTTGGCAATTGTTGGCAATTGAATTATATGTAAGTAAATCACGTTGCATATTAATTATCAGGTGATGTTTTTTACAACGCACGTTTATATCATGATAAATATATTCACTACACTTTTTCAAAAGTATCGAGTTTAAAATTGTAAAAGAAATGGATATCCAACAACAAAATTAATACAAATGTAAGGGCTTACCTAATGACACATGTGAAAACATATATTAAAAGTCACACTAAAATGAGATATAGAATCCTGTAGAAACCACAGCGTCCGAACGCAATGGCATCGTAGGTCCGCACTGTACTGCAAACAAGGACTTGAAAATACAATGAAGGAGACAAAAAACAACAGAAAGGGTGGTGAAGACAGGTTTACCGACTTGGAACGGTCAGTAGGCAATAAGGCCTACTGGTTAGCTTGAATCGATTTTATATGCGCACAATCCTCGCTATTATCCTGTCTTCAGCGCCCAAATAGACACGAAAGTGTAAACAAAACTACATCCCATCAAACAGAATTCTCTAACAATAAAGTCCACATCCAGAGAAACTAACTAAAGAAACACATACAAAAAAATAATAAACATCTCAGGATGTATCCAGAATCTACTGAACAACCATAGTAATTGCAGCTAAAGAGAAAACCAATCTAGGGTATGACCAGAAAACTCGAGGGACGAAAGCTCATGCACTCACCTCCCTTAGTTGGGGTTTCAGTAGGTACAATCATAGAGTCCCAAAAGGTAGTCCAGTTATCGCACAAGTGAAAAGTGAAGCATAATGACTGACTGTAGAGGGGTCAATCACTAAACATGCAGTGCGCTGTAAAACCAAAGGGTTATATCCTTTTCTGACGAACTTCCTGATTAAATTTGTGAAGCGGTCAGGAAACCCGTCAGACCCCTTTAACTTTCGAAGTTTATAGACGACATTTCCATAAAATGAGGGCTGTGGTATGCAAGTTCAACTGACGCCACCTCAATGTAAAGACCATACATATATAGTTAATTTGAATTTTTCAACGCTACGGACTATTGAACGTAAACGTATATAACATAGTTGATTGTTTGTGAGATACTCTAAACAGGGTTGTGGTTTGATATTACACATGAACCAAATAAATACATATAACTCGATGAATTACCCGTTTAATAACTACTGATTTGTACTCGGGGCGAACTTTTACGGCCGCCACACAACACTAAGTTCACGTTATTTGAATGTCACACATGTTAAACCGAAATTCAATAAAAATCGTTTTCTTTTTTAACCGAAGCGCTTAAGAGAAAGTGTGTATAAAAATCCAACGGGGAATGTAGCATTCACAGAACACAGTCAACCAAAAATACGCTTAGAAAACAAACAACACATTCAAGGAATAATAAAATCTAATTTATGCGACAAACACATCAAGCGGTTCAAATATTTTTTAGCAGGACTTGTCGCTGTTCGCTTTTTGCTCTTGTTTACTGTTTTGACAAATGTTGTTTGTTTTGATGAGTTGGACGAAATCCACCGCGTCTAACCTAGAACGCGACATATACGGCCTAACGTTCAATTTACGGTTTTGCTAACGTTCCATTACCGTTATTTCCTGTTAACGTCATTTGGGGATAGGCGACTGAGGTAAGAACACCATGTTATTTTGTATAGATATATCCAGGTATTTATGATAAGATGGAATGTGTACGAGCCGGAATGGATTGAAGTTTTATTTTCAAGTATAATTTTTTCCAAAAATACTTTAATGTTTTCAATCATTCGTGAGAAAAAAGTTTGCGTCGTTTTCGGATGGACAGGTCATACATATACAATCCCTGCAAACGGTATGTTGCTGATCATACAATACTGGAACATACAAATCGAAAGGAAAAGTAGCATTCAAGGACGACAGTCAACCACAAGCACTAACAGAAATAAAGAACAACTTTAAAGATGAATAAAAGGCCAAAACAGACATCACAAACACACAAGTGTTGACAATAGGGCTACCGCCTTGGAACGGTCAGTGGCAAAAAAGGCCGCTGGGGTTTTAAACCAGATTCTAGAGTCACCAAACCATTCACTGTCTTCCCAATAAAAGGGGACAGTGTAAATAAAGCAATCCCCGCAATTAACTAGTCCCTAACGAACAAGGCAGCATTAATAGGCAATAAGTAAAACATCAAGATGCTCGCGTATATATACATACAGAAAACAACAGCCTAGAAAGCCACAAAGAAGGTACTCAATGTCTTGGTAGAAGCCAGAGCAACAAGAGAACAAAACATTAAGTGCACGACAAGACGAGATTGCTGACAAACATCAAACATCACCGTCCTTTGGGGCTTTAAGTAGACGTTAGCATAGGGTCTACAGTCAGGTCATCGCACAATTAAAGAGGAAAGCATAGTGGCGAACTGTAAATTGGTCCACCACCAAGCATGCAATGCGTTGCAAAATTATAGGGTCTTAACCCTTTTAACACGTTTGACAAATATAGTATGAAAGTTATCATGACCAAGGATCTTACCACGTTTGTAAATCAAGTTACCTTAGAAGTCAGTTTGTGATAGTCCCTTTCGCAAAGAGTTCTTAAATGACTTTTACGTTTGGAAAGAAGATCAGGGTAACGAAAATAACATTTTGCAAGGGTTTTACGAAGTGTATTGTTATGGTAGCCCGGATGGAGTAGGTTTTCAGTTATATTAAGATTACGAATATTAAAGTCCTCAACTCGGGTACCAGCTCTAGAAAAAACTAATAAGTTGAGATACATAGACCCCATAAGACGTTGCTCGGGGAACATCCCCATCTAAATGGGGATAATTAACAGTATCAACATTAAAATCATCTCTCTTGCCATATATTTTGTTAATTATTTCACCATTTTCAATGGAGAGATGTAAATCTAGAAAAGAAGCGTTATTATCAAAAATATTAGCTTTATTAAGTAGAAGTACTTTATGGTATATAAACTATAGTAAATTATTATTAACTAAAGTAGAAAAAAAGGGTTGTTTTAAGAGTGTTTTACTGAAAAATTGTCTAGTAACGTGACATAAAAACGGTACACCATGTGTTTAACGTACACTAAAAGGGTATAATTCATGAAAAAGTTGTATGTAAAATTCACAGATTGTAGGTCCGTTTACCGATTTTATTTTGATTCTTGATAATAAATTACTAATGCTATGCGTTTTTTGTTGTGGTGAGTATTTTCAGGGAGATAATAATTCATTTTCCTCTGTTTGAAGTTGTAATACTGTTCTTTTGTGTAACATTTACTGTAAAATTTACTCAATCAATCAAACCTAAACTGCAACATTTCGTATTTATCGTTTTCGGATCCAAAAGTCCACTCTCATACTCTTTTAGTACACAACGTGAGTACTGCAGGTCGACGTTGATTTCAAACTTTCAAATTTTAAATATTTACTTGAATTATTTTAATTCAAATAGTTATCGAATCCGGTCTTATTAAACAGAACATGACGATATTCAGGTCTGTTTGACATAGTTTCAACTCAACGTCCTTTTGTTCTTCGTAGCCATCACACTCCACAAACGCCTATTAGAGAGACGCATGGCAGTCGTTATGTATTAATCAAGCATTAACCTAAGCACCTAGAATTATTCACGTAAATGGGCTTACGTTTCTCAGTGGATAACACGGTCGACGTGAAACCGATGGGCTCGGTTTCAAGCAACACCGACACCATTGAGTTTGCGTGTTATGATCGTCGGATGGGTTGTGATGGGGCGCGATGTAAACCGGTCGGTCCCGGCCAGTCCCGTATATCTGTCGGTATCCGAGCACGTTAAATGACCAAAATAAACAATTTATTAGTAAGAGTAGGGCAGTTCCCCGGATTCATATATATCTTTCCCCACCAACAATTATAAACATTCAAAACAATTTGCTTTGAACTTTCAAATTATTAATTAATAGAGAATCTAACATGGGTGCCTGTTTAATATTACATTTATTAAACGACATGGAAAACATGTATGAAGTGAGGCTGTGCCGAGCATCGTTTCAAGTTTATCCAACGAGTTTTATAAATTCAATACTATATTCTAAATGAGGGCCCTTTGAATAGGCACGAAAAGGAATTCTATTGATCACATAACTCCATAATGTTAATCTTACTCTACAGTCCGAAGGCAGTCCTTGAATTATGGAGTAGTGTTTTAAAGTGTTGACGTTTATGAAAAAGAGCATAAAGCTGCGTTGGATAATTGATGAAAAGATGCACGATGTTAGATTGGTAGTTCAGGTTATATGGACAGGGGCATAACTCGGCCAAAATGAGAGTTATTGGAGATGTGTGATGTTTCATGAACACTGGTCAAATACATTTCAAGTTATGGCCATGTTAGGTTGCCGATTAAAGTGTGACGGGTGACGGACGACGAATGACGGACGATGATAGACGGACGGAGGACAAAGTGATTCCTACATGTCACTGTCTCTCATGCTATGCAGGCGACACAAAAAACGTATCATAATTCTATAGACACCAAGTGATGTTTATGATTATTCCTGATTACTCAAAATTACGAAACGACACACAATATCACTTATAACATTTTACATTATGCCATTTCAAAAGGTGTTGAATACTAGAAGGCTGTTTCTACAGCTTGAAAACAATGCAATCCTTCATGAATTATAGGGAGATATTGAAATCATTAAAGTTTTATGAAAAAGTGTCATAACTGTCTATTGAATAATTGATATGAAAGAACTGTATAAATCATTTTGAAAAGGTTCACAGCTCTCTATTTAATAATTGTTTTAAAAGAACTGTATACAGTATTATGAAAAGGGTCACAAATTTCTATTAAATAAATAATAAGAAAGAACTGTATACAGTATTTTGAAAAGGGTCACAACCTTCTATTACATAAATGATAAGAAAGAACTGTATAAAGTATTATGAAAAGGATCACAACTCTCTATTAAATAATTGATATGAAAGAACTACATAAAGTGTTATTGAAAGGGTCACAACTCTCTATTAAATAATTGATCTGATTGATGAGAAAGACCTGTATAAAGTATTATGTAAAAGGTCACAACTCTATATTAAATAATTGATCTGATTGATAAGAAAGACCTGTATAAAGTATTATTGAAAGGGTCAAAAGTCTCTATTAAATAATTGATATGAAAGAACTGAAATGTGAAATACATTCATTGGGGATATGACGATGTGTGTAAAGTTTCATGAACATAGCTCAAATATTTTCCAATCTATGGCTAAGGTCTGGTTGCATGTTAAAATGTGTCGGGCGGACGAAAACGACAGACGACGAACAGGCAGGCGACACAAAAAGTGTGTTCAACATTTTAAAATATCTGCATCGGATGCCATACTTCATTATACATGAAAGGAAAAGTTTACTTCTTATATATTATCAGTTTCAACCTTATACCGTTGTTAAACCTTTGTACCGTTTTATGGCGCGTTAAATGACAATTATGAATGGGGTTTCTGGACCAAATCCCTCCGCCTACTCCGTTTTCCTCGTGATTTGATCCAAAACGCCCCATAATGCATATATATAATTTGTGGATGTCATGTTTACTGTTAGTTGCTGAAATAAGCTGATCCAGAGTTATATTTTAAGATTTTTTATTAAAGGTGATTTGTTATCAAAATTCCACCCAAATCAACACGAAATCAGCAAAAATAAGATTTTAAGGATTTTCTAGGAGAAAACCATATAACCAAATTCTGAGAGTTTCCAGAAAAATTAAGAACTATACAAAGGTGGTGGATCATACTCAAACACATTACTAAAACAATAAATCACACACTTTTTAGACTTTTTTGTAAGGTTGCCATTGCTTTCTTTCTTCCCTGCTCCACTAGTTCCTTTTTTTGAACTTCACTAATTTCAAGTTTCTTTTGTTTGATGTCCTGTTTCAAACTATAATATTTATCCAACTAAATATAGCGACTGTAGAGAACATAACGGCGAAAACATATATGTTACAAGGTCTTATTTATAATGCATGACGTGTCGCAACAGATGTATCTAAATTGTGTTTTCTAGAAAGTATTATAACACTTAACACATGGCGATTATACAGGACAGTTGTACTTGATGTGTGGCATTTAAAACGTCCAGTTCTGATTTATACAAGTTAGTGCCGTATAAACGTATATTCATCCAGAATCTGCAACAGTGTATTGTATGCAGGACTACAACTAATCAGTCATATGTATACCTATACAATGTCTAAACTGTAACTTTATGAAAGAATATACTACACATTTATTCAATAAAAAGCTTACTAATTATGCAGCAAGGTTGTTTTTGTAAAATGCCAGTTGCAAAGAATATGGATATACAAATGGAACAGGAAAAGTAATATTCAAGGACGACAGTCAACCACAAACACACAAATAAAGAACAACTTTTAACACAAAATGGTAACAATAGGACTTCACCACCCTTTCTGTTGTTTTTTGTCTCTTTCATTGTATCTTCAAGTCCTTGTTTGCAGTACAGTGGGGACATACGATGTCATTGCGTTCGAACGCTGTGGTTTCTATAGGACCCTATATCTCATTTTTTCAAAGAAGCTACACTAGATAAACAACATTTACACACATATTTGGTAAAGCTGAAAATAGAAGAAGCACGTGGGTATAAATACAAAACAAAAACAAAACTGTTTACATCTTAACTAGTAACATATATTTAATATGTCATAAGTAATGCTTTGTTTCCGGGCATACCTCCAGAAACATTTATAAGATTATGAGAGTGGACCTTTGGAAACGGCCAAACACGATAAATACGAAATATTTCAGTCTCGGTTTGATTGAGTATGAACGGTAGTGAAATATGCTTGCTTCCGTTCACGCCAACTAGCC
Organism: Cyrtodaria siliqua; assembly: GCA_037043455.1. Classification (NCBI taxonomy): domain Eukaryota; kingdom Metazoa; phylum Mollusca; class Bivalvia; order Adapedonta; family Hiatellidae; genus Cyrtodaria; species Cyrtodaria siliqua. Next base: position 87,407 of record JAWPHD010000992.1, read on the forward strand.
CCGGGTTGGGCAGAACTCAATATTCATAAATATAGATATAAAAATCGAACAAGAAAAGCATAATTCAAAGTCGACAGTCAATCACAAACACACAGAGAAACAAATAACAAATGTATAGATGAATAAAAAGCCAATTAAGACATCACAAACACAAAAGGGTTGACAATTGGGCTACCGCCTTGGAACGGTCAGTTGCAAAAAAGGCCGCTCGGTGTTTAAACCAGGTTGTAGGATGCACCGAACCTCACACTTACCATACTGTCATCACAATACAACGGGACAGTGTAAATAAATAAAATCCCCACCATGAACTATTATCTACCAAACAAGGCAGCATTAATAGGCTATATAAGTAAAACACAAAGATGGACATGTATATATGAATACGATACTACTGAATTTTAACCATCCCGATGATGGCCGGCATATGGCGATGGACATGCTAATTTGTCATAATTCCAAGTCCAGCCGCGTATGGTCTCAGTATCTAACAGTATTATATGCTCCAAAGAACGAAATAAACAAAATTGAATTTAGTTGAGAGCAGCGATTATGAAGCCTGCGCATCACAATTAACAGTCAAAAGACTAAATTAAATGCGAGCAACATACCCTATGTGTGGTTAAACAATACAAAGAGCCTTTATTGGCCGGAGAAGTGGAACTACCGAATTAAGTTTATATCTGCTCTTGCAACTTGCTTTAATATCACCTAGTGGTTCTGATTTCGGTGTGATACATATCTACAACTCAGTATTTGTTGAAACAAGACAATTTATCAAAATGAACATATGATGGGGAAGCAATGCATGGTCTAATTTGCTAAAGTGTGGTAAAAAATTATTAAAGAGAAAAAATGGTTCTATAAAAACCACAGCAGTGGAACCGTAAGTCAGCTCTGAAACACAAACTATCAGTGAATTAAATATTCATTGAACAGGCTGATACACAATACACAGGGTTACCAAACGGTCATACTGGTTATGCAGCAAACTTGAAGTAAGGACTGTGATGTTGAAGAATTGGACCATGTCCTGAAACTGTTTCGAATTTAATGGTATATTTTCGTTGATAATGGTACATTTATATCGTTATAATTATCATTGTTTACTAGTTTTTGCTCTGTTTTGTATAGTTGATATTGGGTTTAGTACTTTTAGCTCCTAATATTATCTGTGTTCTTTCGTAATCTGGTATAGCGAGAACGAGGGGAACATATATATCATTCTCTGGTTGATTCAAATTCTCACCGAAATTCAGCTCATCTGTTATAAGGAACGCATGCATAGCTCTGACTGGTTGTCGTATTCTGACAAAATATGACAATGATTGAAGAAGGGATTACCTCAAGAAACTCGTCTTTCTAATTGGTTGATACTACTACCACTACTACTACTACCACTACTACTACCACTAATACTAATACTACTACATGCACTACTACTACTACTACTACTACTACTACTACTAATAATAATAATAATAATTACATGTACTACTACTACTACTACATGTACTACTACTAATAATTCAGTTACAGCAGTACCATCACGGTAAGAAAACACACTAAACACACATTCCATCTAAAGTAGGTCTATAGTATATAGTATGAAGCACCGTGTGATACTTAGTGAAATTATCCACTTCATTATTTTAAACTGAGTTTCACAACATTCACTGATTTATTTAATGAAAGAAAACCAGTAAGTAATTTGCATTTTGCATAGCTGCAATATAAAATCGCACATGTAGTAACAAAATCTCAGACAACTCCAGTGCTATATTAGTCATTTTAGGAACCTATCATTTGTCTAACTATATGAATTGCCTCGTCTTAAAAAGGTTGAATGTGCCAAGTAATTGTCTGCTGCTGAATGAGCGATTGTTGTATATTATTAAAGGATTTGCCTCGCTTTAGATCAATACGCCAGCTAACGTCTTACTGTATGTGCCAACTTAAAGGAGTTTAAGCATCATTTTAAGTTAGAAATGTCCATGTTTGTCTCTTTTACGCAGATATTTGCATATTAACGGTAAACGTCGGCATTTATTGTCTGTACTGAAACCTATATATATATGTATTTCTTTGCCTACAATGTTGCTAGTGCGACCACGATGGTATCAACGATGTAACGTCCTGTATACAACTTCTGTACATTGCACCAATAGGTCTTATTAAAAATTTAAAGTTTTTCTTGGAGTAAACACAAGCGATATTCACTTTAATTATGTTGTTCTGCCTGAAGGGCAAACACTTATTACTTTTCTACGAGTTTCAATAGTTATATGATGATTATTCTGTTCCCTATCGGATATATTCAATCCAACTTATAACGCTACATGTTCGACTTTCCTGTCATTGTTGTGTCGCCTGTGTAGCATGGCAGACACTAAGGGACCATTGTGTTCCGTCATCTGTCGTCTTTGTCGTGTGTCGTCCGTCACGCGTGCGTTAACCTGCAACTTCACCTTGGCTATAACTTGAACAGTAGTGGACCTATGTTCATAAACTTTCACACATATCTTCATCCTAGCTCAAGTAATGTCGTTAAACATGTCCAATAACTGTGATTTCATTTTGTCAGAGTTATGTCCCTTTTTATAAAATTTTAATTTGTAACCTTACCAAGCAAATAACTGCAACTAGCACACGCAGGCAACACAAGCGTTCCGTGGAACAACCTTCTTCTCCATATAACATTCTAGGTCTGACTGCCCAGTTCATAAACTTGCATATGGACCTCAGCACCATACATTATTTGTTAATTAATCATATAATGCATAAATGTGAAAAAATGTTAGCATGTCATAATTAATCGCGATAGAAATCCCGTTTTAAAAACATCATAGCAATTAAACTCTATATCATTCTTAGATAAGTTGGCAAGGCAATCTTTCCACTTTGATTATATTGTATGAAAGTTGAAATCATGTAACTCGGTGTTTATTTTGTGATCAAATGCAGATTGCTTTTTTTTTTCTTCCTATAAAATGAAAAATAAAGATTACGATGTGCGTTATTAATGTGAATATTCATAATGCAGCTGATCACCATCCATCTAACATGCACGGAATGACAGTAACAACTTGCTCAGTTGCCGAGTAACACAGTCTGTATCACAAAAAATAAATAATTGCCTAATTATTTTCGTTCAAAATAAAACTACATACTACTGTGCATTTAAACGCAGTAGTATGTAGTACGATAGTGCAACTTGTGCGATACCACTCTTATGAATAATATAGCAAATCGATACATTGTAGCATGAACTATCCCAATAAAATACACTTATAATAATGTGTTATAATGTAATAATGGGTCTCAGAGAAGAAAGCGTAACTCAGTATATTTAATTAGGTTGAACAGCTACATGTTTTGACGGATATTTGCATTATTTACGCTGTTTTGACACATTTGATAATCCTCTAACTCTTTCGCTGCCGCAGTCGAAAACATTGTTTTTACGGCCAGTGTAAACCTAGATCAACATGCACATATTGCGAAGGCTGATCAGGGTTAACTTTGTTCTTCACTCAGCTAGAATGTTTTCCATAACACTTTATTATATAAAACATTATCGGAAGGTTTGATTTCAAATTTAAGCGGACGACATTTGAAATTTGGCGCCAAAAGGGTTAAGGAATACGGCCAAAAACAGATGAAAACCAGTTACTACACTAAACATTATCTGGTATTGGAATGTGTAAACTTAGTTGAATAATTCAAACCCATTAGTCCACTAGTATCACTTTTAGTCTGTTCGCTTGAACATACGGACCTGCGTCTGATTGCCTTTTTAGTTACCTGTCAGTACTTTATATTACTGCATTTCCAAGTATGGAAATGAATGCTTGATGACACAACGAAAATAATATTTGTAAGAGTGAAAATATATATTAACTCTAGTACCTTAGGGTTATGTATGATAAAGCATATATTGAGAAAAAAACTCACTGAAATTGAAAATCCGTCAACAGTTTGCTTTCACGATTTTTCCCCAGAAAGCACTTTAATTCACATTAGTTAATGTCTCTTTAATCCAAAACGGTAAGTGTCTCTTTAATCCAAAACAGCAAGTGTCTCTTTTATCCAAAACAGTAAGTGTCTCTTTAATCCAAAATAGTAAGTGGTTATTGTGTTGCCCTAAATCTTACCAAAGTGGAAAAACATCACACCCGATTACCGGCAGCCGTAGGTACAGTTCGGCAGCCGTATGTACAGTTTCCGGTAAAAAAAAAAAGTTTTAAAAGGGTACGTAAATCTAGTTTTATGAATTGTTAGCCTTAAACTATTAGAAAAGTGTATCGGCCATTTTAGTTTGGAAGGAAGGTTGTGTATGTCACATGATTCCCGTGAAATTTCAACCTATATTATACGAGTTACGATAGGTTAAATGTTGAAATTAAGCTAAAAAATATGATTGTAGAAAATTAGAGACCTGGTACTCGGTAAATAGTCAAGGTTAAGAGATTTCAGACATACTGCCATAAAATATAATCTTTCCTGAATAAACAGCCTAAATGTTAGCCCACAGAACATTTTATTAAAACAATTATGGGTTTTGAAACTCGACCGGGTATTGGAAAATGGCAGGAGTACGGACAGTTCCATTATTTATTGGCAGGTAGCTAGTACAGTTCCGAAAAATGGCAGGAGTATGGTACAGTTCCATAAACATCGGACGCTAAAGTCTTTTCTCCTTTGGTAAAGTGGTGTAATTTCGAAAACACTAATGAAGAAGTACTGTATATAGAATTATATACATCTTCGGTCCTTCAATAAACGATTTCTATAAGTATTTAAGAAAACCCACCAACCGTAGGGACACGTGAATATAGTCTCCTTTGAACCTTCATTCCGACGGTACAGTACAGAGAAATACACGTTTTAATAACAATCGTATGTTCTGCTGAGTTATGTCCCCTTTTTATAATTCATCATTTATGATAACAGGCGTTTGGTATTTAGATGTTTTGGAATAGATTGCTTAATTTTAATTATTGCATAGTTGAACACATCACATAAATTACGTTTTAAGGCCACTGTATGTAACTTAATATATCTGAATCAAACGTCTACTGATATATAGGACACGCGTATAAACCAATAATGAAATCGCTCAAAACTAACTGTTCATAACTCAAAAAGTAATAATCATAGGACACTATTTAAAGATGGTATCAAATTGTAGCGGATATAGCGCTGATACCCACGAAAGTTCAAAGTTGACACATGCAGACATTCAAACTTTTTTGCTTTGGTGAGACGAAACACTAGTACATGTCTATTGTCTAAATAAATGTTTAGTGTCTGAATGTCCCACAAATGTCCTTATCGGCAAAATCAGACTATCTATCATAAAGGTGTGCCACTTTAAGTGTACCTAATAAGCTTAAATTATTTATAAAACATGCTCATTAGGCACACTTTAAATGGTCATAATTTAATGACTCATAATCTCATTTGGTTAATGATGACATTTTTGTAAAGCCCTGCTATTCCTCTCTAAGTAAGCATAGAGTGTATTTTGCGTTACCAAAACGAAATATTCCGAATTTATGCACGTTTAAATTATGCAAATGAATTACATGAGACGCTTATTCCATTTAAAATTAAATGGTATTGGTATGCAATATATTCTATGCAATTTGGTACCAAGTGCATCGCAAACATTTGAACACATTGTTGGTTTATGTTTGTGGCCTATCATATGCATGTATACTGACAATACTCAATTAAGAAATAGAACATCTTTTACTGTGAATTATCGTTTAATATATCACGGTTTGGAGTTCAATTTTAAACAATTGTAAACAATAATTTTACGAGCCCGAAGAGCGAGTGAAATTAGTAAAATTATTGTTTACAATTGAACGACAAACCGTGATATATTATAGATAATTCACCGTAAACGATGTTCTATTTCTATTCTAATTCCCCTCAAATGTGAAAATAACGCACACATCGGAAATCTTTAGCATTGCTTCGCTTGCTCTCCTAACGTTGCATATGTTACAATGCGGACGCAATGCTTATTCTCCTAACGTTGCAAAAATTACAGTGATATATCGTTCAATATAGCGAGATATTTTAAACTAGGCTATATAGTGCGGGTGTATTAGAATAGTATATACTATTATGTGACTGTTTTTGTAGTTTACAGATTGCAAACAATGGAAGCCGACATGAATAAAAGTATGGATGATTCTCTCGTCCCGATGGAAGCACTGGAAGCATCATTCCTTGATGAATCCGTTAACGCAATGGACGGGTCGTTAATGGAAGTATACAACGAAGAGACTGTAGAATATACACCAAACCAACCGAAAAATTGCAAATACATGTGATAAAAACATACGAAACAAAAATACAACTAAAGCGTAACATGAAAGTTCACGAAAATAAGGAAATGTATCAATGTACCAAGAGTACCTTATATTATGTACATAACATGAACTGAATGCACACAGAGACAAATCACATCATGGACGATTGTGCGTACATTGTGGTAAGGCAGTCACTTCAAAGCGCACCCTAGACACTCATGCAGCAAAACATGGTTATGGCAGTCGAAAGTCTACAAATGCTCAATTGAAAACTGTGACAAAACATTTCTAAGAAAAGACAGTTATGAGTATCATATGAATGTTCATTCAAAGGCGAAACCCTTTGCCTGAGCTAAATGTTATGGCGCATTTAACCATAAGCACAAAATGAGACAGCACCAGCGAATTTGCAGCGGAAAAACCACCAACCGTAAGGGAACGTAAATATAGGCTCGTTTAAACCTTCATTCCGACGGTACAGAACAGAGAAAGACACGTTTTAACAACAATCGTATGTTAACGATTGCCTACCTGCATGGTGACAAGTCATAAACCAGGAAGTAAATGCTGTTCAGCAGTCGAGTGTCTTATAAGTCAAAACTGACAGTCCTTTTAATAGGCTTGAAACTATAATACACAATTACTTGAAAAATTAAGCAATTATTATGGAATGCCCCTCCAACAATTTTATCATTACATTTACCTACAAATAGATCGGACATTCCAGGAGTGGGAATTAAATACACAACTTTACAAATTCATAACATCTTCACGTGTCCCTACGGTTGGTGGGTTTTCTTAAATACTTATAGAAATCGTTTATGGAAGGACCGAAGATGTATATAATTCTATATACAGTACTTCTTCATTAGTGTTTTCGAAATTACATCACTATACCAAAGTAGAAAAGACTTTAGCGTCCGATGTTTTTAGAACTGTATCATACTCCTGCCATTTTTCGGAACTGTACTAGCTACCTGCCAATAAATAATGGAACTGTACCGTACTCCTGCCATTTTTCAATACCCAGTAGAGTTTAAAAACACACACTTATTTTAATAAAATGTTCTGTGGGCTAAACTTTTGACTGTTTATTCAGGAAAGATTATATTGTATGGCAGTATGTCTGAAATCTCTTAACCTTGACTATTTACTGAGTATCCGGTCTCTAACTTTCTACAATCACATTGTTTAGCTTAATTTCAACATTTAACCTACGGTAACTCGCATAATTTAGGTTCCAATTTCACGGGAATCAGGTGACATATACAACATTCCTTCAAAATTAAAATGGCCGATTCACTTTTCTAATAGTTTAAGGCTAACAAGTCATAAAACTAGATTTACTTAACCTTTTGAACTTGTTTTGTTTTACCGGGAACTGTACCTACGGTTGCCGAACTGTACCTACGGCTGCCGGTAATCGGGTGTGATGTTTTTCCACTTTGGTTAGATTTAGGGCAACACAATAACCACTTACTATTTTGGATTAAAGAGACACTTACTGTTTTGGATAAAAGAGATATTTGCTGTTTTGGATTAAAGAGACACTGACCGTTTTGGATTAAAGAGACACTAAGTCTTACTAATGTGAATTAAAGGAACATTAGATAATTGTATTTGTACTTAATTAAACAATTGGATATTAATGAAACAGTGGATTTAGGTACTGTGTAAGTGAATATTTATTTGATGTAAATATATTTGTTAATCATACATTTGTGTGGCTGGTTTTGCTTTCTTTCTTACTTCGGTGCTTCAATCATTTACAGGTAACATTGCTTTTGGCAATACAAAACTAATACATAAATAATAAAAGCAAAACAATAATTGTACATTTGTATATTTTCATTATTATAAAGATTGAAACGAACTACAATCAAAATGTTTTATAAACTTGAGAGAATTGTTGCTACGCCTACTCAGGAGGAATTTGATTCAATTAAACAAGATATATTGCTCTTGCTTGCAAAACATTATCATTAAAAATGTAAATATGAGAAAATCTGATAAAAATATTTTGTTGACATTTTTGGTTGATGAAGACATTTTTGAAGAGGAAGCTATACATTTGCTTGGGGAAACAGAGTCTGAATTAAAATTAAAAGAAATTGAATTAAAGATCAGAAAATAAATTGAATTAGAAAAAAAGAAATGAAAACAGAAAAAGAAATTGAATTGAGACAAATGGAAATAAAAGAAAAAGAAATGGCAATGAAAGAAAATGAAATGGAAATGAAATTAAAAGAAGCAAAAGAAAGAAGGGAATTTGAATTAAAGATGCGGAAAATGGATTTGAAAACTAAAAAGTTACTCAATCAGGGTTACCGTTACCATAAACTTCGTAAAACCTTTGCAAAATTTTATTATCGTAACCCTGATCTTCTTTCCAAATATAAATGTAATTTAAGGACTCTTCTGCGACAAGGACTATCACAACCTGACTTCTATGGTGATGTGATTTATAAACTTCTTAAGATTCTTGGTCATGATCACTTTCATACTATCTTTGTTAAACTTGTTAAAAAGTTTATAAAAGAGGTTATGACCCTATCATTTTGCAACGTACTGCATGCTTGGTGGTGGACCCTTTTACAGTTCGCCACTATGCTTTCCTCTTTAATTGTACGATGACCGGACAGGCTGTGGACCCTGTGATGACGCCTACCTAAAGCCCATTGGGACGGTGGCGTTTGATGTTTGTCCATGATCTTTCTTGTCGTGCCCTTAATGGTTTATTCTCTTACTGCTCTGGCTTCTGCAAAGTCACTGAGTACCTTCATTGTGGCTTTCTAGGCTATTGTTTTTTTGTATTATATTTACACGAGCATATTTGTGTTTTACTTATATTGCCTATTGATGCTGCCTTGTTGGTTAGAGATTAGATCATGGCGGGGATTTCTTTATTTACACTGTCCTGTTTTAATGGGATGACAGTAGGGTAAGTGTTAGGTTTGGTGCACCCTAGAACCGGTTTAAACCCCCAGTGGCCTACTTTGCCACTGACCGTTCCAAGGCGGTAGCCCTATTGTCAACCCTTCCGTGTTTGTGATGTCGTTTGCATTTTTTATTACTTTTGTCTTTTCGTTTGTCTGTTTGCGTGTTTGTTTTTGTGTTTTGTGGTTGACTGTTGTCCTTGAATGCTGCTTTCCCTGTCCGTTATTTTTATTCTTTTTTGGCGAGCAAGGCAATTCACCATCTCCACCCTCCAATCTATCTACTTGTGATGTTACTAAACATATTAGATTAGTACCGTCATTTCAAGAAAGGAAGTTGATAAATAATTACCTTATTTTGAGAAAATTGCTGAGAATTTGAAATGGCCAACATAACAATGGGACATTACTTTTAAAGAGTGTTTTAATTGAAAAAGCCCGTGAGGTTTACACTCAGTTAACTGTAGAACAATGTCCCCCATACCAAACTGTTAAACATAAAATATTATGAATTGGTTCCTAAGGCATATAGGCAGTTTAGAAATTACAAGAAAAAAAGTAATCAAACTCATGTTGAATTTTCTCGAACCAAAGAACAGATATTTGATAAATGGCGTGCATCCAAGCAAACTGAGTGCAGTCATCATGATAAGTTAAGGCAACTTATTTTAATTGAAGAGTTCAAAAAGTGCATTAACAAAGATGTTACAAGTAAGTATAAATGTCGAACAGGAAATGCACCTTTCACAGAAAACAGTAAACATAAAAACACGCTAAAGGACAAACATGAATGGCAAGGATAACACTAATAAAGGCATATGACGTCACAAACACAAGCAGGGTTGCCAATAGGGCTACCGCCTTGGAACAGTCAGTGGCAATAAAGGCCGCTGTGGGTTTAAACCAGGTTCTAGGGTGCACCAAACCTCACACTTAACTACTGTCATCCCAATAAAACTGGACAGTGTAAAAAAAGAAATCACCACCATGAACTATTCTCTAACCAAGGCAGCATTAATAGGCAAAATACAAAGTTGCTCGTGTATATATAAAACCAAAAAAAACAATAGCCTAGAAAGCCACAAAAAAGGTAATCAATGACAGGGCAGAAGCCAGAGCAACAAGAAAAAAACACATTGAAGGCATGACAAGACAAGCTTGCGGACAAACAAAAAAAGTCACCGTCCTCTTGGGCTTTAGGTAGACATCATCATAGGGTCCACACCCTGTCCGGTCATCTCACAATTAAAGAGGAAAGCATAGTGGCGAACTGTAAATGGGTCTGCCACCAAGCATGCAGTGAGTTGCAAAATGATATGGTCATAACCTCTTTTGATAATTTTTTAACGAGTTTAACAAAGAAAGTGTGTAAGTGATCATGTCAAAGGATCTTACAAAGTTTGTAAATCACATCACCATAGAAATCAGGATGTGATAGTTCTTGTCGCAGAAGAGATCTGGATACATCCTGAGATGTTTATTATTTTGTATGTGTTTCTTTAGTTAGTTTCTCTGGATGTGGACTTTATTGTTAGAGAATTCCTTTTGATGGGATGTAGTTTTGTTTACACTGTCTTGTCTATTTGGGCGCTGACGACAGGATAATAGCTGGGATTGTGTGCATATAAAATCGATTCAAGCAAACCAGTAGGCCTTATTGCCTACTGACCGTTCCAAGTCGGTAACCCTGTCTTCACCACCCTGTCTGTTGTTTTTTGTCTCTTTCATTGTATTATCAAGTCCTTGTTTGCAGTACAGTGCGGACCTACGATGCCATTGCGTTCGGACGCTGTGGTTTCTATAGGACCCTATATCTAATTACTTTAATATTTAGGAAAGAAGATCAGGGTTACAATAATAACATTTTACAAAGGTTTTTAGAAGTTTATGGTAACGGTAGCCATGATGGAGTAGCTTTTTAGTTATACAAAGATTAGGAATAATAAAGTCCTCAACTCGAGTTAAAGCTCTATAAAAACAAATAAGTTGATACACATAGACCCGATAAGAAGTTGCTCGGGGAACATTCCCATCTAAATGGGGATAATTAACAATATCAAAATTAAAATCATCTCTCTTGTCATAGAGTTTGTAAATTATTTAACCATTTTCAATAGAGAGATGTAAATCGAGAAAATAAGCTATCAGAAATATTAGCTTTGTTAAGTTGAAGTTCTTTAGTATCTATATTATTTCCATAGTAGAAAAGAAAGGATTGTCAATGTTCAATATGTCATCCAGATATAGAGATTTCATTACAGATATAGAGATATAGAGATGTAAATAAAGGCTTCAAGAACATGTGCCTGGATATCTGGTGAAAGACCCAACATGAAATCGCTTTCATAGTAATATAAATACAAATCTGCGACAAGGCTTTTCACAGTTCGTACCCAAAGGGATACCAACAATTTGTCTATAATCAGTAGCTCCATACCTGACGAAAATAGTATATAATAGAGAAATAATTGATTCACAATCTTCATGGCAAGTCCACATAGTGTAAATGTCCAAACTACCGTTAGTAAAAAAACGCTTTAATATTATTACAGCCCAAATATGTAGTAATTCCATATCAAAATGTCTATTATGAGAGCAATAAGCTTGTCTTTGATAAGGTGGTGTGGTAAAGTAATATAATTATAATATAGAAAATCAGAAGTACTTATAGATGCAGATTGACGTTTATTGCACATTTTATCATAACGTCTCCTGAATTAAAACCTACTTAGATGAGCAAAAGGCTGAAGAAACTATTCAGATGAGTAAAACGCTAAAACTTTAGAAGACGCTGCACGTTTGGCGGATGATTATTCGCTAACTCACAATGTCTCTTTCGTTAAAAAAATCAAGTCCTCAGCAATTTAAGAAACCCTCAATGAGCAAAAATCCTTATCTCAAATTACTTGAAATTATTGCAAAATTAAAGAAATATAAAAAGATCGGACAGGGAAAGTAACATTCAAGGAGGACAGTCAACCACAAAACATAGAAACAAACACGCAAACAGACAAACAAGAAGGCAAAGATAGTTATAAATGCAAACGACATCACAAACACAAAAGGGTTGACAATAGGGCTACCGCCTTGGAACGGTCAGTGGCAATGTAGGCCACTGGGTCACCTCATTTATGAGAGCTTTAATTTAAAAAGGAAACAACAACTAAAAGGAGGTGTAAAACCTACAGGTCTCACCTCTTTAAGGACTAAACCCCAGTTTTGTGTTGCAAACAATGCAAGTTTTGAGGCAAGAAATCCCAGTCTGATTCTGTTATGGAGACTTATGAACCATTCATGTTTAAAGGTTCTATATCACGTTTTGGTGATTCAGCCAAGCCTATCCCTAATAAGATTTTGAGAGACACATGAGCTTCTCAATCATTATTATTAGCAGATACGCTGCCTTTTTCTGACAAGACTTATTCTGATACTAATGCACGTATTCAAGGGGAAGAGTGCGCTTATTTGACTGTCCCTCTCCATCAGATTTCGTTACTGGACCTGTGGCTGTGGGAATAAAATCTTCTTCGCCATTTGAAGGTGTCCATTTGTTACTAAGCAATAACCTAGCTGGAGATAAGGTCGTGGTTAATCCATTTGTATCTCACAAGCCTTCTTTGAACCATTTCCCTCATCCCGTTGAACATGAAATACCTGATTTGTATCCGGATTGTGCAGTTACTCGTGCTATGGCAAAAAGAGCTATCGAGAATGATCTTTCTTCTGACATTAACTTGGCTGATACATTTATTGGTCAATCTTATAATACTGAGGTTAACAAATCTCTTGATATTAGCCCATCTGAATCACAGACGTACTAAAATGAAAATAACATTCACTTACCAGATCATTCTCATTCTATTAGTTTGAATGACAAATATCATGACAAACTATCTAGATCACAACTTATTACTTCTCATGAACAGACTCATAAAAACCGAGTCTGTTACTTTTCTCTATTGGTTGTGTTTGTTGCTTCCAAGGGATAACCTTTGCAGTATTTATATGTGAACAACATAGAGATCCTGCGATTTCTTGCTTAATTGATAGGGCCTTTAGTGAAGAAGAAGCTTCAAAAGTCAAAGTTTTTTTATTTTACTAAAAATATGATCCTGATGAGAAAATGGCGACCATCTGATGTCGCCACTGATGATGAATGGACTGTAAATTACCAAATTGTTGTTCCTAGTTCATATCGTCAGGAAATTCTGGTTTGGCACATGAATCTCCTGTATCTGGTCCTTTAGGTGTCAATAAGACATATCACAAGATTTTGAGTCCTTTGTATTGGCCAAATCTCAAAAATACTGTAGGTCTTGTCAAACATGATAAATGGTAGGAAAGCTCAATCAGAAGATTTCCATAGTCCATCTTCAAACTATTCCTGCATTTGATGGACCTTTCAGTATAATAATGGCGGACTGTGTTGGACCCCTGCATAAGACCAACTCTGGTAATCAATATCTGTTCACGATTAGATCTCCTGAAGCTATTCCACTTAGGAATATTAAGAAAACGTCTATTGTAAAGGTTCTGGTAAAAAAAAACACTTTAGTTGGCCTTCCAAAATATGCCCAGACTGATCAAGGTTTTAATTTCATGTCTGGTATATTTCAACAGGTCATGCACGAGATAGGCATTCAACAGTTTTAATCTTCGGCTTATCATCTGGAGAGTCAAGGTGCTCTAGAAAGATGTCACCAGACACTGAAAAACATGATTACGTCATAGTGTTTTGATACTTACAAAGACTGGGATGAAAGTATCCACGTGTGGCTTTTCGCCGTTAGAGAGTGGGTTCAAGAATCTCTGGGTTTCAACCCATTTGAACTAGTTTTTGGTCACACTGTTTGTGGACCACTTAATTTGCTTAAAGAGACAATTATCTCAGAAGAAGACACTTATTTGAATCTTCTACAGTACGTGTCGAATTTTAGGCATCAATTGGCAAAAGCTTGTGCAGTAGCTCAGTCTAATCTCAAATTATCTCAATCAAAAATGAAAACAATGTATGATTTGACTGCTGAAGAAAGACATTTCAAACCTGGTGATAAAGTTCTGTCTTTATTACCTATTCCTGGAAAGCCTTTACAAGCTAGGTATCACGGTCCTTTGACAGTAGAGAAAAAGGATCAGTGATTTAAATTATATTATCAATACTCCTGGAAGGGGAATGCAACTATAACTTTGTCAAATCAATATTTTAAAATAATACAATGGCAGAGATAGCCTTTCGTCACATTTAGTTAATGTGATGCGTACATCGATGATGTCATCATTTACAACACATGGAAGTTTCTTCGATAGTCTTACTGATGCGAATTTAACCGTCAACTTCAACAAAAGTAAATTTTGTTGTGCAATTGTCACATTTTTAGGACATGAAATGGTACAGGGTCAGGTTAACCTATCGAGGCTCAGACAAGACTATTTCTGAATTTCCTGTACCGACTTAATTGGATAATTATGAAACCTGAGTATCTATGTTGACCGGATTATGCCTAAACATAACCTAACACTGTGCTTGACTAATGAGAATTTTCCTAAAATACTTATCGTCATATCAACATGATCAATACGGATAAATACAGACAATACAGGTACGTATTTATGACAGACACAAACTATCAATCATCTGAATAATTTCATCCTATTCTTTCTACCGCTTCGTGGCAACGCTTAGTACGTTTCTGGACTATTTAAAACTTACATACAAATTCACGTCCAATACATTGTAGTGTTGCATAAATTAAGTAAGAACATTTCTTTTGATGTAGTGCTAGAATGTCACGTAGAGTTTCAACAAGTAAAAGGTCATTCCGGCTTAATTTTGAACTAATTCTGACAAAAAAACAACAACTAATGATTAATTCATTTAGTTTTTAATGTACATGCTTTGGTCGGACTTACATTAGTAATCCCTAGCAAATATCACGATATGGGATCAACATATTCTATCACTCGATGGGAGGTTTTGTTGTTGCACTCGTTCTCATCCGCTCTCTAGTTAAAAACAATTGTAGCATGGTCGGTGACATTTCATTTGATGAATGCAGAGCATTAAATCGTTTAATTTAGGGTAACTAAAGGGGCGTGGCTAAGCCGTACTACAACTACCGGATATTGGAATTTAGAGTACGGTCACTATGACGTCACAGTGTTACTAAGTACACCATGCTACAAAAAAGATAGAGTCTGTCTCAGCTCATTGGTTATTTAAACACCTCGATGGGCTACGCCCATCTCGGTGTTTAAATAAGCCAACTTGCTGAGACCAGACTTTATCTATTACATATCATCCCACTTTCCGTCATAATTCCTAACTATCTAAACCACCAAAAGCATGATCAATAACGAGTGATCATATTTCACTAGATTCACCAGAACAAATAGTACATGTATATCACTCTTACAAATGCAATATGTTATACTCTGACTTTTTGAACAATATATATAACATATCATTATTAGTCTTGATCATCTTCGACGTTTGATTGTAAAATGTAAATACAAACGTAATGACCCTTTGTGCAGAAAAACAAATGAAAACGGTAACACGTGTCTGTAATTATGTTTTTTTTATTATAGTATATTTTTTGAATAACCTTTAATCTAAATAATCTTCATATCCACTACCACCTTACTGAATAGCAATCAAAACCAATCAATATGTTCCTTTATTGGTCTAAGCAGAACTATGTTCTTAAATTATGTATCCCGTCTTACATCTTCCAATACGTCGTAGTTCGTTTTTACAAGTAAGTAACGATTGTTACCCGACGAGACAGTTGTATCCATAATAGGATTATCAAATGTGATAACATATAAAAAATACATTAAGGACAGTTTAAATAATTTGTTGTTTGTATGGTGACACGTCATTTTCAACACATATAAGACGGTCGATTTGTTGTGTTGGAGGCAGACTAGCCACTTTTCCTTGGTAGAACCAGTACTGTAGACCTAAAAACGATTGCCTTAGATGTTACAAGGTTTGGAAAATAGAAGATGTAATACTATTTTGATTATATATTAGTTCTCCGTAAATACAATTGAACAGTGAGAGTATTCAATTGTTTTGACTGTTTACATGCTCCAACAGTATTTAATGCATATTTAGTATATATAGAAACAACTGCAACTTGAAAACAATTCCCGAATTTATAGTAACTAAGGACATGGGTTTCGGTATTTAGGTTTTGGAATATTCCCGCTACTTTCCATTTATACAATGTTGAAATCTATTATAAGGTTACTTGTCTTGGCAAATGGGACTTATGCTTTATAGTCAACAATGTTTATTGCAAGACATATCGTATTCAGGGTAAGATTTGTAACACACACTTATGTCATTTACCGTTTCAAATTCACACATTTGGTTGCTCGAAACATTTGCCTGAAGTAATATTGTTAATATGCTAACAAGCATGTTCTTGGAGCATGTTCGTGCCTTAAAAAACCAAGAAAATGCATGTTAACATGTTAACAATATTACACCATTGATTCCATATCAGGGTCTCTATTTCCAAATCTTCTTATCAATATGTATTTTTGGTTGATCGTTTTCCTTGAATACGACATGCCCTGTTATCTTTTGTATCGAATTTCGATGGACTTAACACGCTTTATTTTATTGGAACAATAATCAAATCATGTAATCTTCTTCTAGTATTTGATCAACTTCAAATATCAACATTAATCTAAAAAACAATAAAACATTGTGTAAACCTTAGGGAATGATCAATCAGCTACTGTTACGCAATAACCACGTTTTGAGGAGGATAACTGCGTTGAGCAGCTGAACGATGCTTCAAAATGGCTCAGAAACATGCCGCCGAGCAAAGTGCACAGTTTTCTTAAAAACGTGGATTGCTGTCGTGGTATAGGTATATTAATAATTCAGTTTCATAGAAAGCATAATTGCCGGTGGACATGGAAGGTGTACAATGCAATGCAGCCGTAGACTGTAGTAACATTTAATTTGTTTTCTTTCCATTCAATCCGGAAGAATTCATGACCATATGTCACTATGTGCATCAGGTCATATAGTACATGTATATCACTCTTACAAATGCAATATGTTATACTCTGACTTTTTAAACAATATATATAACATATCATTATTAGTCTTGATCATCTTCGACGTTTGATTGTAAAATGTAAATACAAACGTAATGACCCTTTGTGCAGAAAAACAAACGAAACCGGAAACACCTGTCGACATAATAAGGAAGTTTCCCTCTTTGTTTATTTATTAATTCAGTGTGTTTCTGCCGTTCGATAGAATGTGCATCTGTACCTGCCAATCAGAAACGATACCAGTATCTCGGCAAACTTCAAACTGTTTTTTAGAAAAAAATCTGTTTTAGACGTTTGTCTTGAAACCAAGCATGCGTCGCATATGATCTAGACTGTATCATTAATAGCCATGTTTAGTTTCTTATGCAAAAGTGGCCATTTTTCTGTTATTCATTACATGTTTAAACACAATAATTATCATAATAGTAGCTTTGTAAAAACATGGCGCTGTTTTACTTATTTACTCTGTATCGTTTTATTTGGATGACAATACGGTAAGCGTGAGGTTTGATGTACCCTAGAAATACAGTTGAGCGAAAACACATATTTGTGTAGTATGGCTTGATATGTTGTAATAAAACGTTGATAGAATAAATTGTATCATCCGAGAGATATGATTGCAAAATTTGCACACAATTAATGATTTATTTCGGCTAGTGTTCAGTTCTTCTCTACAAATAGCGCATTGATTTGTATACACCAGAATACGAAGTGTGATCTAATGTTGTTGCTTTCAATCTACAGCTCCTTTCATTTTTCTGTAATCTCTTCCTAAAATGCTGTAGATTTTTTTTATCTACCTCCTTAATTTGTAGGGCACGAGTATTCAAAGGAGATAATAGTGGTGTGAGTTCTTAGCGCGATTCATGGAATACGCCATTTATTAATGGTTTAAAACCACACCAACGCCGAAAAAAATGCGAAACAATTCTTTAATAAATTAGCACTCATGTATAACATACATTGTAAAAACAACAACTAACCTTCAATAGTAGCGGCCTCATCCATTTCGATGTTAGAGTTAACTGATAAAATTGATTGTTCTAGTGGGCATTCAATGCGATAAGCGCTCGCTCTGCACGATCTTTCAATAAATTCAGGTACTTTCAGTACTACCATAGGTTTAAATACATTTATTGGTGCAAAATAATCAACAGTAAGGAATATGTAAAGCAATTGTTTTGCACTATTCAAAAGTGTAAAAAGTTAAAAAAAAAATAATAACAAAATGCCCTAACTTAAAAAAAGAGCAAAATTGCCGTTTAACTCTTTAAATATATCCTGGTGCGTAAACTAGGAGAGCACAATTTCCCGAAATGAATATTCTTGTAAATAATGGGTAGTTTTAGTTTCATTCATTATATTTAGATCATCTAAAACAGAAATTATCAATGTTTTTCCACACCACAAAAACACACATTTAGAATTGACACTTTCTACCTTAGACAATTCGAGCTCACAGTGGGATTCGAATCCGCAGGAGTGAGAAGCGAGACAGTTTTAGACGCAGCGTCTTCACTGTCCCGGCTACGGCGACTATTTTCGGGTAAGACATAGGGGATTAAAGTGTATTTATAATGTACTAAGGCTTTTCCCGCCTCCGCCCCTCCCACACACAAATCCTCAAACGAACATCTTGGATCTACATCTGAAGTACACCCTCCTCTCAACACGTGTTTAGTGATAAATTATTCAGGCAAGCCCCGAAGATGTTATTAAGACAAAACAGTCTATGCATATGACGTATAATATATATATTGACAGAAAAATAAATCGACAGAAATATAAATAATATGTATTTTTTAATTTGATTTTTTTATTGTTTTCTTTTCTACACTAACTCATGTGAGCCTACTAAAATTTATTTGTTATACATCTTTGGAGATCAGCCCCCGACATTTGCTCGTCCTTATAATTTAGTCTGAAGTCATAGTCTTTATCGTAGTTAGTTGAACAGGTCTGTTGACAAGTGATGTTGATTATATAAACGTTTTATATGATAAAGAAAAATATTTATGTAGTGTTTTTATTTTACAACGGTGCTTTTCACTAAGATAACATTTACGTATTAATTGCTATAAAGCCATGCTGGCTTTATGTGTGATCCTTAGAGAACGATCACATTTTTATATCTTTATAATTCAATTGTTTTATTTGATATGCTCCTTAATAGGTCAGTGTGATTATGATTACATTTTTATTTAAAGACCGTTATGCTATTCAAAACTGTCAAATAGCAACTATTGTATTATGTGAAACATTCTATATGATATTATACTGCCTGCGATATTATCTTGATGTGATATGGAATAAATAACACATATGCATAACAACGCGAATATATGTATATGGTGGAGGCATGACAGATGGGAAACGTTATCCTTCATCTCGCCTTGCTCAGACCTTGTTCTCCCAGTATAAGCTAACATGATGCGTTTAGCCGGGCGTAAACAGTCTAGAAATAAGTGTGTATTATCACGAACAAATACTGCTTGTATAGTTTTAAATACTTTCTATTATATATTTGATATAACCTAAACCCTGAAACATTTTTTTAAGACGTAATTTCTTTTAAGAGCAACATACTTATGATTGCTCTAACGGTCTTTTTGTGTACCTCCGTAATAAAGGCACAGTAACACCTTATAATTTGGGCACTAACTCACTAACACGCCTTTAATAATTGATAGACATGCAAATATATAAAGTAGGTCTAAATCCTCTCGTGATGATGATAAGCGTCTCCGGAGGGGAAATCTAGACCAGTATCTGTATTTGTCACTATAAATCGATGGAAGAAGTTGAGACATTATTAATTTCCTTCATATTTAAATGTTCTGTACATTTAGGAAATGTACTGAAGAAAGAAACAAGTTGACCACGAAAACCAGCGCTACAGTTATACAACAGAATACACTCTCTTCACTTTACTACTAACATTGTTGGAATTATCATAATCTTCAATTTCAACCATATTCAGAAATGATACTTGTGTAAACATGTTGCCAATCAAGTACAAAATTAAGAGTTTCATCTCATAGATTAAAAATTCAATCTGGCAGATTGGTTAAACCTATTAGAATACCTGTTAACGAGAGAAAATGTGATCCTTGTATAGTGTTAGAAGATGAATTTCATGTTGTATTAAAGTGTGAACGCTTCTTAGAGTTAAGGAGTCAAAATCTAAGCATTTTTCGAAACACATTTGGAAACGTTCTAACATGATTAAATTTATAGAATTAACTCAATAAATAAAGTTAGAACTCGTAAATTAGATATGTTTATTTATGAAGCTTTTAAATTAAGGAATGAACTGTTACATATATTATAACTGTATTTTATTTAACAACTAGTCTATGCGAGCGCGCGTGCGAGCGTGCGTGCGTGCGTACGTGTGTGTGTGTGTGTGTGACTTAAATTGTAAATAATATGTAAATCTCCAAGTTGTTAACACATTCTGATTACACATGATTGCATAATGGCTTGTGTAAGTTATATTGTAATATACCTTCATATATATATATACATATATATGTTCTAATTACGTCACTGCTACCATGTTATACTTTGTATTTGTATCCGCACGGGCTTTATATCCTATTGAATATTTGAAATAACAGTGTCTGTCTGTCTGTCTGTCTGTCTGTCTGCCTTTCTGTATGTCTATAAAGCATGTATTCACGTCGAACAAGAAACAAAGCTTTTACAGAGTACAATCAATCTAAATCACGCATGGAAACAAAGACTGGCATAACAATATACATCTCTTATGATTGCATGCAGTTTGGAATAGCCACGCATTATTCATGCAAGGAACAAAAAAAGAGTATGATAATGGACCTCTGGAAACGGCCGAGCACGACACATACGAAATATTGCAGTCTCGGTTTGATTGAGACTGTTCATGAGTGGTAGTGAAATATGCTAGCTACCGCTCACACCCTCTAGAAGAACTCAATATTCATAAAATCAACAGCACACAATTTTAACCATCCCGAAGATGGCATGCATATGGCGGTGGACATGGAGTTATCCTTCTTTAACAAGTCGAGCCACACACTAACACATGTAAACTATAACGACAGTAGTCAGTGACGTATTGAAGTCATGTAGGACCGATGTAATTCAGCCAATTGAACAAAATGCAAAATGTGCTATCTTTGGACATCAGTCACATCGTTCAATTAAATGCACTTTAATTCCGCGAATCACACAGATGTGACTCACAAACTGAAAAAAAAAACGATTCAGTTTGTGGCGTCATTCATTCACACCATGCATATTTTGAAATAAATATATGTCCAAATGTCATCATAATTGAATTTGCATCAATAATTTGCATACCTTGTAAACATGTTTACATCTATACTAGTTTTAACTTTCTTCAAGGTCAAATCATGTAATGCAACATATACACACCGAGCCTCATGCAACAATACATGTAAAAATTTCGATATAGGTAACATTCATGAAACTATTTTAGCATCCTATATTGCCGGAAGTGCTTCCTGACTGCTTTGACACCTATCGTGCATGTATTGTGGTAAGACTAAAACGGTACCGAGCGTAACACATGTCCTAAATGGAACGGAGACGGAGTAATAAAATCGTCGGATTGACTCTAAGAGGCGATCTGGAGATTTTTTGTACACACACTGCGTAATAATATGACGCATAGTGTTTGTATAAATATGAGAGTTTTGTCTTTAGAGTTTAACAATATGCGCGACATTTGTTATAGCTTATTTAACAGGAAAAAAAAATAATCATTGGAATTTTCTTTTGTAAATTCAGCCGACGGAAGGAAGAATAGAGGTGAGCTCAAATTTGAGGAGAACCGAAATATCCTACGCCGACGCCGCCATTTCTACTGACGGAATTCAACCGCATCTACCACAGCGGGGAGCGAGCTATCTTGTATTATTCTGTTAAGCATTTATAAACTAAAACGGTGATATTGTAACCATCATATTTGCTCGTCATGTTATATGTCCCAGCCGTTTCTTTATCATTTTTTATGTTGTGTATTGTCCTTTTCATTGCATTGTTAATTTACTTTTTTTGATACAGTACAGACCTACGGTGCCATTGCGTTTGGGTGCTGTGCTTTCTATAGGATCGTTTTTCTCATTTTTGTTTAACTTTCGTTAACCATTCGATTAGAGTATATGATGTTAATATGTCACTATCTAAACATAAACGATCTAATAGAAGTGATGTTCACTTTATAGTTTTGGGGCTGTCGATTTTAGCTTTTTGGATTGTTTTGTTTGCCTGTGAGAGCTATATCTGCACGGGTAAAATAAAGAAAAGTTATCCAATGTGTTCGCCTTTGGCAGTCATTTGCTATTTTTGTGTACAATGCTCAGTTATTTAGTGATGGCACATTGAAGAAGACCAGAGTATATTTAACAATAACACCTTTAGTATTTACACGTTTATTCAACATACTACTACTGATTTCATAAACCCGCAACCGCAATCTCATCCTAAAATATTCTAAAAGCAACTGAATCGTGTAATACACTATGAATGTTCTAAACACTAACCTACTTGAAACACGCCAATACAACAAATGAAATATTTTAGATAATTAACCTTACATTTCAAATAATCTAGCTAATACGAAACTATTCGATGCCATCTACGATCTGCAGAATCCCATATGCTGATGAAAAGAGGAAATACATTGGCTGACTGTAATCTCGCGTAATTGTTTCGAACGAAAGCAATATAGTTTTATGTCTAATAAATATTAAAATCTTTTAGATGATTTTGCGCAGAACTAACGAGTCTACGCCATAAAAGACTGGAAAAATAACGTTTACAGATGATAAAGGATACGAGATTGTCCATATTGACGACTCCACTGACTGGAACCTAATGATATCAAATGTGTCTACGAAGGAGACCGGCTCTTACTAAGAATGCCAGATCAGTGCTGTGGATAGGGATCTCAGAAAAGAAATATATTTAAATATAACATTTGCAACATATATTTAAACACTATATTGCCCGGTAACAGTATTGTTTGTAACTAAATGCAAATGTATGCCAACAATTTGTGCATAACTATATATTCGGAAACATTATTTCGTTTTATGATACGACATTTCCAAAGGTTAATTTTACTGTATTTCATAGTTCATTAAACCTTAAGCGTCTTTATATTAATCGATTTCTTCTGTGTGAGCGTGTCTTTATTTGTATGTGCGTTTCAGTTAAGATGTTCCTGGAATGATTTCATTTAAATTAGTTTTTCTTAGTTGAAACTTTTACGAATTGGTGACATTGAAAAAGCAAAATTGTTCACAAAGACCAAAGCTTATATATTGCATATCGTTTCTGCCGAACAATTGCCCAATGCTAAAACTTTCACTATATTAAAGACGTCGTCATATAAATAACATGTATTCTAGCAAGTTGACTGTTTGTTATTTATAGCAGACCATTAAATTCAACACATCACTCTGAGCGCAAATAACACATTTGCTAAAGAAATGTAAAAAGATCGGACAGGGAAAGTAGCTTTCAAGGAGGACAGTCAACCACAAAACACAGAAACAAACACGCAAACAGACAAAGAAGAAGGCAAAGGAATAATAAATGCAAACAAACGACATCACAAACACAAAAGGGTTAACATAAGTTAACATTAAGTTAACATTATTCCATAACGCTAATTTAACAATATTCCATTTCCAAAATACACTGTGACTATTGATTGCAGCCGAAACTCTGCAGTCAAATTTAGTTTGATATATATCAGAGTAAATATAAAATAAACACAGTAATAATGGATGGCCTGGCGGATATACTGCCACGAAACCATTTATCATTTCTGATGTACTGGAAATAAAGCTAAATATATATGGAAATTTAACTATATTCTGCAGCTGCATTAAGTTTCTAACGAGTAATATCAACGGGTGAGACTGCTTTATATGATTCTGATTCTGTACAGGGAGCCATAGATCGAAGCTATGGTGCATGTTAAGCTGGAGAGCACGCTGATCGACAATAACAAGACAAATTGTCTTGTTATTGATGATCAGCAAATGAATGCCTACTTTTCGCATGACAAAGCACACAGTTTGAGGCCAGCATGTTTTTTTTAATGCAACACAATTTGAGATCTGATATTAAAATGTTTAAATACTTTCACTATTCGACGACAAATATGCGATATATAAAAACATACACACATGTTTATCATTTGCACCGGGCATTGAGCTTATTCTATTCCTACTCGACTATATGTTCTACTAGCCAATTATTAATGAGCTTGCCTAGATTTAAGAACAACCGTGTTCTATATAAGTACAAACAAATGTGCACTGAATGTAAAGTGCCGTGAATGATCATAAAAACAAATTAAGATTGGTTTATGAGGTCTTGACAAATGATGCAACAATGTGTACAACATCAATTCACCTAATGGCAATCATCAGTGTTTGAATTATGACACGTGCGTTGGGATTCAAATGCAAAAAATAATCACGGTAACAATCAAATATGATAATAAAATACAAAAATATCAATTATCAATAATGTGTCATTAATGTGGGATGAAAAAATGAGATAAAAACATAAAACGCGGAGCATTTGCCACTGCTCATTCCAAGGTGGTAGCCCTTTTCCGTCTACCCCTTTATTTATTTTCGGTGTCGGATACTTTTCTTCTATAGTTACTTGTATTTATCATTTGCTTTGTTTGTGTGTTTTTAGTATACTGTATTCGATGAATGCAACATGTCCTGTTCGATCTTATATCTGCTTTAATGTATTATAAACATGTCAGTGTTCATGATAAAAGACATAACAATCACCAAATGCACATAGTTGTGAAATATTTGAATTCATATTCAATGTTTTGATTAATCTGATGAGTAAAAGGCTGAAATATAACCTTACTGCGTAAACTAGCATATAACTTGTTATGGTGACAATGTGTTTTGTCCTTGTAAACATTGTATCTTTGTAAAAAGCTATAGAGTCTCTATATCAGTAGATTTCTTCTCTGTAGGCGTGTCCATATTTGTAAACTTCATGTTCACCAGCTCATGTCAAAATAGGGCATTTACACTAAGAGTCTCTATCTTAACAGGTAATAACTCATGAATATGAATGAGTCACGTGTGAAGTAGTTTCGAATCGACGAACACCCCAATAGTCGGTATATAAGGCAGAAATCGAGGCTTCAGAATATATGTGAAAACAAATAAACTTGCCCGGAACAGGATTTGAAACACTGCCGTTGCGCTTTTAAGTTGTGATGGCCGTACAGTTTACCACTAGACCACGGCTCTTTATTGGTATGTTCTATCATTTTACCTAATTCATAATTAACTAAATAGGCATTACGTAATAACTAGAGCACAGACAATCGCTTCAAGAGCTAATAACAAGTCGAGATATGGTTGTTTTGAGGCGGAATATTAGTTTCATATTGATAACATATAGTATTACATCAGACAATGTTAATTTACACGTCCGATAAGATGGACTATATATTTGGATTCATCTTGAGTTGCGTTCAAATATGTTCTGTTAGATAGCCTCATAATAAATGGTAGTTTGTATACCATTTTTTCAAAAGGCGTTATAGCCTAGTGGATAAAGCATCTGACTTGAAATCAGTAGGTCGTGTGTTCCAGTCCCGAAAGACGCATTATTTTTTCTTTTGTAAATCATAATGTTACCTGTGTACAGGTACGATGTTCACTGGTCGATGTCTATACAATAAATGATGTCCTGCGTTATATTTGCTCGCTTAAATACCCGATTTCGACATGTGCTGGTGAACATCAAGTTACAAGTAAAGCAATGTTGATGTCATATCGTGCCTTTGTTTCATCTGTGTAATAATTGTTTGTTTCTTTCGTGTTTATGACTGGCTATGGTTCTTGAACCTTACATTTCCTGTTCCACTTTGATATTAACCAATCTATTGGTCCAAGGACGAATAAGACAGTGTGAGGATCAATAACTCGGAAAATATTAAGTATTAAGTATACATCGCCATTCTTAACTAGCTTATGCCATGGACTGAGCCATAATTGAATGTGGTTTATATGTAAAGAACGTACTTAATTCTCCATGGATTATATAAACCTCGTACAAGACAAGGCATATACATTTGAATACAAATGCTGACATAAGAGGTGAAACACCATCCTTGTTTCTCTGACCTGTCTGTGTTGGTGGACCGTTAGTCACTCACAAAACTCATCCTTATACCGATAACCAACTACATTGCCTGGCCTCACCCGTATTTTGAAAGTTAGTGCACTGTTTGTTCCAATGAAGTTACCACAGCTACGATCGTATAACATATGGATATAAAAATCGAACAGGAAAAGTAGCATTCAAGGACGACAGTCAACCACAAACACACACAGAAACAAAGAACAACGTTAGAGCTGAACATACTGACAAATGAGACATCACAACCACAAAATGGTTGACAATAGGTCTACTGATTATAATTAGGGGTTGGACCAGTGGATAGCACTGTGTACTTGAACTCCTGATGGCTCAGCGGCGCCAATAAGTGTACAATTTAATAGCAGCATTGTGTGCACATTTTCAACGCATTTAGGCTAAAGTGAAAATTAAAAATGTACAGTGCTGCCTGTTCTGCTACTCTCGTGTTGTGAGGTATTAATTGTTTCAGATGGATTTTCCTACTCGAAACAACGGGAGTAGGACTTTGTCGTTTTCTTGTTGTTGCTCTCTGGATATCATTCAAACAATCGCAGGAAGCCTTGAATAATAAATGGATTCTAACGAACAGATTCAAGCAATCTGCAAATTGATCTTAATTATATCTGATATTTAGGACAACCATAAATCAGTCATTAAAACAAAAACGAAGTGCAATTGTATAGTACAAGGGACGCTTGAATCTAAAATGAACATGTTTCGTTTTGAACAAACAGAGAAGCGCAATTTTTCCCAAAATTATTTTTCAATAACCTTAGTTATGAAATGAAAGAAAACAACTTTTTAGCATTTTCTCAAATCTGTATTCAGTATGCCATGCGATATCATCTGCTTAAATCATCACATATTCCTCTACGCAAAATTAATTGTTATCGTCATTCCATCAAGTACTTAAAGACATTAGGTTTTGGATATGAGGCCGATGCACTAATGGAGGACAAACAGTTTGTATTGAGGCATATCTTATTTCTCACCGGAATTGTGTCTGGGCGACTCTTCCATGCACTGTCTATAATGAGTCAAATGAATCAAACTGTTCAAATCAGAGGTCGGTTTTCTTGTGTACAATGATTTATTCTTGTATGTTTAATATGAACTCAGGTTATTATACTTTCATACTAGATCATACATTATGCATTACATTCTTCGGCATCCTTTGAATTACCACTGTTTATACTTCTAATAAACCGACGCGAGTAAAATACGTCATTGACCTAATATTGCTTAGCATATTTGACCATACCATTAAACATAGCATATGTTGAGGAAAAAGGTTTCACCGATTGGCAAAGTCATGTGTTGATATATTCTAAATATACTGTTTTTAAGTATAAACAATAAAAGAAGAAGAAGAGGAAGAAAAAGAAAAAGAAGAAGAACAAGAACAAGAAGAACAAGAAGAAGTAGAAGAAGAATGAGAAGAAGAAAAAGAAGAAGAAGGAGAAGAAGAAGAAGAAGAAGAAGAAGAAGAAGAAGAAGAAGAAGAAGAAGAAGAAGAAGAAGAAGAAGAAGAAGAAGAAGAAGAAGAAGAAGAAGAAGAAGAAGAAGAAGAAGAAGAAAAAGAAGAAGAAGAAGAAGAAGAAGAAGAAGAGGATTAAGAGGATTAAGAAGAAAGAAGAAAAAGCAGAAGAAGAGTCAAGCCTAATACAATTTCAGCAGTGTATAACATGTTGTTGAAATAAACACAGAGATAACATGAACAAAAAACAACAGAAGAACACTTTTATTATAATGAGAATGAACAAGATTGTTAGTTTTTTATAATGGTCTTTGGCTATATACTCACGGTCAATGAAAATGCACCACAAAACAAATCCATTCAAAAGATAGCATCTGAGGCATTTTGGACAAAATATAATATAATTCATATAACGAGTAGATATGTACCATGTTTTCACATGCATATCTGGATGTAGTGTATTGCACATTGTTGATTTGAAATACGCGTGAATTTCGGGGTTTCTTCAGTTACATCGCAAAAATATATAATTTTTCAAGTCAAACAATAGACAGGTAAGTACAACCGATTGAATTTATTCCGAGACATATTAATGCAGCTCGAAATTTAGTGTAACAGTTTTCTTTTGAAGATTATCCATATTAATCAATGTTAAATGACAAGGTAAATTACTGCGTAACTGCATGTCATAAAAGCCTACAAATAAACATGTAAGACAAGTTAGGTATGACGGATCAATCCTTAAAAAATAGAAAATATGGGTTCAGCAGTTTTTTTCAAATGGTTTGCCAATAATCAAACTGCATATGGAGTTAATGGTGCGTTTTCGTTGACCTTCAGAATAATATCGTTTCACATATTTTTTTCTGATTGTATTATAAACCGGACATAGCAAGGCAAAATGGATTTCGTCTTCAATATCGTTAGTGTTACGTGTTCGACATATCAATTCATGCCTTTCTAGACTTTCGTGCGAATACCTCCATGTTTCGGTCCTTAAACTATGAGAGAACAAACGTTATCTGATTTAGACGCTGCGAACGCGCTCCGTATGCAATACATTTAGATAATTATCATATTCAAAATGATGTTTTACAGATGTGTACATAACCATTCAAAAATCAACATTCCACTGCGACGAAAGGGATACTCGGCAAGCTGAGGGTTTCATTCGCAGCGTCCTGTTGGTATTTCTACCTAACTTACTACAAATATAAAGTAGATATAAAGGTCAAACAGGAAATGATGCTTCCAAGGACCACAGTTATCCTAAAACACGCACAGAAACAAACACTAATTACAAAGATGAATAAACGGCAAGATATGATATCACAAACATAAACGGATGGACAATAATGCTACCGCGTTAGAACTGTCAGAGGAAAAATATGTCGCCGTGGGGTTTATAACAGGTTATAATGTGCACCAAACCTCACTCTTATTTTAACAGCCAGAGCAACAAGAGACATTTTACTGTTAAGGGTACGACAAAACAATATTTAAGACAAACATCAAACGCTACCGTCCTTTGAGGATCTAGGTTGACGTCATCATAACGTTCACAATATGTCCGGTCATCGCACAATCAAAGAGGAAATCATAGTGGCGATCTATAAATGGGTCAACGATTAAGCATGCAGTGCGTTGAAAAATTATAGGGTCATAACATCTTTTGATAAACTGATTAACAGGTTTAATACATATTGCATGAACATGTGTATGCCAAAGGATCTGACGAAGTTTGTAAGTCACATCACCATAGAAGTCAGGCTGCGATAGTCCTTGTCCCAAATGAGTTATTAAATTACATTTATATTTGTAAAGTAGATCAGTGTTACGATAATTAGTAAAACATATGAGTTGACTAGAACAATACATTTTTGTTTGTTTTGCATACAACATATTGTGAATTATACTGCACCAACAATACATGTACAACAATGGTAAAATAATGAAAGATCAAATTTATATTACCTGTTTGTTTCAGTATACGCAACCTTATCCACTTTTCAGTATTTATTGACATTCACACTTGCGTTTGTTTAGTGCTGTGAGGCGGCCGTAAAAAGTTGCCCCGACTACATATCAGTAATGTTATTACTTACTGGTCTTTTGGGATCATCATTGGATTGAAAGTAGAATATAGCTTAACCCGGTGCTAGGAGGCGTGATAGGTGTTGCACTTCACATTACTCCTCATGAGCAGACTCAATAAAACCGAGTCTGCTACTTTATCTCTTGTGTGTGTTTGTTGCTTCCAAGGGATCCACTTTTCAGTATTTATTGTATAACGTTAAACTATTAATGTTTTAGCAGTGTGCGGTTATTATGAATCATTTTTACCATTAACACTTCAAACTAATCAAAAACACCAAACTGATCACTATACACAAATATTCATAAATAAGAAAATTGTTGAACTTGATGGGAACTGATAGTTTGAACCGGTCAATGACAAACATGTAAAACTGATGCTTTAACAGTTGTGCATTTATCACATGTCGGCACTTCTCTCAAGAAGGAGTAGTTATACTATGTAAAATGCTGTTACAGTATATACAATTGACTTTTAGGTTTAAGATAAGCGATACTTAATTATGATCGAATGGTGAACACCTGTTTTTGTTCAAGATATTTAAATCCAATATTTCTTTAGTATTGGCCAAGGATATTTTTCAAATCACTTTCACGTTTACTTTAATCTTGTTTTTCGAATTAAGTCTACTTCATTAAACTTCTCTTCTAGTAAAAACAATGTTATGCGAGTACTAATAATACGCAACAGCTGTGTATCGCACATATGTCTCCACAAATTTGCACCCACAGCCGAGATGGTAAAGACACTGTGTTTGAAATATTCTACACTCTCAACGCTGATGGTTCGAATCCGACTGGGAGCTTTGCTCTATTTAGTGAAAAAGTATCGGTTATTTCAATGGGATATATACGGTACTGGTTCTATCCAGGAACTAATAGGCGGTCGGCCTCCCAAGCGAAATAATTTACCGTCTGGCCTAAGTGCTGAAAATGGCGAAAAACAACATTAAATACACCATAAGTTCGGGTTCTAATACAATCTTCACAGATATTAGACAATAGGTATTATAGAAATGTTTGAAACACACCACCAACAACTCTATAATATAATTATATTCTGAGTTTATAATATAAAGTTAATTAAACCAGAATATAAACAGTATTGTAGTGTTTCTAATTATGTATATAGTTTAACAATAACATCTATCTGCATAGTTTCCTATGATTGGATGCACTTTTATTTACTCCTTTGTCTTGTCAATTTGAGCGTTGAAGACAGGATAATAGCGAGGATGTGTACACTTAAAACCTATTTAAGGTAACCAGCTGGTCATATTGCCTACTGACCGTTCCAAGTCGGTAACCCTGTTTTCACCACAAGTTGTTTAGTGAGAGAGTGAGTTTTGGTGCACACTAGAACATGGTTTAAACCCTAGAGGCCTCTTTTGCCACTGACAGTTCCAAGGAGGATAAAAATATCGGACAGGGAAAGCAGCATTCAAGGACGACAGTCCACCACAAAACACAAAAACAAACACGCAAACAGACAAACGAAAAGGCAAAAGTAATAAATAATGCAAACGACATCAAAAACACAAAAAGGGTTGACAATAGGGCTACCGCCTTGGAACGGTCAGTGGCAAAGTAGGCCACTGGGGGTTTAAACCGGTTCTAGAGTGCACCAAACCTCACACTTACCCTACTGTCATCCCATTAAAACAGGACAGTGTAAATAAAGAAATCCCCGCCATGATCTAAACTCTAACCAACAAGGCAGCATCAATAGGCAATATAAGTAAAACACAAATATGCTCGTGTAAATATAATACAAAATAACAATAGCCTAGAAAGCCAAAATGAAGGTACTCATTGACTTGGCAGAAGCCAGAGCAGTAAGAGAATACACCATTAAGGGCACGACAAGAAAGAACATGGACAAACATCAAACGCCACCGTCCCAATGGGCTATAGGTAGGCGTAATCATAGGGTCTACAGCCTGTCCGGTCATCGTACAATTAAAGAGGAAAGTATAGTGGCGAACTGTAAAAGGGTCCACCACCAAGCATGCAGTACGTTGCAAAATCATAGGGTCATAACCTCTTTTGATAAACTTTTTAACAAGTTTAACAAAGATAGTATGAAAGTGATCATGACCAAGAATCTTACGAAGTTTATAAATCACATCACCATAGAAGTCAGGTTGTGATAGTCCTTGTCGCAGAAGAGTCCTTAAATTACATTTATATTTGGAAAGAAGATCAGGGTTACGATAATAAAAAATTGCAAAGGTTTTACGAAGTTTATGGTAACGGTAAAGCGGTTGCCCTGTTGTCAACCAAGTTGTGTTGTGATGTATTATCTTGCTTTTTATTCATCTTTAAAATTGTTCTTTGTTTCTGTGTGAGTTTGTGGTTGACTGTCGACCTTTAATGCTGCTTTTCCTGTTCAATTTGTATATCTACTTGTATTGTCCTTTTCATTGTATACTGAATTTGCCCTTAAATATAGATATAAAAATTGAACAGGAAACAGCAGCAGTGTTATACAATGGATCTGTATGAATGAATAGTGTGTCTGCTTCCTTGTTGATTAACTTAAATGAAGAAATTGACAGAGAAGCAAGCCGTGAAAGCATACAGTGCTTTCCAGACTGTTTAAACAGAGTATGTAAATTATCGACTGAAATACTTATACGCGATTTACGTTTGATGTTGCCATTACGCCTACGACCATAAGACCTAGAGTTACGCTTTCAAAGAAAGCTAAAAATATAGCAACATACAAGGAAGACAGTCAACCACAAAACACAAAAACAAACATGCAAAAGACAAACGAGAAGGCAAAAGTAATAAAAAATGCAAACGACATCACAAACACAAAAGGGTTGACAATAGGGCTACCGCCTTGTAACGGTCAGTGGCAACACATGCCACTGGGGGTTTAAACCGGTCCTAGGATGCACCAAACCTCACACTTACCCTACTGTCATCCCATTAAAACAGAAGTTTGTTTTTGGTATAGTGCGGCATTACGGCGCCATTGTGTTTGGATGCTGTGATTTCAATAAAGCCATTTTTTCTGATTTGTATACAGGCTGGCTCATAGACATCAACTGTAATTTGTTGTAATATGGGTCATTATACGAGATATTATCAAAATAAATCGAGATAATAATGTAATATATTATAACATACGTTCTTTGAAACTTCGACTCTCATGGCGACATTATGACAAATTCTGTCATGTAAAAATCGTGGATGAGATCGATCATTGTCATATTTAAAGCCATTTTCCTGCTCTATAGTTGATTATGGAATAAATGTTTGTGGGCATTTGAAAGAGTATGATAATGGACCTTTGGAATATTGCAGTCTCGGTTTGATTGAGACTGTTCATGGACGGTAGTGAAATATGCTAGCTACCGCTCACGCCCTCTAGCCCCGGGTTGAGCAGAACTCAATATTCATAAAATCAATAGTACATACTTTTAACCATCCCGAAGATGGCATGCATATGGCTGCCTTGAACTTCAAGTGTTGATATATTCATGTTTTGGAGCGGCGTTCAAACAATAGCATAGTCAAGTACATCTACAAGCAATCGTAAGCTACGCGCGAGCATAGTCTAGTACATTTACAAGCAGTCGTAAGCCACGCACGAGGTTTGATTTCTGTGGAATAGCTCTGTACAGAATAATGATATTCTAAAGATACGAGTAGTAAAAATGATCCGTCTTTTATTTACAAACTTGGGAAGATAATTGGCATGAGTTATTTATTAAAATTATTAAAACATTTATAAACAGAAGTTACGACCGACGTATTCTACGGCGTGAACCCTTCTACAGTTTGCAACTATGATCTCCTCTTTGATTGTGCAACGACCGGACATGCAGTGGACTCTATGACAACGTGTTCCTAAATCCTTTAAAGATATGCGTAGTAAAAATGATCCGTCTTTTATGGAGATGAGATTTACAAACTAAGGAAGATTATCGGTCGTGACATTTGGTTATTTATTAAAATTATTAGAACCTTTATAAACAGAGGTTACGACCGGCGTATTCTGCGGCGCACTACATGCTTAATTGTCAAACCTTCTACAGTTTGCAACTATGATTTCCTCTTTGATTGTGCAAGACAGGACGGGCAGTGGACTCTATGGCAACGTGTTCCAAAATCCTTTAAGGCGGGAACCGTTTGAAGAATGTCCTTCACTCCGTTTTGTCCTTAACGGTCTTCCCCTTGATGCTCTGACTTCGGACAAGTCATCGGGTATATATGAGATAAGCTACATAGATTATAAACATGAACATGTCTGGCTTTTTCTTATAACACCGATATACGCTTTCTCTAATGTAAGAGGTTAACTCGGGCGGGGAGTATTTTTATTTACACTGTCCTGTTGTTTAGGGATGATGACAGGGTAAGAGTGAGGTTTGGTGCACCCTTGAACTGGTTTAAACTCCCCAGTCTTCCTTTTGCATATGACCGTTCAAAGGCGGTACCCCTGTTGTCAATCCTTATATGTTGGTGATGAGCTGTTTCAATGAATGTGTTTGCGATGTACTTTTTGAATCACCTTTGCTTTGTTATACTTGTTGGAGTGACTGTGTTCTGTGAATGCTACTCTTCCTGTTGGACTTAACCCTTTCGTTATGAAAAATGTGATCAACCTCATCCGAAGACACTGGGTATAAAGAGTACACCACTCGGATGGAATAATGCTGTATTGTATGTTGGAAAAGTTGGCATATTATTATAGGGATGACAATAGGGTAAGAGTGAGGTTTGGTGCATCCTATAAAATGTTTTTAACCCCCAGTGGCCTTTATTTCCACGGCGCTAGCCCTATTATCAACACTTATATGTGTTTGATGTCATACATTACCTTGTATTCATCTTTATAGTTGTTGTTTGTTTCTGTATGTGTTTGTCGTTCTTGAATGCTACATGTCCTGTTCGATTTTTATATCTACTTATACAATAGAACATGACATGCCTGTGCGATACGACTAATAAGGGAGATTATATGACACAATTTAATAATGAAACAACCTTCATTTCCTTTACTGCGTGCCGTACACCACACATACACGCAAGCGTAATGTTGACACACAACTGTTATAAAATTATTTATTGTTAAATGAAAACCGTTCAACTAGTGTGTTACTGTCATTACATTTAGACAAACGCTATAAACATGTGTTTGTAATAATTATATTCGTATGATCCTATTTGTTTAAGTTTCGGCATTTGTATTTATGAATATCATTGCCCTACGTGTACATATTTAGTTAATTTGCACAGTCCCCATATTATTGGGATGGCAATAGGGTAAGATCGTGGTTGCCTGCCACTGACCGTTTATGGCGGTAGACCTATTGTCGACCTTTTTATGATTGTGATGTCATACTTTCCATTGATCCATCCTTGTAAATGTTGTTTGTTTCTATGCGTATTGGTCTCTCAATGCTGAATTTGCTGTTCTATATGTATAGCGACGTTCAGTGTTTTCATTGCATAAGTATGTTGAATACAGTTTCAACTGTATAGTAGCATTAGTATAAGTATTAATGACTTTTTGAAACCAAGTAGTTGAATATATGTGTTTACGAGTACAACCATAATTATATTAATTACATACGAAAGATGTGTTACACTAATTCAAGTGTTACAAATGTAACAACTAATTACATTTCTACTGAGTTATTCTCTTTTCCTAAAATATATGTTATTGTACGGATAACGACCGCTTGACATCCTTATATAACGTATCTCCGGGGACAAAACAGTGTTTATAATAACTGATCAAACAAAAGGCTATAAAGTGGCTATAACAAATCGTTTTGTCTTATTAAGTCTGCCATATCTTATAATGTACGTTCATACTATTAGACGAAAACAGGACCATTTTTGCAGAATTTTATTACCCGACTGTTCATCTCATTCCACGTAGACAAAGTATTATATATGTGTTGCCTAAATTACCATATCATGAGATCAGGGTATTTATTTGGTCTAGGATTGCAAATACTCTAATAACGTTTCCAAGAAGTTATCATGGTTATTGCGAACTACCTTTACGATACTAATTATTTTTTATGCAGGACACGTCGCCAAAAAGTCCCATTATTGATCCATACGCGCATACTTTGTGAGATATATAGACACGTTAACTATGTGAACAATGTACATTGTTCATTTAAGCTCGAGCGAGGAATCATATCCGTCATACGATATTTAAAAAGACAACCCGAAAAATAGCACGTGTGTTCGAGTATGGCGTATTTTACAAATGTTCACATATGAACCTTCTCAGCTGTTTTCTCACTGCTTTTTTTCACGGAACCACAGTTTAAAATGTCAAAACTACATTTTTATTTAGAAAATACTAATGAATGTATATCAATAGCTTGGAAAGTTTATTTAGACCATTGTTATGAATTTTTATTATTAGATTGGAAATTACTCGACTAAGATAATGTTAAGTAATGTATTGAAATCTGTCAAGAACGAGGGTTAGTATTAATATTCATTTCCTCAAGAGTCAAAATGCCTTGTCTAGGGTCAAACATGTATCGGCCTCAGCAACAACCATTTATTGCATAATTCGTCCTTTGGTTGCAGTGTTTGATATATAATGACGGCCTCTCTCTCTCCTTTTAACGGACCGTTCATGTAGTGTTTTGGCTATGGATAAGGTAACTACTTCAACCATATTATTTCTTCTCATTTCAGATAGAATTATAAAAGGATGATTGCACGTGAATCGTGGTATGCAGATACAACCTATATGCAACGCTAGTGGGGCGATGACTCCACCAGACAATATCGACTGGTTTAAAGATGGCAGTAAAACTGTGGCCAATCACAATATCTAGTGTGTTTAAAAAACCTCAGGCGACCATCAACGACGCTGAGACATACGTTTGTCGCACGTCAGACCTGCAAGTTACAGACGTTAAGCTAAACATGTTAAACAGTAAGCTGTTTTTTGTTTTTCAAGTATACTCACATAAATATTCACAATTAAGTCATTACTCATTTGTTTAGTGATCCGTTGGAAAGGAGTGATAAGGAAGTATTACCATCAGGCGGGGACAGATGTATATATTCCTACTTACATGTTTCCCTACCTTATGGCAATGATGGATACATTGTGTTAGATGATACATTGGGTCAACGAATTTATCGAACAACATAATACGAACAGAAAATGTTGACTGGTCGGAAAGGTCACGACTTAATTACCAATAAATGATGAAATAGACGAAACTATCTTTGTTAAAACTTGTTTTAAGGTTTATCAAAAGAGAAATAAACTCTATAGTTTTACTTTTGCAACGCACTGCATGCATGGTGGTGGACCCAGTAACAGCTCGCCACTATGCTTTCCACTTTGATTGTGCGATGACCGGACAGGCTGTAGATCCTATGATGACGTATACCTAAAGCCCAAAAGGACGGTGACGTTTGCTGTTTGTCTGCAGTATTGTCTTGTCGTGCCCTCAATGGTTTATTCCCTTGTTGCTCCGTCTTCTGCCAAGTCATTGAGTACCTTCTTTGTGGCTTTCTAGGCTATTTTATTTTTGTATTTATATATATACGAGCATCTTTCTATTTTACTTATATTGTCTATTATTGCTGCCTTGTTGGTTAGAGAATAGTTCATGACGGGGATTTCTTTATTAACACTGTCCCGTTTTATTGGGTCGACAGTAGGGTAAGTGTGATGTTTGGTGCACCCTAGAACCGGGTTTAAACCCCCAGCGGCCTTTTTTGTCACTGACCGTTGCAAGGCGGTATCCCTATTATGAACCCTTTTATGTTGGTGATTGTACCGTCTATTACATGTATGTTATGTCTCGAAATACTACGTTGCATTCTCAAAAGTGTTCAAGTCGACGAGTTAAAACTCATGTAAAGGTTCAACACATACTTTGTTGTGTAGTCACTGTTTAACTTGTTTGATACTATGTACCGTCACGATAACTGAAGCTGACCCGACCAGTAATTCACGATAACTGAAGCTGATCCGACCAGTAATCTTAAAATTTAGTCTCTACGTGGACTACTTGGTGTGTACAGCGGGTGTTAGACTTTACTGTGAAAGGAGTTACATCATGTGGGCGTCAAACACTCCTCTTATTCAGTCGTGGTGTGTTACGGCAGTATATTGGCAGCAGTGAAATAGACGTTCACCGCTTACAGTTTTAGCAATTGTCTGTCAAATACCTGCGTTTATATTGTGTTAGTAAATATATCCGGATAAATATATTTTGACAAGAAGAATGTTAAACAAAGCAATAGTATGTAGTTCATGTCAAATATTCCCCTGTAAAACATTGATTTGGAAGTGAGATAATGCATAAATTGTCTGGTCCAGTACGCTTTCATGACATTTAGCGCGTACTATCGTGGCTTGTTCCAGGCAGATGCAAAAAAGAGATCTCGATAAATAAGACACCATGCATGATCCATATGATTACTTTTATTGATGCAACCAATCATGGAGACGTACAAAGAGAATGTATCAAATGCGCCTCGTAACAAATAATATTTGGTGCTTTCTTTAAATGGGCGTTTGAATAGAATAGTGAATATGTTTAGAATAATCATATACAATGCCACAAGTTATTGTCTCAAAAAAAATATGGAACTTCTCATAAAATTGCATTTTAAATGCTTGGATAGAAAGTGATTCCTCCTTGTGCCATTTTCCAAGGCTCAAACTAAAAGTATCTGTAAGGAATCAATTATTTATACATTAGACATACACCGATATATATTGAATATTGACCGTCTGTTTGAAGAGAAGATACACGCTCAGCAGCAGGTATGAGCAAGTTGTATCCAATTTATCGTTTGAACTATTAACAGAACAACATATAAATTGGATGTTGTCAGTTACATATAACATACAATATTTAAATGACGTCAAAACAACACATGTCATTGTTATTGTACGCTTTAAAATCCTAATTATTTGCAGGATGGCTAAATTTTACATTTAACTGAACATAACCGTTTAAAATTCGACATATTTCGAAATAAGTAATTGCCATGTTAAATTTAAATTACAAAATGACATTTATTAAAACAAATGCATTACTTAGATTGAAAATGCATTACACCATTTTAGTTCCAACTTGTTTTATATTTTCGCAGTGATGTTGTTTTTGAAATGTAAAACTCATACAGTAAACTAAAACATGTACTATTTACATTGGAAACTATCACTGTTACTGTTCTGATGCATTTGACATGCACATATCAATGTCAAATTAATTTGCTGAAACATGTTTACCTAGTAAACCACTTAAAGTCTGATGCTTCAAATATCCAGATAGCTCATGCTGTCGACCAAATATCCAGACAAATCATGCTGTCGACTAACCAAATATCCAGATAAATCATGCTGTCGGCCAAATATCCAGATAAATCATGCTGTCGACCAAATATCCAAATAAATACCCTGCTGTCCATTATACTTGCATTATGTAATATATCACTACTAAAGACATGGAGTGAAAACACTCGGGCATATGCAAACCTGTATGAAATTGTGATCATGGTCCATTCCTGTCAACTGGAACATAAAAGGAAACATTTGAGCATTAGATACAAAAAGAAAACAAGAAAACAACGAATAAATAAATCAGCTATACTGGTTTAAGAGAAATTATTATCCTACCGTGGCATATGCAATGGGGATACATGTTTAGTGAGAAATGGAACACAATATATCATGCACTAAGTGTATACATATTGTACATATAGTTTTGTTTCGTCCATGTATATATCGTTCATGGTATGTTCACAGAACATGACGATATTCAGTTCTGTTTGACATATTTTTAACTCAACGTCCTTTTGTTCTGCGTAGCAATCAAGCATTAACGTAAGCACCTAGATGTATTCATTCAAATGGGCTTGCCTTTCCGAGTGGATAACAAAGAGTATGACAACGGACCTTTCGAAATGGCCGAGCACGATACATACGAAATATAGCAGTCTCAGTTTGATTAAGCGGTAGTTTATTATGCTAGCTACCGCTCACGGTCTCTAGCCCCGGGTTGAGCAGCATATTCATAAAAATCAACAGTACAGAATTGTAACCGTCCCGAAGATTGCAAACATATGGCGGTGAATATAGAAATATTTATATCTTTATTTCATTCCCTATATCCAGCGGCGTATGGTCCCAGGATCTATATAAATTTGTATGCCCCGAAACAAGTTAGACGTGAAACCGATGGGCCCAGGTTCAAGCAATACTGATACCTTTGAGTTTGAGTGTTCTGATCGTCGGATGGTTTGGGATGGGGCGCGATGTAAACCGGTCCGTCCCGGCCAGTCCCTTATATCTGTCGGTATCCGAGCACGTTAATTGACCAAAATAAACAATTTATTAGAAAGAGTAGGGCAGTTCCCCGGATTCATATGTATCTTTCATCACCAACAATTATAAACATGCTAAACAATTTGCTTTGAACTTTTCAAATTATTAATTAATAGAGAATCTTACATGAGTGCCTGTTAATATTGCATTTATTAAACGAATTGGAAAACATGTATGAAGTGAGGCTGTGCCGTGCATCGTTTCAAGTTTATCCAACGAGTTTTATAAATTCAATATTATATTCTAAATGAGGGCCCTTTGAATAGGCACGAATAGGAATTCTATTTATCACATAACTCCATAATGTTAATCTTACTCTACAGTCCGAAGGCAGTCCTTGAATTATGGAGCAGTGTTTTAAAGTGTTGACGTTTATGGTAAAGAGCATAAAGCTGCGTTGGATAATTGATGAAAAGAACTGTATAAAGATGCATGACCATGACCATTCGCGACTATTTCAAGGGCCCTATGCCAAATTATGAGCTATGTTAGATTGGTGGTTAAAGTTTTATGAAAAGGGGCATTGCAGGTTAAATGTTTACGAAAGGGGCATACCCATGCCAAACTGACAGTAATATTTATTGGACATGTCAAACAACATTCTTTGGGTTAAGATAGAGATGTGTGAAGTTTCATGAACATAGGTCAAATACGTTTCAAGTTATGGCCGTGTTAGGTTGCCGGTTAAAGTGTGACGGGTGACGGACGACAGATGACGGACGACGACAGACGGACGACGGACAAAGTGATTCCTATGTGTCACTTTCTGTCATGCTATGCAAGCGACACAAAAATCGTATCATAATTCTATAGACGTCAATTGATGTCTATGATAATTCCTTATTACTGAAAATTACCATTGCGAGGGCCGAGTATTAACTTTCATACCCCATCCAACCCCCTCTCAAAGAAGCGAAAACGGGGTTTTCTGGGGTCTGAAATAAAAAAAATACCTTTAAATTCGGCTTTAAAAGTTTGTATATTGTAAAATTAAACCATTTAATAGGTAACATTTTAAACAGGATATCGCATTTGTTTAGTAACAATTGTTTTTAAACATTTTTTATTGGCGAAATATCCGTTATAAAACCATGCTAATATAAGCTTTCCCATCGCTTAATGGCATTGAGGCGAGACAAGGTAATGACGAAACGACACAAAATATCACTTACAACGTATTACATTATGCCATTTCAAAAGATGCTGAATACGAGAAGGCTGTTTCACCAAACACTTGTATCGCCTGCTTGAAGACAGAGGGTGCAATCCTTCATGAGTTATAGGGAGATATTTAAATCAATAACGTTTTACGAAAAAGTGTTATAACTGTCTATTAAATAATTGGTATGAAAATAAATATAAAGTATTATGAAAAGGGTCACAACTCTCTATTAAATAATTGATATGAAAGAACTGTATAAAGTATTATGAAAAGGGTCACAACTCTCTATTAAATAATTGATATGAAAGAACAGTATAAAGTATTATGAAAAGGGCCCTTTTCATAATACTTTATACTGTTCTTTCATACCAATTATTTATATGAAAGAACAGTATAAAGTATTATGAAAAGGGCCCTTTTCATAATACTTTATACTGTTCTTTCATACCAATTATTTAATAGAGTGTTGTAACCCTTTTCATTACACTTTATAGAATTCTTTTCATAATACTTTATACAGTTCTTTCATATCAATTATTTAATAGAGAGTTGTGACCCTTTTCATAATACTTTATACAGTTCTTACATACCAATTATTTAATAGAGTGTTGTGACCCTTTTCAAAACACTTTATACAATTCTTTCATACCAATTATTTAATAAGAGTGTTGTGACCCTTTTCATAATACTTTATACAGTTCTTTTATATCAATTGATTAATATCACAACTCTCTATTAAATAATTGGTGTGAAATAATTGTATAAAGTGTTATGAAAAGGGTCACAACACTCTATTAAATAATTGATTTGAAAGAACTGTATACAGTTGTATTGAAAAGGTCACACGTCTCTATTAAATAATTGACGAGAAAGAACTGTATAAAGTTGCATGACCATAGTTTAATATGTGCCATGCTATGAGCTTGACGAAATTGAAGACACAAGCTTTATTGGACATGTGAAGTACATTCATTGTGGGTA
Source organism: Cyrtodaria siliqua (assembly GCA_037043455.1). Lineage (NCBI taxonomy): Eukaryota > Metazoa > Mollusca > Bivalvia > Adapedonta > Hiatellidae > Cyrtodaria > Cyrtodaria siliqua. The sequence goes on from JAWPHD010000992.1 coordinate 130,017, forward strand.
GATGAAGATGTGTGTAAAGTTTCATGAACATAGCTAAACAACTTTTCAAGCTATGGCCATGGTCTGGTTGCATGTTAAAGTGTGTCGGGCGAAAGACGACGACGGACGACGAACAGGCAGGCGACACAAACAGTGTGTTCAACATTTTAGGATATCTGCAACGGATGTCATACTTCATTAATACATATTAGCATAACCGAACTTTACATGAAAGGAAAGACTTACTTCATATATATTATCGGTACCTTGGATGTGTGACATTTAAAACGTCCAGTTCTGATCTATACAAGTTAGTGCCGTATATAAATATATTCATCCAGAATCTGCAACAGTGTAATGTATGCAGGTATAAAACTAATAAGTCATATGTATACCTGTACAATGTCTAAACTGTAACTGTATGAAATAATATACTACACATTGATTCAATAAAATGTTTACTAATTATGCAGCAGTGTTGTTTTTGTCTAAATGTTAGTTGCAAAGAATATGGACATAAAAATCGAACAAGAAAAGTAGCATTCAAGGACGACAGACAACCACAAACACACACAGAAACAAAGAACAACTTTAATGATGAACAAAATGTAAAAATTAGACATCACAAACTCAAACGGGTTGGCAATAGGGCTTCAAAGAAGCTACACTAGATAGACAACATGTACACACATATTCGAAAAATAGAAGAAGCACGTGCGTCTAAATAAAAAACAAAAACAAAAACATTTTACATCTTAACTAGTAACATATATTTAATATGTCATAATGCTTTTTTTCCGGGCATACTTCCAGAAACATTTAAATGAGTATGAGACTGGACCTTTGGAAACACGATACATACAAAATATTACAGTCTCTTTTTGATTGAGATCATGAACGGTAGTGAAATACGCTTGCTGCAGACCCGGATTGAGCAGAAATCAATATTCATAAAGGCAACAGTACAGAATTTTAACCATCCTGAAGATGGCATGCATACGGCGATGGACACGTTAATTTTACTGTCATAATTCCACGTCCAGCGCCGTATGGTCCCACAAACACAATTATATGCCCCGAAGAGCAAATTAAACAAATTTGAATTTAGTTGGGAGCAGCGGTTGTGAAGCCTGCGCATCACAAGTTAGTGTCAAAAGACTAAATTATAAAGCAGACAACATGTGTGGTTACACAAAACCCAGAGCCTTTATCGGCCGGAGTAGTGGAACCACCGAATTAAGTTTAAATATGCTCTTTCACAATGCTATAATATCACCTAGTGGTTCTGTGTGGCGTTCCTTTTTCCTTTCAGTATGGGTGGAAACAGGACAATTTATCAAAATGAACATATGATGGGAAATCAATGCATCGTGTTATTTACAAACTTGGAGGAAAATGTTATTAAAGAAAATAAATGGTCCTACAGAAACCGCAACATACAGACGCAATGGAACCGTAAGACAGCTCTGAAACACAAACTATCAGTGATTTAAATATTCATTGAAATGGATGATCCACAACACACAGAATGGAGAAGATGAGGTAACCAAACGGTCATACTGGTTATGCATCTAACTTGAAGTAAGGTCTGTAATGTTGAAGAATTGGACAATGTCCTGAAACTGTGTCGAATTTAATGGTATATTGTCATCGATAATGGTATATTGATATCATTAAAATTATCAATGTTCAGTAATATTTGCTCTGTTTTGTACAGTTGATATTGGTTTTAGCACTTTTAGTTCTTAATATTATCTGTGTTCATTTTAGCGATGCTCTTTAAAGAAAGCTAAAAATATTTGACAGGGAAAGCAGGATACAAGGACGACAGTCAACCAAAAAAAACAATAACAAACATGCAAACAGACAAACGAGAAGGCAAAAGGAATAAAAAATGCAAACGACATCGCAAACACAAAAGGGTTGACAATAGGGCTACCGCCTTGGAACGGTCAGTTGCAACAAAGGCCACTGGTGGTTTAAACCGGTTCTAGGGTGCACCAAACCTCACACTTACCCTACTGTCATCCCATTATAACAGCACAGTGTAAATAAAGAAATCCCCGCCATGATATAATCTCTAACCAAAAAGGCAGCATCAATAGGCAATATAACTTAAACACAACATTAATATGCTCGTGTAAATATAATACAAAAAAACAATAGCCTAGAAAGCCACAATGAAGGTATTCAATGAGTTGGCAGAGGTCAGAGCAACAAGAGAATAAACCATTAAGGGCATGACTAGAACGATCATAGACAAAAATCAAACGCCACCGTCCCATTGGACTTTAGGTAGGCGACAGCCTGTCCGGTCATCGTACAATTTAACAAGTTTAACAAAGATAGTATGAAAGTGATCATGACCAAGAATCTTATGAAGTTGATACATATTCACCATACAAGTCATGTTGTGATAGTCCTTGTCGCAGAAGAGTCCTTAAATTACTTTTATATTTGGAAAGAAGATCAGGATTACGATAATAAAATTTTGCAATGGTTTTACGAAGTTTTTGGTAACGGTAACCTTGTATGAGTAGCTTTTTAGTTATACAAAGATTACGAATATTAAAGTCCTCAACTCGAGTACAAGCTCTTGAAAAACGAATAAGTTAAGACACATACACCTCATAAGAAGTTGGGGATAATTAACAATGTCAAAATTAAAATCATCTCTCTTGTCATAGATTTTGCTCATTATTTCACCATTTTCAATCAAGAGATCTAAATCAAGAAAAGACGCGTTATTATGAGCTATATTAGCTTTGTTAAGCTGAAGTTCAAACCATGCATGGCCCCCCTGACTGGTTGTCGTATTCTGACACTATATGACAATAATAGAAGAAGGCATTATGTCAGTGAAACGATTTCAAGAAACTTGCCTTTGTAATTGGTTGATACAACTTCTACTACTACTACTACTACTACTACTACTACTACTAATAATAATGATTTAGTTACAGCAGTACCATCACGGTAAGAAAACACACTAAACAAACGTTCCACTTAAAGTAGATTATTAGCGTATATTATGAAGCACAGTGGGATACTTAGTGAAATTATCCACAATTCATTATTTTAAATTGCGTTTCACAACATTATCTGATTTATGTAATGAAAGAAAGGCAGCAAGTAAATTGCATTTTGCATAGCTCTAACATGAAGTTGCACAAGAAGTGACGCAATCTCAGACAACTGCAGTGCTATATTAGCAATTTTATGAAACTATAATTTGTCTAACTATATGAATTGCCTCGTCTTAAAAAGGGTGAATATGTCTAGTAATTGTCTACTGCTGAAACAGCGATATTTGTATATTATCAAAGGATTTGCCTCGCTTTAGATCAATACACCAACTAGCTTCTTACTGTATGTGCCAACGTAAAGCCGATTAAGCGTCATTTTGAGTTATAAATCTCCACGTCTGTCTATTTTACGCAAATGTTTTCATTTTAACGGTAAACGTCGGCATTTATTGTCTGTACTGAAATCTAAATTTATGTATTTCCTTTCCTACAATGACAACACATGTTGCTAGTGCGACCACGATGGCGTCAACGATTTAACGACCTGTATATATAATGTGTAAATTGCACCAACAGGTCTTATTAAACATTTAGAGTTTTTCTTGGAGTAAACAACAAGCGATATTCTCTTCAATTATGTTTTTCTGCCTGTAGAGCAAACACTTATTACATATATACATCTACGAGTTTCAATAGTTATATGATCATTATTCTGTTCCCCATCGGCTATACTCAATCCGACTTATAACGCAACCGTCCGATATTCCTGCCATTTTTGCGTCGCCCGTGTAGCATGGCAGTCACTATGGGACCATTTTTTCCGTGATCTATTGTCTTTGTCGTTCGTCGTCCGTCACACATTAACCTGCAACCTAACCTTGACTATAACTTGAATAGTAGTTGACCTATGTTCATAACATGTCACACACATCTTCATCCTACCTCAAGTAATGTCTTCAAACATGTCCAATAACTCTGATTTCATTTTTTCAGAGTTATATTACTTTTTATAAAACTTTATAGTCCTTTATTGTGATAGTCCTTGTCGCAGAAGAGTCCTTAAATTACATTTATATATTGAAAGAAGATCAGGGTTACGATAATAAAATTTTGCAAAGGTTTTACGAAGTTTATGGTAACGGTAACCCTGATTGAGTAACGTTTTAGTTATACAAAGATTACGAATATTAAAGTCCTCAACTCGAGTACAAGCTATTATATATAACAAGTTTAATACAGAATGCATGAACATGAGTATGCCAAAGGATCTGACGAAGTTTGTAAATCACATCCCCATAGAAGTCAGGTGGCGATAGTCCTAAAAGAGTTATTAAATTACATTTAATTTTTAAAGTAGATCAGAATTACGATAATAAGTAACACATATGATTTGACTAGAACAACGCATTTGTTTTTGTTTTGCATACAACATAATGTTTTGTTTTTGATGGCGTTTGCATTTATTATTATTGCTGCCTCCTTGTTTGTCTGTTTGAGTGTTTGTTTCCGTGTTTTGTGGTTGACTGTCCTCCTTGAATGCTACTTCCCCTGTCCGATATTTTTATATTTATTTCTACTGCACCAAAAGTTATGTACAACTATGGTACAACTATGGTAGAATAATTAAAGCTGAAACTTATATTACCTGTTTGTCTCATAAATAAAAAAATTGTTGAACTTTATGGAAACTGGTAGCTTGAACCCGTCTATGACAAACATGTACATCTGATGCTTTAACAGTTGTGCATTTATCAAATGTCGGCACTTCTCTCAAGAAGGAGTAGGTATACTATGTAAAATGCTGTTGCAGTATCTACACTTAGCGATACTTCATTAAGATCCAATATTGAACACCTGTTAGTGTTCAAGTGACTTCAATCCAATGTTTCTTGAGTATTCGCCAAGGACGTTTTTCAAATCCCTTTCACGTTTACTTTAATCTTGTTTTTCGAATTTAGTCTACTTCATTGAACTTCTCTTCTAGTAGAAACAATGTTATGCGCGTACTAATAATATGCAGCAACAGCATACTTTAGCACCCACGGCCGAGATGGTAAAGACACGGTATTTGTAATATTCTCCTCTCTCAACGCTGATGGTTTGAATCCCACAGGGAGATTGATTCTGTTTAGTCAAAAGGTATCGATTATTACAATGGGATATATACGGTACTGGTTCTATCCAGGAACAAATAGGCGGTCTGCCTCCCCAGCAAAAGAATTAACCGTCTAGCCTAATGCTGAAAATGGCGAAAAACAACATTTAATGAACTATACTTTCGGGTTCTAATAAAATCTTCACAGAAATTATAAAATAGTTATTATAGAAATTTGTGAAACACACTACCAAATACTCTATGATATATAGTCTGAGTTTATAATATAATGTCAATTAATCCAAAATATAAACAGTATAGTAGTGTTTCTAATTATATATATAGTTTTACAATACCATCTATGTGTATGTGCATAGTTTCCTAATTTCTCTGGGTGTTGCATTTATCGTTAGAGATTTTCTTATGATGGGAGGTACTTTTATTCACACAATTTGACAGGATAATAGCGATGTTGTGTACATTTAAAACCTGTTTAAGGTGACTAGTTTGCCATATCGCCTACTGACCGTTTCAAGTCGGTAACCCTGTCTTCACCACACTTTGTGTTTAGTGAGAGAGTGAAGTTTGGTGCAGACTAGGATATGGTTTGAACCACAGCGGCCTCTTTTGCCACTGACAGTTCTAAGGCGGTTGCCCTACTGTCAACCATGTTGTGTTTGTGGTGTCTTATCTTGCTTTTTATTCATCTTTAAAGTTGTTCTTTGTTTCTGTGTGTGTTTGTGGCTGACTGTCGTCCTTTAATGCTGCGTTTGCTGTTCGATTTTTATGTCTACTTGTATTGTCCTTTCATTGTACTTTGAAATTGCCCTTAATTATAGATATAAAAATCGAACAGGAAAAACCAGCAGTGTTATACAAGGGATTTTTAGGAATGAATATTGTGCCTGCTACCTCGTTGATCAACTTAATTGAAGAAATGGACAGAGAGGCAAGCCGTGAAACCATAGAGTGCTTTCCACACTGTTTAAAAATAGTATGTTTGATGTTACCATTACGCCTACGACTATGAGACCTAGAGTTACGCTTTCAAGTTTGTTTTTGGTATAGTGCGGCATTACGGCGCCATTACGTTTGGATGCTGCGATTTCTATAAAACATTTTTTTTCAAACTTGTAGGAAAACGTTATTAACGAGAATAAATGGTCCTACAGAAACCACAACATACAGACGCAATGGAACCGTAAGACAGCTCTGAAACACAAACTATTAGTGAATTAAATATTCATTGAAATGGATGATCCACAACACACAGAATGGAGAAGATGGGGGTTACCAAATGGTCATACTGGTTATGCATCTAACTTGAAGTAAGGACTGTAATGTTAAAGAATTGAACCATGTCCTGAAACTGTGTCGAATTTAATGGTATATTGTCGTTGATAATGGTATATTTGTATCATTATAATTATCACTTTTCACTAATTTTACTCTGTGTTGTACAGTTGATTTTGGTTTTAGTACTTTTAGTTCTTAATAATACCTGTGTTCATTTTAGTGATGCTCTTTAAAACCATGCATGGCCCTGACTAGTTGTCGTATTCTGACACTATGTGACAAGAAACTACTACTACTACTACTACTACTACTACTACTACGACAACTACTACTACTACTACTACTACTACTACTACTGCAACTGCTACTGCGTATGCTACTGCTACTGCTGCTGCTGCTGCTGCTACTACTACTACTACTACTAATGGTTTAGTTACAGCAGTACCATCACAGTAAGAAAACACACTAAACAAACATTCCACCTAAAGTAGGTTATTAGCGTATATTATGAAGCACAGTGGGATACTTAGTGAAATTATTCACAATTCATTATTTTAAATTGCGTTTCACAACATTATCTGATTCATGTTATGAAAAAAAGCCAGCAAATAAATTGCATTTTGCATAGTTGTAACATAAAGTTGCACTAGAAGTAACGAAATCTCAGACAACTGCAGTGCTATATTAGCCATTTTTATGGAACTATCATTTGTCTAACTATATGAATTGCCTTGCCTTAAAAAGGGTGAATGTGTCAAGTAATTGTCTGCTACTGAAGAAACGAAATTTGTATATTATCAAAGGATTTGCCTCGCTTTAGATCAATACGACAACTAACTTCTTACTGTATTTCCCAACTTAAAGCAGTTTAAGCATCATTATGAGTTATAAATGTCCATGATTGTAACATTTACGTATATGTTTGCATTTTAACGGTAACGTTGACATTTGTTGTCTCATGTGTACATTGCACCAACAGGTCTTATTAAACATTTACATTTTTTTTGAGTAAACAACAAGCTATATTCTCTTCAATTATGTTTTCTGCCTGTATCACAAACACTCATTGCATTTCTACGAAATTCAATAGTAATATTACCATTATTCTGTTCCCTATCGGATATGTTCAATCCAACTTACAACGCTACCTTTAGCTACGTTACGGTAGCCCTATTGTCAATCCTTTTGTGTTTGTGATGTCTTTTGCATTGTTTATTACTTTTCCCTTCTCGTTAAATCTGTTTGCGTGATTGTGTTTGTGCTTTGTGGTTGACTGTCGTCATTGAATGCTGTTTTCCCTGTCCGATAATTGTATCTTTCTTTCCTGCTATTGTTGTGTCGCCTGTGTAGCATGGTAGACACTAAGGGACCATTTTGTTCCGTCATCTGTCGTCTTCGTCTTTCGTCGTCCGTCACACGTTAACCTGCAACCTAACCTTGGCTATAACTTGATCAGTAGTTGACCTATGTTCATAAACTTCCACACATATCTTCATACTAGCTCAAGTAATGTAGTTAAACATGTCCAATAAATGTGATTTCATTTTGTCAGAGTTATGTCCCGTGTCATAAAACATTAATCTGTAACCTTACCGAGCGAATAACTGCAACAAGCATACGAAGGCGACACAAGTGTTCCGTGGAACAGCCTTCTTGTCAATGTTAACATTGTGTATTTTTGGATGATAAACATGTCTTATAAAATATGTCTTTCGTTTTAATTTGTTTGTTAATGTGAATAAACCCAAATAGTATACTTCATTTGCATATTTCACTTTTTGTTTAATGTGACGTCATCCGGTCCATAAAGTTGCATATTGACCGGGTGCCCGGTACGACAGCTATATTAACGGACGTGTGAAAACGACGTCAAAATAAATCATAAAACATATTGATTTAATTTGTTGGTCAGATTCGGTATAATCATGATAATATAACAAATAATGTATGGTGCTTCGGTCCATATGAAGTATAAGGACTGGGCAGTTAAACCTAGAACGTTATATGGACCTCAGTCTCGCTTCGGTCCATATCACATTCTAGGTCTAACTGCCCAGTCCATAAACTTGCATATTGACCTCATCACCATACATTATTTGTTAATTGATCATATAATGCATAAATGTGAAAAAAATATTAGCATGTCATAATTAATCGCGATAGAAATCCCGTATTAAAAACATCATAGCATTTAAACTCTATATATTATTCGTAGATAAGTTGGCAAGGCACTCTTTACACTTTGATTATATTGTATGAAAGTTGTAATCATGTAACTCCGTGTTTATTTTGGGATCAAATGCAGATTTGTTTTTTCTTGTGTAATAAATCCTCCTATAAAATGAAAGATAAAGATTACGACGAGCGTCATTATTGTGAATATTCATTATGCAGCTGAACACCATCCTTCTAACATGCACGGGATGACAGTAACAACTTGCTCAGTTGCCTAGTTACACAGTCTGCATCACAAAAAAAAAAATAATTGCCTAATTAATTTCGTTCAAAATAAAACTACATACTACTGTGCATTTAAACATGAGTACGATAGTGTAACTTCTTGCGATACAACTCTTATGAATAATATAACAAACCGATACATTGTAGCATGATCTATCCCAATAAAACACACTTATAATAATGTGTTATAATGTAATAATGGGTCTCATAGGAGAAAGCGTAACTCAGTATATTTAATTACATTGAACAGCTACATGTTTTGATGGATATTTGCATTATTTACGCTGTTTTGTCACATTTGATATTCGTATAAGGAATACGGCCAGACACAAATGAAAACCAGTTACTACACTAAACATTATCAGGTATTGGGAGGTGTTAACATTGTTGAATAATTCAAACCCATTAGTACACTAGTATCATTTTTAGTATATCCTCTTGAACATATGGGCCTACGGCTGATTGCCTTTTTAGTCACCTGTCTGTACCTATATAAAACTACATTTCCAAGTATGGAAATGAATATTTGATGACACAACGGAAATAATATTTGTGGGAGTGAAAACAATATTAACCTTAGGTTTAAGTATGATTGAGGAGAAAAAAACTGACTGAAATTGAAAAGTCCGTCAAACAGTTTGCTTTCACGAATTTTCCCAAGAAAACAATAGTACAATTTTGACGATATTTTAACAGGAAATAATGAAAAGGGTAATGTTTTTTAAACTTTGGTAAGATTTAGGGCAACACAATATCCACTGACCGTTTTGGATTAAAGAGACACTTACCATTTTGGATAAAAGAGACACCTGCTGTTTTGGATTAAAGAGACACTTACTGTTTTGGATTATAGAGACACTTACTAATGTGAATTAAAGGGACATAGGATAATTTTCTTTGAATTTAATTAAAAAATTGGATATTAATGTAACATTGGATTTGTGTACTGTGTAAGTGAATATTTATTTTATGTAAATACATTTGTTATCATACTTTTGTTCGGCTGGTTTTGCTTCCATTCTTACTTCGTGCTTTAATCATTTTGGCAATAAAAACTTATACATAAATAAGAAAAAGGAAACATTAATTTCGAAGAGTGAAACGAACTACACTCAAAATGTTTTTGAACTTGAGAGATTTGTTGCTACGCCTACCCAGGATGAGTTTGATTCACTTAAACAAAATAAATTGCTCTTGCTTGCAAACCATTATCAGTTATCAAAATGTAAATATGAGAAAATCTGATATTAAACATATTTTGAGGCAATTGTTGGTTAATGAACACGTTTTTGAAGAGGAAGAATAACTTTTGTTGTTGGAAACATAGTCTGAATTAAAATTAAAAGAAATTGAATTAAAAAACAGAAAATAATTTGAATTAGAAAAAAAGAAATGAAAACAGAAAAAGAAATTGAATTGAGACAAATGGAAATCAAAGAAAAGGAAATGGCAATGAAAGAAAACGAAACGAATGTAAGATTCATGCATTGGTGATTCAACCAAGCCTTTACGTTGCCTTTTTCTGCGAAGACTTATTCTGGTACTAATGCACTAATTTAAGCGGGAAAGTGCGGTTATTTGACTGTCCCTCTCCATAATATTTATTTATCATCAGATTTGGTTACTGGACCAGTGGCTGTGGGAATAAGATCTTCTTTGCCATTTGAAGGTGTCCATTTGTTACTGGGCAATGATCTAGCTTGAGATTATAAGAATCTTTCATGAGTATCCGGTGAAGATGGGGAATTCCAACCCGAGGTATACGTGTTTTTATCGGAACTGAGGCTCTGCCGAGGTTCCGATTAAAACACTTATACCGAATTCCCTATCTGAACCGAATACCCATGATATATTCTTTTTCTTGTATATTAGAGAAATGTTGTGCGTTGACGCCGCCAGCTATTGACGTTTTGCATATTTCCTGCATATCGGATGTTGGCGCGCGTGAATTTTATCTCGACCCTAGGGTGAGATGGTAAAATGACGGATATCCTTGTCCGGTATGCAAAAAAAGGTCGTGTTAATCCACTTGTATCTCACAAGCCTTTTTTGGACCAATCCCCTGATCCCTTTGAACAGGAAATACATGAAGTGTATCAGGATTGTGCAGTTACTCGAGCTACAACAAGAGCTATCGATAATGATCTGAATCACAGACGGACAATAGTGAAAATAATATTCACTTACCAAATCATTCTCATTCTATTAGTTTGAATGACAAATATCATGACAAACTATCGGGATCACAACTTATACCTCTCATGAACAGACTCAGTAAAACCGAATCTGCTACTTTTCTCTATTGTTTGTATTTGTTGCTTCCAAGTGATCACCTTTGACGTATTTATATGTGAACAGCGTAGAGTTCCTGCAAGTTCTTGCTCATTTGATATTGCCGTTAGTGAAGATGAAGCTTTAAAAGTCCCAGTTTTTTATTTTACTAACAATAGGATCCTGATGAGAAAATGGCGACCATCTGATGTCCCCGCTGATGATGAATGGACTGTCAATTACCAAATTGTTGTTCCTAGTTCATATCGTCAGGAAATTTTCATTTGGCCCATGACACTCCTATATCTGGTGATTTAGGTGTCAGTAAGACATATCACAAGATTCTGAGTCAATTTTATTGGCCAAATCTCAAAAAGGATGTTTCACAATACTGTAGTTAGTGTCATACATGGCAAATGGTAGGAAAGCCCAATCAGAAGATTCCCAAAGTATATCTTCAACCTATTCCTGCATTTGATGAATCTTTCAGTAAAATGATTGTGTAATGCGTTGACCCCTTGCATAAAAAAGAGTATGATAATGGACCCTAAGAGTATGATAATAAGACAAAGTCTGGTATCAATATCGGTTGACGAGTATGTGTGCGTTCTCAAGATTTCCTGAAGCTATTCCACTTAGGGATATTAAGAGGGTTCTGGTAAAGTTTTTCACTTGAGTTGGCCTTCCAAAATATGTCCAGTCTGATCAAGGGTCAAATTTCATGGCTGGAATATTTCAACAAGTCATACATGAGTTAGGAATTCAACAGTTTAAATTTTCGGATTATAATCAGGAGAGTCAAGGTGCTTTAGAAAGATTTCACCAGACACTGAAAAACATGATTAGATCATATTGCTTTGATACTAACAAGGACTGGGATGCAGGTATCCACTTGTTGATTTTCGCCGTTAGAGTCAGTTCAAGAATCTCTGGGTTTCAGTCCATTTGAACTAGATGTTTGTCCACTATTCGTGGACAATTTAAGTTACTTAAAGAGACAATTATCTCAGAAGAAGACACTTCTTTGAATCTTCTATAGTACGTGTCGGATTTAGGCATCAACTGTCAAAAGCTTATGCGACAACTCAGGCTAATCTCAAATTAACTCAATCAAAAACGAAAACAAGGTATGATTTGTTTCAAACCGGGTGATAAAGTTCTGGCTTTATTGCCTATTCCTGGAAATCTTTTACAAGCTAGGTATCACGAACTTACACCCTAGAACCGGTTTAAACCCCTAGTGGCCTACTTTTTCACTGACCGTTCCAAGGCGGTAGCCCTATTGTCAACCCTTTTGTGTTTGTGATGTCGTTTGCATTTATTATTGCTTTTGCCTTCTTGTTTGTCGTTTTGCGTGTTTGTTTCTGTGTTTTGTGGTGTGACTGTCCTATTTGAATGCTACTTTCTCTGTCCGATCTTTTTATATTTCTTTTTACATACAAATTCACGTCCAATACATTGTAGTGTTAATTACATTAATGAATAACTTTTGGTGAAGTGCTAGAATGGCACGTAGAGAGCAAGTGCATGGTCATGCAGGCTTAATTTTGAACTAATTCTGACAAAACAAAAACTAATGATTTATTCATTTAATTTCTGATGTACATGCTGTACTCGGACTTACGTTAGTAATCCCTAGAAAATATCACGAAACAGGATCCACATATTCTATCACTCGATGGGAGGTTTTGTTGTTGCACTCGTTTCATCCGCTCTCTAGTTAAAAACAAATATCATCCCATCTAAACCATCAAAAGCATTGTCAAAATAATTTGAGTAGAGCGTATTGGTCGTACATAGCTCTTGTAAGCACTAGGCGACATCTGTCAGTCACATGCTAATCCATTGTTCAGTTGAAATAAAATCACCAGTTGCATAATATATACATGCCCCTGGGAAAAGCGAGCAATTTTATAGCGCAGGTAGATGGAGTACGGCAGGATCATTCAATAAGTTTATAATTGCGTTAATGCATGTAAAAGTATAGGTATTTTAAAATCTATTTCTCTAAAGGGCAAACTCGTTTAAGGGTCCTTTCGTGTAGATATGAAAATTGTGTCTGTTGCCATGTGTCTCTCGGAATGAACTTGGGAAATGATGGTTTTGGGCGTAACGTTGGTTATAAAATGCATTGTTTTCCAATCATGACCGGGATTGATAGAGAGTTGCTTTGTTTGGCACAGAAGTTGGAAAGGGTGAAATTCACAGGCAATATGTGATCAGTATTTATTTTATGAACTTTTATCGTACATTTGTATTCACTGAGCGTCGCCATCTTGTTTGGCGATGTTTATACATCCGGTTAGCTTTTATTTTGCTCATACATTAATTTGATACAACTGGCATATGATTCAGAAGTTAACTTTATTAGATACAATTATTGTAGTCGATCATTTATTGTAATACAATATTAAATTGATAACGTTGTATATTAGGTGCATGGGTTAACGGTGAAAGAATATACTTGTATATATGCCGATGAGTATACATGGTATTGTAGAATTCGTATACATTGCTACACATCATAATTAGGGAGTGGCTTACATATATTTACTAGATAATGATTTGTGTACTGTTAATTCAGGTGGGAAGCAGAGTGGTTTTTAGCTCCGCCGTCCACTTATCATAGCAACACATGACAACGGAAAGTAGTTCGTCATTTTCCGTCAACGTAAAAAAAAAATGAAATGGCCGCCATTTTCTTTTTTTTAAACGCGTAATCTGGAAGATTGTAACAAGTTTACATGATTAAAATTTCAGTTTCCCTTTAAGTTTCGTCATCTTCAGCTGTATTGACTTTTAGATGCTTTACTGTGCGAGAAATTGAGAGATTCACCCATTTAAAATTTCGAAGTGAGGGGAAATAACTCGTAAGAGATGCCATTGTTAAAATGCGTTTAAAAATGGCAACACTTGTGTTCTTTTCTAATGAAATACAAGGAGATACTAAAAATATGTTGTTTAAGCTTAAATAGTACATGACGTGTACTACATGTTACGAACATCATGGTATTTCTTTATCAAAATTACACGCTAAAACGATAATTTTTTTGACTCGGCACTGTCGGTCAAAAAATATAACGAGTGTCACTTGAACGTCTACAGGTGCGTATTCGGTATTCGGTGAAGGGGCTCACGCTAAAGTCTGAAAAGTAGAATGTAGCAAAAGTAGTCTGTAGCCTATATTTAAAAAGGTTGACCGCTGTTCAACTTCTCGGTGTGCATTTTGAATGCCAATCTGGAATGATGGTGGCCACCCGCTGGTGTGTTAATGTTTTTTTTATTATTTTTTTATTGGCGAGCATCACCATATGCAGCCATATTTAAAATCTAAATACTAAAACAAAGCTGCAGTCCAATTTATTTGGTTATCCCAGTGAAGTATTACTTCACTGGTTATTCCTCACCGGCCCCTCCTGCCCGTCACCACCACCATCACTCACCCCACCCATAAACAAAATAAAAAGGCAGATCTGGTCAGTATAGGTGTCTCATTGGAATCTGGGAAACCGCCCTACTCCTACTTTTGCTTATTAAACATGCTCGGATAATAGACTTTGATATATGAGGATTTATGTCCCCTTACGATGGACGCGACTAATTGGAAATGACAAACACACTGAGGAAACTCAGTGGCACCGTTGAGTCTTGAACCCGGATCCTGTGCTTTTAAGTGCACCGCACTGTCCACTATAGTCTACACTGACACTTGACAAAACAAATATAACGGCTTAAATATGTCAAACTAGTATAGACATGGAAATATCAGTTTCCAGACTAATTAGTGGAAAGCGGTCACTAAGTCGACCTTGAACTAGAAGTGTGTTGCATCATCCATGAACAGTTGCTTCGCCTGCTCACAGTGCTGTTTGCTTATTTCCAAGGTTAGGTTGCAGGTTAGGCTGATAAATAGGGCATAACTCTGCCAAAATGAAGGTCAGAGGTATTGCACATGTGTAACAACATTCCTTGAGATGAAGATGTGTGTGAAGTTGCATGAACATAAAATACTTTTCAATTGATGGCCACGGTTAAGTTGCAGGTTAAAGCATGACGGACGGATGACGGACAAAGTGATCGATAAGTGTCTGCCATCCTAAGCAGTTGACACAAAAATAAGTGTTTAGTTCTCATGTAAATATATCCGTCATGCGGATATTTTTTATGCACTCTTCAACCCGATGAATTTTACTTGACCAGGCTAGACCAGTGACATTTGCTTTATCAGACGAGTACCGCTAAGTACAGCAAAACGTTTCGAGATGCTAATTTCAGTGCCTGATGTACACTTCAAGATTGCCATCATCGGCCCATGTGTCACTTTAATTACAAAAGCTTGAATAAACAATAAATAGATTAAAATGACCTTGTGTGCCCAAAAGGCAGTTTTTCAGTTTCAGATACATGCCTGTACGCAAATGGAAACTTTTTTTGTTTTACATAGATCCAACTCCGAACCAAAGAATAAATAATACAATATTTTATTTATATTATATTTATAAACTTAACATCTATTAAATACTACAATAATGAAATTTACTTCATACTTACAACAAAAAAATCAATCGTCATATATGGCCTAAAATATGTTAAAATGATATTAAACACCAAAAGATTTTTTGAATGTGAGCAGTATGACATTGTATACATTTGGTGTTTTTTAACAGCTTTACACATTATATAGTGAGTCTCTGTGAGGTATAATTATGTTCATTTTTTCATTCTTTAAAAAAATAACGTCTGCTCAGTCCTCGGGATTGCCAAATTGAAGTCACCATCATGATCACCATCATGATCAGGCGAACACATCTCAAGCGGGATACGCAGTAACAAGTATACACTGTGACGCATAAGGCCGAAGAAAAATTAACCGCGTTTCTGATTTGGCCTAATTAAATTAATATATTTCCTGGAGTCTAGAATATTGCGATCACATTAAAGTCAACTTTTTTGGTTAACTCCATGTCTTTCAGGGTTGCATTGGTATTTGAAGAACGAAGGGCATATGGAAACCAGATGATGTGTCTCTGAAATGAACAAAACAAGTTGTTAAAAAGGATGGTGGTGAAAAATATATAAGCCAAAATATATATAAGCCATATGATATATGCATGGAATTTCACATGAATCGACAGAGTGTCCTTTTATTTTTAAAGGAAATTTAACTTGGGCTGTCGAATATACCGTATTTCCTCTAACAGTAGCTCGCAGGCGCTATGGAAAGTGCGAAGAGAGGCACTACTATTATGATACAAATTTTCAATATATTTCACCTCCTTCCCCCCCCACCCTCCCCAGCCCGACAGTTTCCTTATAGAATTATGGTACGGCGATCTTTTAATGTTACACCGGGATTGACTAAACCTAAACCTGACAATGTACTGAGTATATTACTGTTATCACTCTGCATCTATATGATACACATTTCCGTCAAACTCCCGTAATCAAATCCATTAGCGGTAAAAACAGTGTATGTTTTTTAGGAACTTTTAATTTAATCAAATCCATTTTTGAAGACGGTACGGTTTCTTAAAACAGGTGGGGGCGCTTCTATTAGGGAAGGCGCTTCTAATAGAGGAAATACGGTATTAATATATAGGTAAATTGACATCACAGAGAAATGTGAACATTTTACCATCAACTTGTATGGGTTTTGTGTGATAAATAGAATCTCACAAAATCAACTATTATTTTTTAAACTCTTCAGCAAACATTATTTGATGCTCGACAAGCCGCGCATTGTATATTTTTGCCAACTCGTTTAATAAATCCACACTCGCTCATGGAAGATCAGCTATTATATCCGCCGAGAAATAAA
The DNA here is from genome assembly GCA_037043455.1 of Cyrtodaria siliqua. Lineage (NCBI taxonomy): Eukaryota > Metazoa > Mollusca > Bivalvia > Adapedonta > Hiatellidae > Cyrtodaria > Cyrtodaria siliqua. The sequence continues at coordinate 146,962 of JAWPHD010000992.1, forward strand.
TATTTAATTTTTTTATGTCATACATAGAATGAAATATTACATTTTCATATCGTGCCCGGCCTTCGCCCAAATATAAGCTCTCGGGCAGATATTGGCATCTCGGGGCAATACAGGATGAGATATGGATTGAATGTTGTTAAACGGCTCATCAGTACAGTATAGGTTATTTAGAGCTTCCCCAGAGAGAGGGTAAGGATACATAGGAATCTGGGAACTGTGCCCTACCCTTATTATCGAATAGATTCCTATTGTTCCTTAACGTGCTCTGAGGATAGACCGATACACGGGACCGCCCGGTTTACGTCCCCATCCGAAGGACGAGGCTAAGGGAAAGTGTCTTTCCCAAGAACACATCGACGGAAAGGATGAGATATGAAATGCCTGTATATTATTTTCTATAATTATAGTATAACTGTATAATTTATATATTATTACTAATTGCTGATATTATTGCAACAATCATATATTTAAACCTGTGGTAGAATAACGAAGACAAATAACACATCTAAATTTATTTAATTATATGCAAGCAGTTTTAAAGTGAAATTGATACTGGACTAATAAACTATTAATACTAATGTTCGACAAAATCTTCAAGATTGACATATGTCCCTTTAAAGTGTCCTATTATTTGTAATTTAACTGGGGCGGTCTTTAATAATATCGCTGTAAACTGTCAACATCACAGAGAAACTTTCATGTTGTATCATCGTGTATCCATTGTTTTATGTGATAGAATTTCACAATATCTCAATAAAAAAACAAAAAAGTAAAGTATTCCAATGAACTGGGACAATTTTACTTATAGTTAGGCAAAAAAAGAAATTGTGTTTTTGTAACCTGACCAGACTCCCTTATCACTCCTCTTTTTTTTTTAAAGTAGCTATCCCACCAAATAACTACAAAATTACACTAGAAAACCGTTTATCGAAACTCTATCCAGGTTTTCAGGTCATATAACAATGTATATGTGCCGATTAAAAGTATAGGTTTATTAATAGGTTCTTAAAATACCCGTGATTGAATATCCGTAAAATGATGGTACCGGTAACTCTTAATTCAACACTCCAGTTTTGGGGTTTGGTCCGGCTGGTTAAAGCTGTTTATACTGTGTATGTAGATTTTGGATTCTCAAAATATGTAAGTTATATATATACTTTGTCATCAGTAGGTTTAGAAACAGCGTACATAATGTTTATAAAATCTGACTTGTTGGCGGGATGGCTACTTTAATGAGAATAATAAAAAAAATCTGTACAAATCGGGTTCTGCCACTCAAATAAATCATGTTTCTCAAGCTTATTAAAATCTTCATTTATAAAAACCACGTTAAAGAACCATATAAATGTATTCCCGAATTTCCCTCTATGGGTGGCTCGAAATTTTAACATTTGCTAGTAAGATAGATCGAGTAGCTTGAGTAGCTTAAGTACATTTTTTAAATTCCACTCTCTGCGGTGGCTCGAAATATTGCCATATCATAACATTAGCTACATTAACCTATATCACAGGGGTCAAATATATTAAAAGTTTATAGCTTGAGCTTACCCAGGGCTAGGCTCAGTCTCAGAGCTGGAACTTGGAGATGCCACTTGACAGAAGGTGGCAACATCTGCAAAGATCCCTGAAAGAAAAATCAATTGTTGTTTTTATACATGTACAGTAGATGTGTTAATTGGGGTGTGGTGGGTGAAGGGGAGGTGGCAACGGTGCATTTCTGCTCTGCTGTCATAGAGGGGTTTGGGGACAGGCCATTTATTTTTGGGGAACAATGGAACATTGTCCGTTATTGGTAGTATTTTTGGGGAACAAGGCCAAGGGAACATAATAATAAAAATAAATGGATTTTTTTTTTGAGAACAAAGCAAACTATTTTTGGGGAACAATTTTCAGTGAACATAGACCCTACTTGGAGGATCTCATCATAGAAATAATACATCAGTGCTATATTATTATTAAATTTTAACGGAGACAGTACCGAGTAATGTACATACCTTTCATCCTTTGTTTTGTTTATGTCTGTCGGTGTCCCTAATCGAGGCGAACGCGACATGACTCATGTGGTCTACATGACATGACCTTGACTCGGGCTTGAGTAGTATTTTTAGTAGCTGTACATGTTCTACAAGTATTTGTTACATCACTAAACCATAACAATAGTTAACACATGAATAGGTCTGTCTTTTTGCTCATTAATTTTCAGGAAAGGTAGTAGAGGTACTGATCTATCATTCCTGTTAGTTTAAGCCAAATTTGTGACTACACATTTTTTGTGACCGTTTTGAGAAATCGGCAATTTTGCAGTTTCAAAAAACTCAAAATTTCCGATCTTCACATTTGAACAGCGATTTAGGCTATGCAAAATATGCCAGTAGTAGTCAAAACGAATGCTATGGGGATGTTTAACGTATAAATGTACTTTATTCATTGTCTGTGTTGTTTTTGCATTCAAAATAGGCTTAAGCTAACGTTTTTTAAAAGACAACTGCAATTTCCGCGTAACTGCACGTGAGTGCAAATTGGGACTACTTCGTGATAAAACACTTGAAATGCAAAAGTGAGTTAGGCGGTGTGTGCGCGTGAAAAGCTGTAGCTGCTGCTGCACTGATTGTATAAGATTGTTATATTAATGAACCGACATCTAAAAGTATGTATTATTACAGCCTAAGGCTCCCGGATCGGAGCATAGCCTTTAGGGTGTGTAGGCCCTCTAGTTGATTCAACGGGAATCAACGCATAACGTAACGATCGGTGGAGACGGTCCCCGTACCGGTCAATGTTCAGGTTCTCATAGTATATATTTCATTTATTTTAAAGTTTGCATTAAACTTGTGTCAATGCAGTCACCTGCATTGATTATTTCCTGAGTATGTTCATCAGGTCATATAGTACATGTATATCACTACATGTATTTATTTGTAAAGTGCAATATGTTATACTCTGACTTAATGAGCTACTAGTAGGGTATGATAGTTAGTACTTAGTAGGGTATGATAGCTATATACAGTATAGTTATATATGTATAGAGGGAAATAGCGTTGAGCGACCTTGGGCCGATTACCGCTGAACCAATCCACATATTCTTCTTCTTCTTCTTCCAATAAAAGGTCAGGAGTCTTCTTAGACTGTAATGTTGACCTTACTGAGGTGTTGAGATAGCGATCATCCTCCAAAATGTTAAAAACGATGGTATTTTACAATTAAAAATATGTACATGGCGCTGATGATACTACGATCGGAAGAATAAGACTGCAGTGGTGGTGTCAAGAGAGCCTTAAAGTTTTCTAATGAACTGAGGTCGGTGATTGCAGTTGGCAGAACATTCCATTCGCGTGTGGTACGAGGGTAGAAGGAGGATTTGTTGGCCTCCCCTGGTTCTGCAGTCGTTGAAGCGCAGTATAACTCCTTGCGCCATATCTACAAGTCCATGCTTTATTTTGAAGAGCATTGTTAGCCTCTTCTCTCTTCTAATGTCTGCCAGCCAAGTTCCCTTACCAATATTGTCACACAGCCTGGTGTCTTGTCCCAATAGTTGTTAAGGGCAAACCTTGCTCCTCTTCTCTGTACTTTTTCCAGCTTGTTGATGTCCCCTGTGAGATAAGGATCCCATGCTGCTGCGGCATGTGATTTGGTTGGAAGTACAAGGGAATTATAAGTTCTATCTCTGACCTCCTTGGTGCAGTTGTATAGGTTTTTTTCTGAGAAAACCCAGGGTCCTTGAAGCCTTGGCTGCTGTGCTGTCCACTTGGGTCTTCCATGATAAGTCTTCACTGAAGGTGACTCCAAGATAGTTGGCGCAGTCCACTGCTTCAAGTTGATGTCCATGCAATCTGTATGTTGATTTACGTTGAAAGAGCTTGTTGGTACAGACGTGGACGCCCTGGCATTTCTCAAGGTGAAAACTCATCTGCCACTTAGTCTCCCATTCTTCAAGGGAATAGAGTTCCTGTTGTAGTGCATCTGAATCTGTTGTAGACCTTATATGTTTTTATAGGAGTCCATCGTCGGGAAATAACCTAGTTTCCGAAGATGTAGACTCTGGTAGATCATTGATGAACGTTTGCATCTAAATTCATGCTCGTTGTCACAGAGGATGCTGTTTCTCAGAGAGTGGTTTATAATGTTACTTCGGACAATATGTTCAAGGACCATGCAAGTCACTGATGTAAGGGAGACTGGTCAATAATTTCCGGTTTGATGTTTGTCGCCTATCTTGAATGAATGTATGATATGCGCTTCTCTCCAGTCGTTTGGTACTTCGCCAGTGTTTAGTAATGTCTGAAAAATCGTTGAGAGAACTGGTGAGATTTCTTCAGCCGGTACTTTCAAAATAAATGTTGGTATTGAGTCTGGACCAGCTGCCTTGTGAGGATTGAGGTCACGCAGACTTTTGGATACGCCGTGTATTATAATCTTAATCTTCGGCATAGATGTATATGGGCTGGGAACTTTGTCTGGCATGCAGCTGGTGCCTTCTTGTGTGTAAACCGACTGGGTCATTTAGGATGTCCGCTTTTTTGGTACTATCACTTTGAAGAAAGCCTTCTTTAGTGATAAGTGGAAACACCCCCTCTGATTCCTGCTTCTTGCTCTTGATATAAGACCAGAAACGCTTTTGGTTCTTCTTCAAGTCTTCACTGACTACTTCTTGGAGGTATCGTTTTTCTGTTTGCCTAGTCATTTGTTGGACAGTCTTCTGGAGGCTTTTGTATTTCAGCCTTTGTCTTTTTTTTTAGATTTCTTTGCTCTCCAATGGGCTCGTTGTTTTCTCCGCATCAAGCGTCTCAGTTTGGTGTCAACCCAGGGGTGAGTCTGTCTGGTACTGGACATCTTTGATGGTACATACTTGACAACGGATGACGTGATGGCAGCCTTGAATGATGCCCACGTGCTCTCAACAGACTGGTGCGTGGTGTTTCTAAATGTTTTAGCGAAATCTCGTAGGTGTTGTTTGATTCCCTCTATATCGGCTTTCTTCCAGATGTAAATCTTTCTACGTGGTAGTCGGGCTCGATATGGTTGGTGTGTGGTGTCAAGTAACACTATATCGTGGTCACTTTTCAGTCCAATAGGAGGGAGTGGTTTGCAGCGGATCTTGTAGCTAGGGTGTGATGTAAAGATCAGGTCTAAAGTGTTCTGCTGTCTAGTGGGGGAATTTACAGCCTGTTCCAAGCCCATATCCATAGCAATATCAAGGAATATTTGACTTACTTTTACTGGTCCTTTGGTACTAACGAGCCCAATTTAGGTGGCTTTGAAGTAGAATACCGCTTAAGCCGGTGCTAGGGGGCATGAGAAGTGTTGCTTTTTTCATTACTTTTCATGAACAGACTCAATAAAACCGAGTCTGCTGCTTTATTCTCTTAATTGTGTTTGTTGCTCTCAAAGGATCACCTTTATCAGTATTTATTAACATTCACACTAGCGTTCGTTTAGTGCAGTGTGGCGGCTGTAAAAAGTCTCCCCGTGCTACGAATCAGTAGTGTTATTTTTTATTGGTCCTTTCGGACTAACGAGCCCAGTTTAGGTGGCTTTGAAGTAGAATACCGCTTAAGCCGTTGCTAGGGGGCGTGAGAAGTGTTGCTTCTTTCATTACTTCTCATGAACAGACTCAATAAAACCGAGTCTGCTGCTTTATTCCCTTAATTGTGTTTGTTGCTCTCAAAGGATCACCTTTATCAGTATTTATTACTCTATGGGGATAATGGGTGTTTATGACTGTGTTATTAGTCCAGTCAACATCTGGGATGTTAAAGTCTCCGGCCACTAAATATATAGCATTCCTGAATTTGGCTTTCAGTCTAGAGAATTCTTGTCTAACGCATTCTAGGTACGTATCATCAACCTTGTCTGGGGGCGGTAGAATGAAGAAATAACATCTTCTTCTTATCTACTATGATGGTGCCTAAAATAACCCTAACCCTAACCCTAACCCTAACCCTATGACAAGAGAGATGGTTTTAATTTTGACATTGTTAATTATCCCCACTTAGATGGGGATGATCTCCGAGTAACTTCTTATGTGGTCTGTGTGTCTCTATTCGTTCTAGAATTAGTACTCGAGTTGAAGACTTTAATATTCGTAAACTTTGTATAACTAAAAAGCTACTCCATCAGGGTTACCGTTACCATAAACTTCGTAAAACCTTTGCAAAATGTTATTATCGTAACCCTGATCGTCTTTCCAAATATAAAAGCAATTTAAGGACTCTTCTGCGACAAGGACTACCACAACCTGACTTCTATGGTGATGTGATTCACAAACTTGGTAGGATTCTTGGTCATGATCACTTTCATCGTGTCGTGTCTTGTCTGCACTAAATGGTTTATTCTCTTCTTGCTCTGGCTTCTGCCAAGTCATCGAGTATCTTCGTTGTGGTTTTCTAGGCTTTTTTTTTTGTATTTATATATACACGAGCATCTAGGTTTATTGCTTATATTGCCTTTTAACACTGCCTTGTTGGTTAGAGAATATTTCATGGCGGGGATTTCTTTATTTACACTGTCCCGTTTAATTGGGATGACAATAGGGTACACCCTAGAACCTGGTTTAAACCCCCAGTGGCCGTTTTGGCTACTGACCGTTTAAAGGCGGAAGCCTATTGTCAACCCTTTTGTGTTTGTGATGTCGTTTGCATTTTGTATTACTTTTGTCTTCTGGTTTGTCTGTTTGCGTGTTGTTTTGTTATGTTGTGTGGTTTACTGTCGTCATTGAATGCTACTTTCCCTGTTCGATTTTTATATCTTTCTTTTTTTACCTTGAAAACAAGCATGCGTGGTATATGATCTAGACTATATCATTATAAGCTATATTTAGTTTCGTATGCAAAAGAGGCCATGCTTATGTAATTCATTACATTTTTAAACACAATAATTATCGTAATAGTAACTTTGTAAGGACATGGCGGTGATTTCTTTATTTACTCTGTATTTGGATGACAATACGGTAAGCTTGATGTTTGATGTACCCTAGAAATACAGTTCGGCGAGAACAAATATGTGTTTAATATGGCTTGATATGTTGTAATAAAACGTTGATAGAATAAATTGTGTCATCCGAGAGATATGATTGCGATAATTGCACACATAATGATTTATTTCGGCTAGTATTCAGTTCTTCTCTACAAATAGCGCATGTGATTTGTATACTTCAGAATACGAAGTGTGATCTAATGCTGTTGCTTTCAATATACAGCTCACTCTGATAGGGATTTTGCATCAATAAATCAATTGTTTTGTGTTTCGTTACTTATACAATCTTTCATATGTCTAATTCTCTCTAATTACAGATATTATTAATGTTAGGCTCAGTATTGCCTTGATGTTCTTACAGTAAACTTTGTTTGTTAGATAAGTTTTACCTAATGTACAAGTGTTTAGATTTTAAATGTAAATACGTGCGTTAAAACTAAGCAAAGGATTTATCAATGTCATTCAGCCGCCTTGTATTAGTAAGTATATGTAGAACAATCATAGGACCTACTTGAACGTCAATATGATATATCTAATACGTCATTTCGGCATTTAAATTACCACATACCTTGTGATGAGGAAATGGAATTCAATCATAATATAAAAATCACAAAACAAACGTGTAATAAATGTTACAATACAGGTCATATTTTCAATCAATTCTGTGTGCAAGTATACCTGAGACGTCGATTTATGTAACCGTTAAAAATACAGGATAACGAACATGAAAAATGTTGGCTCGGTGTGGTAAAGAGAGGACAGAGGCATGTACGATGTCATTATACGACATCAGTAAATACACCATGTATACTGTAAGACAAGTTACCGTTTCAAGTCATGTGTGTTCAATATTAGGAAAACAAATGAAAATACATCCAATCGGTTCCAACATTTTAGAACAAATACTAGGCTGGAAGTGGTGCACTACCTTTACTTTGACTGGTGGATTTAAACACTTACTTAAACGCACTAGCAACTGTCAAAGCATACACATTAGAGGGGTCCCCAAAAATGGTAGCCTTTAATTATTTGTAAATAACCATGAACATATTTAAACTATCAAAAAAGAAGACAACATTTATATAATGTAACTAAGACAAATAGCGAGGGATAAACACTATATAACGGTTCTTACAAATGTATATGCACCATGCCCATTAGACGCATGTGTCGATTTCCGAAAACAACAATTCGCCACCTCTTTTCCTGTCTGTAAACGTACAAATAAAACACAAACTTCATCTCAAATGGTAACCTCGTAAATGACCTCTGTCAGCAAGAGAATCGTTCGCGGATATCAGAGCAGTATTGATCGATGTATCGTCAATCTTGTCAGAATGAATATACTACACATGACGAGTGATGTTGATTATATAAACGTTTTATACAATATAATATTTACGGAATGTTTTTATTTTACAACGATGCTGTTCACTAAGATAGCTTATAAGCAATAATTTGTATAAAGCCATGCTGACTTTATGTGTGATCCTTAGGGAAAGATCACGTTTTTATATATTTATAATTCAATTGTTTTATTTGATATGCTCCCTAATAGGTCAGTGTGATTATGATTACATTTTTAATTAAAGCCCGTCATGCTATTCAAAACGCTCAAATAGCAACTAGTGTATCATGTGAAACATTATATATGATATTATATTGCCTGCCTTGTATTGTGTGATATGGAATTAATTACACATATGCATAACAACGTGAATATATGTATATGGCGGAGGCATGACTGATGGGAAACATTATCCTTCGTCTCATCTTCCTCTGATGTTAGAAGCTAACATGATGCGTTTAACCGGGCGTTCACATTATATTCTGGGAATAAGTGTATATTATAACCGACAAATACTTCATGTATAGTTTTAAATACTTCGTTTTATATTTTTGATATAACCTCAACCCTGAAACAATCTCTCGATACTTTTAAGAACATAGGACTGCACTAACGGTCTTATAATATACTTCCGTAATAAAGGCGCTGTAAAACATTACAGACTGTTCATGAACGGTAGTAAAAATGCTTGCTACCGTTCACGTCCTCTAGCCCCGGGTTTAGTAGCATATTTAAAATGCCAATAGTACATACATTTAAGACATCCTAAAGATGGTATTTATATGACGGTGAACATGGAACCTTCAAACCATTCAACAGTCAGCGACGTATGGTCCCAGTTTCTAGGAACACGCGTTGCCCTAAACGAGAAAACAATGGGCGAAATAAACAAAATGGTATTTAGATGGGAGCCGAAACATGTAAAACATATTTTGACTTTAGAAATTCCATGATAGCTAATTAAGTACTTCGCTTATCATATGTATAGTGTTAAAACCACAGCAAGGATTGTCGTAGATACCTTACACATGCTTTCTTATATACGTGTGTTTGCGATAACAAACAATACGCATTCTTTAATTGAAACATTTTATCGTAAAACTTTTATTAATAATACTGAATCGATACGTTAACTAATATGTATACATTATATTATATAGTGTACACAGTAAATTTAGCACATAACGTGCATGCCATTTCCACTGACAAGATACAGAGCCGTGTATGTTCGGGGTCAATGATAAAGTGACATAGATGAGATCACAATGGAACACAGTTATGTGTAAACATAGTATTTTTTAAAAATAAAGCTAAAATGTCGGGAACATACTTTTTTAGGTTATCAAAAATCGATCTCATTTCACTGAAAATGTAAGTAATTTTAAAATTACGAAATGTGCAATGTTTCTTTTTTTGAGAATGACAATCGTTTGAGAACACATTTCAGCGGTTTTTAATCAATGACAGAATGGGCAATTCTTGTGAAAGCCAAACAATAAATGTATTCAAAGCATTACCTTTTTATAATGAAATAATTTGTTTTTAATATTTTTGAGGTAATTCTTAGTCTGTCTGTCTGTCTGTCTGTCCGTCTGTCCGTCTATATGTCTTTCTACAAAGCATGAATACACGTCGAACAAGAAACAAAGCTTTCACAGAGTACAATCAATCTAAGTCACGCATGAAAACAAAGACTTGCATAACAATATACATCTCTTATGAGTGCATGTAGTTTTAAATAGCCATGTAAGAAACAATTCGAGCCACATATTAAAACATATAAACTATGACGAGAGTAATCATTGACGTATTGAAGAAATATAAAAAGATCGGACAGGGAAAGTAGCATTCAAGGATGACAGTCAACCACGAAACACAGAAACAAACACTCAAACAGACAAACAAGAAGGCAAAAGTAATAATTAATGCAAACGACATCACAAACACAAAAGGGTTGACAATAGGGCTACCGCCTTGGAACGGTCAGTGACAATGTAGGTCACTGGGGGTTTAAACCGGTTATAAGGTGCACCAAACCTCACACTTACCCTACTGTCATCCCATTAAACCAGGACAGTGTAAATAAAAAATCCACGCCATGATCTAATCTCTAACAAACAAGGCAGCATCAATAGGCAATATAAGTAAAACACAAATATGCTCATGTAATTATAATACAAAAAAACACTAGCCTAGAAAGCCACAATGAAGGTACTCAATGACTTGGCAGAAGCCAGAACAACAAGAGAATAAACCATTAAGGGCACGACAAGAATGATCATAGACAAACTTCAAACGCAACCGTCCCAATGGGCTTTAGGTAGGCGTCATCATAGGGTCCACAGCCTGTCCGGTGATCGTACAATTAAAGAGGAAAGCATAGTGGCGAACTGTAAAAGTGTCCACCACCAAGAATGCAGTACGTTGCAAAATGATAGGATCATAACCTCTTTTGATCAACTTTTTAACAAGTTTAACAAAGATAGTATGAAAGTGATCATGACCAAGAATCTTACGAACTTTATAAATCAGATCACTGTAGAAGTCAGGTTGTGATAGTCCTTGTCGCAGAAGAGTCATTAAAATTACTTTTATATTTGGAAAGAAGATCAGGGTTACGATAATCCATTTTTTCAAAGGTTTTACGAAGTTTATGGTAATTATGTATATTTATCGATGTTTCCTGTACAGGGGCTAAATGAAAATGTGTAATTGTACTCATCGATTTCTGCTTATATACCGACTTTTGCTGTGTTCATCGATTTGTAACTACTACACACGTGAGTTATTACAAGTTGAAACAGGGTCTGTGTAGCTTTAAGGAAAAAAGAGACAATGCAATCATGTAACAAATGGTCCAATGAAAAATGATGTCATTAATTAATTTGTCTTTAATGTTGTATTGTCGTGCTCTTAACGAGGTTCTTCTCTTGTTGCTCTATCTTCTGCCGATTCATTGTGTACATGCCTTGTAACTTTCTTGGTTTTTGTTTTTTATATTCATTTTTACATGATCAGTTATGTGTTATACTTATATTGCCTATTAATGCTGCCATGTTTGTTGAAGAATATAACCTGGCGGGATATCTTTATTTACCCTGTCCCCTTTTAACGGGATGACAATAGGGTAAGATTGAGGTTTGGTGGAACCTAGAAGCTGGTTTAAATCACCAGCGTTTTTGTTTGCCACTAACCGTTCCAAGGCGTTAACCCTTTTATGTTTATGATGTCATATTGTGCCTTTTATTAATCTGTGTAACTATTGTTTGTTTCTATGCGTGTTTTTGATTGGCTATGGTTCTTGAACGCTACATTTCCTGTTCGATTTTTATATTGAAAAATCTATTGGACCAAGGACTTCATATTGGCCGCGGACAAATACGACAGTGTGAGGATCAATAACTCGGACAATATGAAAACCCTAATTTAATGACAATTATATTAATTAAATGTCCTAACAGTTAAATTGTATTTTAATAGTATTATCTTGACCTGATTTGCATTTATATGTTGTAGCTTTTATTTTATGTATAGCGTGATCTGGGCTCATGAATGGCTTTCTTAACGCTTGCATTGGCGAGTTCCTTCGTATTGGCTTTTTTTTTTTTTATATTGGCCGACTTCCGGTTCGTATTTGGCGAGTTTGACTCGTATTGTGTGAAGAGTTTGTAGTAAAACACGGCTATTACAGTTTTGTTAATTACTAATCAGTGATATAATAATTCGTTTATCAATGTAAAGTCTGAGCCAAACGTATAACATAGTCATGGTTATTCAAATTTTACTGATCGTTATTGTTGAGTAAACTTCTAATTGAACATTATTTTTGCTTTAAAATGCCGGCCTTTTTTGCTACTGGCGTTAGCCCTAGTGTCAACCTTCTTTTAATTCGTGTGAGGTCGTATCTTGACTTTATGCATATGCAGTTGTTGTTTGTTTCTGTACGTGATGGTTGGTTGTTGTTCTTAGATGCTGCCTTTCCTTTTCGACTTTTATGTATACTTATAGTATATGTTTCAAATGTATATGTATGTTCTTAGGCAATGGTGCAGCAGCAGGCATGTATTTAAAGCGTTTACGTTGCTATTTGAAACATTCATGTTTTAATATAAAGACAGTATACAACGTCATTTAATATAGAGTCAGTATACAACGCCATTCTTAACTAGCTTAGGATATGGAATGAGCCATAAATAAATTGCATGTAGATTAACTGTAAAGAACGTACTTAATTATCAATTTATTATATAAACCTCGTAAAAACAGGGCATATATATTTGAATAAAAATGCTGACATAAGAGGTGAAACACCATCCTTGTTTCTCTGACCTGACTGTCCTCCTTGAATGCTACTTTCCCTGTCCAATATTTTTATATTTCTTTTGGTGGACCGTTAACCACTCACAAAATGCAGTCTTATACCGATAACCAACAATATTGCTCACCGGGGCCAATAAGTGTACAGTTTGATAGTAGCATTGTGTGCACATTTTCATCGCATTTAGGCTTTATTGAAAATTAAATATGCCGCCTGTTCTGCTACTCTCCTGTTGTGATGTATTAATTGTTTCAGACGAATTATCCTACTCGGAACCTCGGTAGGACTTTGTCTTATCCTTGTTGTTGCTTTCTGGATTTCATTCAAAAAATCATTGGAAGCCTTAAATAATAAATGGATTTTAACAAACAGATAAAATCAATCTGCAAATTCGTGTTAATTATATCTGATATTTAGGACAACCATTGTTTAGTCATTAAAACATACACGCAGTGCAATTAAATAGAAGTACAATGGACGTTTGTATCTAAAATGAATGTTTTTCGTTTGAACACAAACAGATTGACGTAGATTTTCCCAAAACTATTTTTCGATAACCTTAATTATGAAATGAAAGAAAACAACGTTTTAGATGTTCCTCAAATTTGTATTCAGTATGCCATGCCATATCATCTGCTTAAATCATCATATATCCCTCTACGCAAAATCAGTAAACATTAAGTCTGTTTATAATTGTTTTCGTCATTCCATCAACTACTTAAAGAAATTAGGTTTTGGATATGAGGTCGATGCACTAATGGAGGAGGCCAAACAGTTTGTATTGAGGCATACTCATATTTCTCATGGGAATTGTATCTGGGCGACTCTTGCATTCACTGCATAATGAAATAAAAATGAATCAAACTATTCAAATCAGAGGTCGGTTTTCTTGTGTACAATGATTTATTCTTGTATGTTTAATATGCACTCAGGTTATTATACTTTCATAAGAACTAGATCATACATTATGCATTACATTCTTCAGCATCTTTTGAAGTACTCCTGTTTATACTTCTAATAAACCGAAGAGTGTAAAATACGTCATTGACCTAAAATTGCTTAGCATATTTGACCATACCATTAAACATAGCCTATGTTGAGGAAAAGGGTTTCACCGATTGGTAAGAGTCATCCGTTGATATATTCCGAATCTACTATTTTTAAGAATAAATAATAATAATAATAATAATTAGAAGAAGAAGAAGAATAAGAAGAAGAAATTGTATTGACTTAACTATTACGTAGTTTTTCACTACTAGTATATAAACTCACGTTTATAATTATAATTTAATTACAATACCAAGATAAATACAATTTCAGCCTTGTATAACATGTTGTTGGAACATACAGATATAAAATGTCAATAAACAACAGAACAACTATAATACAGTACTATAGAACACTTTTATTATTATGAGAATGAACAAGATTGTTAGTTTTTTATCATGATCTTGCATATATACTCACGGACAATGAAAATGCATCACAAAACAAATTCTTTCAAAAGATAGCATTTGAGGCATTTTGGACAAAATATGATATAATTCATATAACGAGTCGACATTTACCATTTTTTCACGTGCATATCTGGATTTAGTGTATTGCACATTGTTGATATGAAATACGCGTGAATTTCGGGGTTTCTTTAGTAACATCGGAAAAAGAGATAGTTTTTCAAGTCAAACAATAAAAAGGCCAGTAAAAACAGTTGGAATTTATTTCGATATATATTAATGCAGCTCGAAATTTAATGTAACATTTTTCTTTTGAAGATTATCCATAGTAATCAATGTTAAATGACAAGGTAAATAACTGCGTAACTGCGTGTCATTAAAGCCTACTCATACACATGTAAGACAAGTTAGGTATGACGATTCAATAATTAAAAAATAGAAAATATAGGTTCAGCAGTTTTATTTAAAATGGTTTGCGAATAATCCAGCTGCATATGGAGTTAATGGTGCGTTTACGTTGACCTTCAGTATAATATTGTTTCATATGTTTACTTCTGATTGTATTATAAACAGGACATAACAAGGCAAATTGGAAGGGACAACACACGTTATCTGATTAAGACGTTGCGAACGCGCTTCGTGTGCAATACATTTAGATAAATATCATATTCAAAATGATGTTTAACAGATGTGTACATAACCATTCATAAATCAACATTGCACTGCGACAAAAGGGATACTCGACAAGCTTCTTCGCAGCGTCCAGTTAGAGTTTCTACATAACTTGCTACAAAAAAAAGCAGCTGCAAAGGTCGAACAGAAATTGTAGCATTCAAGGACCACAGTCAACCTTAAACACGCACAGAAACAAACAATAATTACACAGATGAATAAAAGGCAAGATATTACATCACAAACATAAACGGGTTGACAATATGACTAGCGCCTTTGAACGGTCGGTGGGAAAAGATGTCGCCGTGGGGTTTATACCAGGTTATAGTGTGCACCAAACCCCACTTTTACCTTAAAACACAGCAACAAGAGTCGTTATACTGTTAATGGTACGATAAGACACTATTTAAGCCAAACATCAAACGCTACCGTTCTTTGAGGATCTAGGTTGACGTCATCATAAGTTTCACAATATGTCCGGTATTCGCACAATCAAAGAGGAAAGCATATTGGCGATCTATAAATGGGACAAAGATTAAACATGCAGTGCGTTGCAAAATGATAGGGTCATAACATCTTTTGATAAACTCATTAACAAGATTAATACAGATTGCATGAACATGAGTATGCCAAAGGATCTGACGAAGTTTGTAAATCACATCACCATAGAAGTCAGGTGGCGATACTACTAAAAGAGTTATTAAATTACATTTATTTTTTAAAGATCAGTATTCCGAAAATAAGTAATACATATGATTTGACTAGAACAATGAATTTGTTTTTGTTTTGCATACAACATAATGTTTTGTGTTTGTGATGTCGTTTGCATTTATTATTACGTTTGCCTTCTTGTTTGTCTGTTTGCGTGTTTGTTTCTGTGTTTTGTGGTTGACTGTCCTCTTTGAATGCTACTTTCCCTGTCCGATATTTTTATATTTATTTCTACTGCACTAAAATACATGTACAACTATGGTAGAATAAATAAAGCTGAAACATATTACATGTTTGTTTCAGTATAGGCAACATTGTCCACTTTTCAGTAGTTATTGACATTCACATTAGTGTTTGTTTACTGCTGTGATGCGGCCTCAAATAGTCGCCCCGACTACAAATCAGTCGGGTTATTACTTACTGGTCCTTTGGGATCATCAAACCCAATAGTTGTGGCTTGAACGAAGAATATCGCTTAATGAGGCGTGAGAGGTGTTGCACTTCACATTACCCCTCATGAACAGACTCAATAACACCGAGTCTGCTACTTTAATCTCTTTCGTGTGTTTGTTGCTTCCAAAGGATCCACTTCAGTATTTATTGTATAAAGTTAAACTATTAATGATTTAGCAGTGTGCGGTTATTATGCGTCCGTTTTACCATTAACACTTCAAACTAACCTAAAACACCAAACTGGTCACTATACACACATATTCATAAATAAGTAAATTGTTGAACTTTATGGAAACTGGTAGCTTGAACCGGTCTATGACAAACATGTAATTCTGATGCTTTGAAAGTTCTGCATTTATCAAATGTCGGCACTTCTCTCAAGAAGGAGTAGTTATACTATGCAAAATGCTTTTGCAGTATCTACACTTGACTTATCGGCTTAAGGTAAGCGGTACTTCATTAAGATCTAATGTTGAACACCTGTTATTGTTCAAGTGACTCCAATCCAATATTTCTTGAGTATTCGCCATGGACGTTTTTCAAATCCCTTTCACGTTTACTTAAATCTTGTTTTTCAAATTCAGTCTACTTCATTGAACTTCTCTTCTAGTAGAAACAATGTTATGAGCGTACTTATAATATGCAGCAACAGCATAATTTTGCACCCACGGCCGAGATGGTAAAGTCACTGTGTTTGAAATATTCTCCTCTCTCAACGCTGATAGTTTGAATCCCAATGGGAGCTTGATTCTGTTTAGTCGAACGGTATTGATTATTACAATGGATATATACGGTACTGGTTCTATCCAGGAACTAATAGGCGGTCTGCCTCCCAAGCGAAATAATGTACCGTCTAGCCTAAGGCTGTAAATGGCGAAAAACAACATTTAATGAACCATAATTTCGGGTTCTAATACAATCTTCACATATATTATAGAAATGTTTGAAACACACGACCAACAACTCTATGATAAAGATTCTGAGTTTATAATATAATGTCAATTAAACCAAAATATAAACAGTATAATAGTGTTTCTAATTATATATATAATTTTACAATAACATCTATGTGCATAGTTTCCTAATTTCTCTGGGTGTTGAATTTATCGTTAGAGATTTTCTTTTGATGGGATGTACTTTTTTTTTATACCATTTGACCGTTGAAGACAGGATAATAGCGATGATGTGTACATTTAAATCCTGTTTAAGGCAACTAGTTGTCCATGTCGCCTACTGACCGTTTCAAGTCTATCTTCACCACACTTTGTGTTTAGTGACAGAGTGAGGTGCAGACTAGGATATGGTTTGCCACTGACAGTTCTAAGGCGGTAGCCCTATCGTCAACCATGTTGTGTCTGTGATGTATTATCTTGCTTTTTATTCATCTTTTACGTTGTTCCTTGTTTCTGTGTGTGTTTGTGGTTGAATGTCGTCCTTTAATGCTGCGGTTCCTGTTCGATTTTTATATCTACTTGTATAGTCCTTTCATTGTATATTGAAATTGCCCTTAATTATAGATATAAAATTCGAACAGGAAAAAGCAGCAGTGTTATACAAGGGAACTTTACGAATGAATATTATGTCTGCTTCCTCGTTGATCTACTTAAGTGAAGAAATGGACAGAGAGGCAAGCCGTGAAAGCGTAGAGTGCTTTCCAGACTGTTTAAAAATAGTATGTTTGATGTTACCATTACGCCTACGACCATGCGACCTAGAGTTACTCTTTCAAGTTTGTTTTTGGTATAGTGCGGCATTACGGCGCCATTACGTTTGGATGCTGCGCTTTCTATAAAACCATTTCTTTCTCATTTTTATACAGGATTGCTCATAGACATCATCTGTAATATGTTGTAATATGGGTCATTATATGAGATATTATCAAAATAAATCGAGATAATAATGAAATATATTATAACATACTTTCTTTGAAACGTCGACTCTCATGGCGACATTAAGACAAATTCTGTCTTATGCAAAAATCGTGGATGAGTTCGATCATTGTCATATTTAAATCCATTTTCCAGCTCTGTAGTCGATTAAGGAATAAATGCTTGTGGGTATTTGAACTTCAAGTGTTGATGTATTCATGTTTTGGAGCGACGTTCAAACAATATCATGGTCTGGTATATTTACAAGCAATCGTAAGCTACGCGCTAGCATAGTCTAGTACATTTACAAGCAGTCGTAAGCTACGCGCGAGCATAGTCTAGTACATTTTCAAGCAATCGTAAGCTACGCGATAGCATAGTCTAGTACATTTACAAGCAGTCGTAAGCTACGCGCGAGCATAGTCTAGTACATTTACAAGCAGTCGTAAGCTACGCGCGAGGCTTGATTTCAGTGGATTAGATTCATAAGGAATAATGATATTCTTAAGATATGAGTAGTAAAAATGATCCGTCTTTTATGGAGATGTGATTTACAAACGTTGGCATGAGTTAGTTATTAAAAGTATTAGAACATTTATAAACAGAGGTTACGACCGACGTATTCTGCGGCGCACTACATGCTTAGTTGAGAACTCTTCTACAGTTTGCAACTATGATTTCCTCTTTGATTGTGCAACGACCGGACGGGCAGTGGACTCTATGGCAACCTGTTTCTAAATCCTTTAAGGCGGGAACCGTTTGATGAATGTCCTTCACTCCGCTTTGTCATGCCCTTAACGGATTTCCCCCTTGAAACTCTGACTTCGGACAAGTCATCGAGTATATATGAGATTAGCTACATAGATTTAACTTATGTTTTGATATATACTCGGTAAAAAAAGTTTTGGACCAGTCATATAAAAAAAAAACTAGTAGACAAAATGTAAGTATCTTTTTTTAGCAACCAAGGTCTGCCCTACCCGGTTCATTTGGTACCAGAAACATTAAATTCCAAACAAGATTTGATTTTAAAAAAATATCGCGAACACATAAAGGGTCTGTAAAAAATGTTGCAAAGTCCATAAAAAGTAACAGTTATGGACACATTCGAGTAACCAATAAAAATATTATTATTTTTTCGCAAACTTTCATTGTAAACGATAATTGTTGTTGATTGTTTGTCTATTGTGAATTATCAACTGAGATAATAAGAGTTATGGTCGAATGTCATGGTTCAGCGATCATTGTACGGGTTCGAACACTGCCATGGTCCAAAACTTCCTTTACAGAGTATATTATATACATGAACATATCTGGCTCTTTATTTATAACACCTATTTATCTCTAATGTAAGGGGCTATCTAGGCGTGGATTATTTCTATTTACACGTCCTGTTGTTTAAGGATGATGACAGGGTACGAGTGAGGTTTGATGCACCCATGAACCGGTTTAAACTCCTCGATTGTCCCTTTTGTCTATGACCGGTCAAAGGGGGTACCCTGTCAACCTAATATGTGTGTGATGTGCTGGTCGAATGAATGTGTTTGCGATGTACTTTTTGAATAACCTTTGATTAGTAATACTTGTTGGAATGACTGTATTCTGTGAATGTCACTCTTCCTGTTGGACTTAACCCTTTCGTTAAGAAAAATGTGATCAGCCTCATCCGACAACACTGGGAATGAAGAGTACACCACACAGACGGAATAAAGCTGTATTGTCCGCTGGAGAAGTTGGCGTATTATTATAGGGATGACAATTGGGTAAGAGTGAGTTTGGTGCACCCTATAACCTGTTTTGAACCCCCAGTGACCTTTATTGCTACTGACCTTTCCACGGCGGTAGCCCTATTATCAAAACTTATATGTTTATTCATCTTTATAGTTGTTTCTTTATGTTGACTGTCGTTCTTGAATGCTACATTTCATGTTCGATGTTTATATCTACTTATACAACAGAACATGACATGCCTGTGCGACAATATTATAATAAAGGGAATTATATGACAGCATGTAATAATGAAACAAACTTCAATTTCCTTTACTGCGTGTCCTACACCACACATACACACACGCGTAATGTTGACACACACCTGTTGTACAATTATTTATTGTTACATGAAGACCGTTCAACTAGTGTATTACATTTAGACAAACGCTATAAACATGTGTTTATAATAATTATATTCGATTGAACCTATTTGTTTAAGTTTCGGCATTTGTATTAATGTATATCATTGCCGTACGTGTACATATTGAGTTAATTTGCTTTGTCCCGATATTATTGGGATGGCATACCTTTCCTTTGATCCATCCTTGTAATATGTGTTTGTTTCTATGCGTATTTTTGGTTGACTGTGGTCCTTCAATGCTGAATAAGCTGTTCGATGTTTATAGCTACCTTCAGTATTCACATTGCATAAGTATGTTGAATACCATTTCAACTGTATAGTAGCATTAGTATTAATCGTATTAGTGTCTTTTTGAAATATAAGTGTTTACAAGTACAATCATAATTATATTAGTTACATAAGAAAGATGCTACAATAATTCATGTGTAAGCAGCTAATTACATTTCTACTGTGTTATTCTCTCTTCCTAAAATATATGTTATTGTACAGTTAACGACCGCTTGACATCTAAATATAACATCTCTCCGGGGTCAAAACAGTGTTTATAATAAATGACAAAACAAATGGCTATACAATGGCTATAACAAATCACTTTGTCTTCTTAAGTCTGCCATATTTTATAATGTACGCTCATAATATAAGACGACAGCAAGACCATTTCTGCAGAATCTGATTACCCGACCGTTCATCTCATTCCACGTAGACAAAGTATTATATATGGGTTGCCTAAATTACAAAATCAAGAGATCAAGGAATTTCTTTGCTCTAGGATTGCAAATACTCTCATAACGTTTCCAGGAGGTTATCATGGTTATTACGAACTATCTTTACGATACTAATTATTTTTATGCAGGACACGTCGCCAAAAAGTCCCATTATTGATCAATACGCGCATACTTTGTGAGCTATATAGAAACGTTAACTATGTAAACAATGTACATTATTCATTTAAACTTAAGAGAGGACTCATATCCGTCATACGATATTTAAGAAGACTTAACACGAAATGTAAGCACGTGCGTGCGAGTATGGCATATTTTACAAATGTTCACATATAAACATACTCAGCTGTTTTCTCACTGCTACTTGTCACTGAACAACAGTCTAAAATGTCAATTTGAAAACTACATTTTCATTTAGAAAACACTATTAAATGTATATCATTAGCTTGGAAAGTTTGTTTAGACAATTGTTATGAATAATGTATTATTAGATTGGAAATTACTAGACTAAGATAATGTTTAGTAATGTATTGAAATCTGTCATTTCCTCCTTAGTCGATATGCTTTGTCTAGGGTCAAACATGTATCGACCTCAGAAACAAGCCTTAATTGTATAATTCGTTCGTGGCATTTAATTGTATTAGATACTGGGGCCATACGCCGTACGACCTGGGGAAGCAATTAACTCCATGTCCACCGCCATATGCATGCCATCTTCGGGATGGTTAAAATGTTGTACTATTGATTTTATTAATATTGAGTTCTGCTCGTGTAAATAGAATACAAAAAAAACACTAGCCTAGAAAGCCACAATGAAGGTACTCAATGACTTGTCAGAAGCCAGAGCAACAAGAGAATAAACCATTAAGGGCACGACAGGAAAGATCATAGACAAATATCAAACGCAACCGTCCCAATGGGCTTTAGGTAGGCGTCATCATAGGGTCCACAGCCTGTCCGGTCATCGTACAATTAAAGAGGAAAGCATAGTGGCGAACTGTAAAAGGGTCCACCACCAAGCATGCAGTACGTTGCAAAATGGTAGGGTCATAACGTCTTTTGATAAACTGTTTAACAAGTTTAACAAAGATAGTATGAAAGTGACCATGACCAAGAATCTTACGAAGTTTATAAATCACATCACCATAGAAGTCAGGTTGTGATAGTCCTTGTCTCAGAAGAGTCCTTAAATTACTTTTATATTTGGAAAGAAGATCAGGGTTACGATAATACAATTTTGCAAAGGTTTACGAAGTTTATGGTAACGGTAACCCTGATTGAGTAGCTTTTTAGTTATACAAAGATTACGAATATTAAAGTCCTCAACTCGAGTACACGCTCTTGAAAAACGAATAAGTTGAGACACATACACCCCATAAGAAGTTGCTCGGGGAACATCCCCATCCAAGTGGGGGTAATTAACAATGTCAAAATTAAAATCATCTCTCTTGTCATAGATTTTGCTAATTATTTCACCATTTTCAATCGAGAGATCTAAATCAAGAAAAGAAGCGTTATTATCAGATATATTAGCTTTATTAGGCTGAAGTTCTTAAGGATAACTATTATCAACCATAGTTGAAAATAAAGGGTTGTCAATGTTCAGTATGTCATCCAGAATCCGAGAGGTGTCATTAAAAGTTTCAATAACATCTGCCTGGGTATCTGGTGAAAGACTCAACATGAAATCTCTTTCATAGCAAAATAAAAACAAATCTGCGACAAGTGATGCACAGTTCGTACCCATAGGGATACCAACAATTTGTCTATAAACTGTTGAACCATACCTGACGAAAGAAATTGGAAGATGAGTGCTTCACAAACTGCATAGCAAGTTCGTATAGTATAATTGTCTAAACTACCGTTAGTAAAAAACGCTTTAATATTATTACATGCCAAACATGTAGTATTTTCTCTAGCGAATGTTTTTTGAATAAGAGAAATTAGCTTGTCTTTAATAATATGACGTGGTAAGGTTGTATATAGTGTAGAGAAGTCATAAGTTCTTATTGATGAAACTTGACCTTTCTTGAACATTTTATCAAGAACGTCTCCTGAATTTTTTATAGACCAAAATAAATTAATCCCAGAGTTTTCATAAGTTTTATCACAATATAGTCTAACGTGATCTTTAACGGCAGTAAGACAAGAAGTTAAAAGTTTGGAAATGTTTATTGGGTCATTTTTACATATGTTCAACTCAACGTCCTTTTGTTCTTCGTAGCCATCGCACCCCACAAACGCCTTTTAAAGGCACGCACGACAGTCTTATCTATTTATAAGTCATTTACATTCATGACCATGACCATTCGCGCCTATTTAAAGGGCCCTTTGCCAAGTTATGAGCTATGTTAGATTGGTGGTTAAAGTTTTATGAAAAGGTGCATAACTCGGCCAAAATGAAAAAGAGTTATTGTACATGTATAACATTCGTTTCGTTATAGATGAAGATGTGTGTGCAGTTTCATGAACACATATCACATTCTTTCCAATCTATGGCCAGTTATGAGCATGTTAAAGTTTTATGAAAAGGGGAATAATTTCATGAACATTGGTCAGATACTTCTTAAGTTATGGCCAGTTAGGAGCTTGGTTAGGTTGCAAGTTAAATTTTTATAAAAGGGGCATACCTCTGCCAAAATGGATGTCAGAGTTATTGGACATATGAAACAACATTCCTTGTGTTAAGATAGAGATGTGTGAAGTTTCATGAACATATGTCAAATACGTTTCAAGTTATGGCCATGTTAGGTTGCAGGTTAAAGTGTGACGGGTGACGGACGACACATGACGGAGGACGACAGACGGACGGCGGACAAAGTGATTCGTAAGTGGCACTGTCTGGATGCAGGCGACACACAAATCGTATCATAATTCTATAGACATCAATTGATGTCTATGATAATTCCTTATTACTGAAAATTACGAAACGACACAAAATATCACTTACAGCATATACTATTATGCCATTTCAAAAGGTGTTGAATACGAGAAGGCTGTTTCAAGAAACACTTGTATCGCCTGCTTGAAAACAGAGGGTGCAATACCTCATGAATTATAGGGAGATATTTAAATATTAAAGTTTTATGACAAAGTGTCATAACTGTCTATTGAATAATTGATATGAAAGAACTTTATAAAATATTATGAAAAGGGTCACAACTCTCTATTAAATAACTGATATGAAAGAACTGTATAAAGTATTATGAAAAGGGTCACAACTATCTATTAAATAAATGATAATAAAGAACTGTATAAAGTTTCAAGACCATAGTTCATCATGTTGCCATGTTATGAGCTTGACGAAGTTGAAGTCAAGCTTTATTGGAAATGTGAAATACATTCATTGGAGATAGCTGACGATGTGTATAAAGTTTCATGAACATAACTTCATTAATACATGTTAGTATGACCGAACTTTACATGAAAGGAAAGACTTACTTCATGTATATTATCGGTATCAAAACATCTTGTACAGTTATTACACGTTGTTAAACATTTGTACCGTTTTATGGCGCGTTATTGACAACTGTGCCATCTATTGGAGTGTTCATTGTATGATCAGCAAAAAAACAACATTTGCAGGGATGTATATGTATGAAAATGTCGGGTTTTATACATGATCTGTCCATTCGAAAACGACGAAAAACGTCCTTTCTCACGAATGATTGAAAAAAGTAGAATGAAATAATTGTGTTTTACGGCACGTCGACACATAAATAGGTCATATTGTGCCCAAAAACTGATAAAAGATAGAGAAATGAAGGATTAATTAAAAATTAAAGTAAATATATAAAGATAAAACTATTTACAAATAAGGGATGATATGGTAGTAGAAATGATACGAGAAACTAAAACTGTAGACCTTTCCAGCTCTTTCGTACTATATCCTAAAAATCTGGACATATCAATAATAAAGGTGGGGTTCTTACCTCAGTCGCCTATCCCCATATGACATCAACAGGAAATAACGGTTATGGAACGTTAGCAAAACCGTAAATTCAATGTTAGACCGTATATGACGCGTTCTAGGTTAGACGCGGTGAATTCGTACAGAAATGTAAACGCGTTGTATATATATATATAGACTCTCGATTATCCTGAGTGAAAGTATACTGGCACTAGATCCATGATCATCAAAAGCAAAACAAAAAAGTGTTGTTTCGCCATATATGTATACACAGAACAAATATAGCGAAACACTGAAGACAAAGAAATGCCTTTAAATTACGCTACTATCACAACTATCAAAGTGTTAAAGCTAACATGGTACCTACCTCGATCCCGCATGATGTGTTCGTTTTGTCCAATTAAATCGTCCGTAATAAAAACACCGACGTATTCCGCTCTTCTGATTTATGTTAAAAATGTATGATATTATGAACAGAGAAATAACCAATTCTTCTCAGTACTTATTGAAACAGTTCCATCAAATTGTGTACATACCATGACCCATACACGTGTAACTACCTAACACTGTATGTAATTCAAAACAACTCACTTTTGTGTCCAATTTATTATCTTCAAAATATAAAACACGTTTTCTATTGATGTGTACGCATCTTATGTGCCAGTGAATTCTAATCGAACCTTACGCGCACTTAATACTCAGTGTTATTACTCTAGAATTCTGTTTGTTTATCTAGTAGATTTCACAATACATAATCATATGTCACAACGTTACGATACTTTACAAGTGATACGTACGATAATTAACTACGTACAACAAGTAATCTATATCAAACTGTTAGTATTGCATTCCTGGTTACAATCTATTATATATATGCAAATATAGGTTTTGGTATGAAGATTGGAGGTGTTGAAAAGGAGGAAACATAGAGTAGAAGTGGAAAAACGTCACGGATTTAAAAGTATTCGATAGAGACTGTAGAGAACATCAACAACATATACGTTACAAGGTGTTATTGATAATGCATGACATGTCTCAGCAGATGTATCTATATTATGTTTTCTATAATATATTATAACACTTAACCCATGACGATATTATGTTTTCTATAAAATATTATAACACTTAGCACATGACGATTATACATGACAGTTGTACTTGATGTGCGACATGACTTACCACATCACGATTATACAGGACAGTTGTACTTGATGTGTGACATGACTTACCACATGACGATTATACAGGACAGTTGTACTTGATGTGTGACATGACTTACCACATGACGATTATACAGGACAGTTGTACTTGATTTGTGACATGACTTACCACATGACGATTATACAGGACAGTTGTACTTGATGTGTGACATGACTTACCACATGAAGATTAGACAGGACAGTTGTTCTTGATGTGTGACATGACTTACCACATGGCGATTATACAGGAGAGTTGTACTTGATGTGTGACATGACTTACCACATGATGATTATACAGGACAGTTGTACTTGATGTGTGGCATGACCTACCACATGGCGATTATACATGACAGTTGTACTTGATGTGTGACATGACTTAGCACATGACGATTATACAGGACATTTGTACTTGATGTGAGACATGACTTACCACATCACGATTATACATGACAGTTGTACTTGATGTGTGGCATGACTTACTTCATGACGATTATACATGACAGTTCTACTTGATGTGTGACATGACTTACCACATCACGATTATACATGACAGTTGTACTTGATGTCTGACATGACTTACTTCATGACGATTATACAGGACAGTTGTACTTGATGTGTGACATGGCTTACCACATGACGATTATACATGACAGTTGTACTTGATGTGTGACATGACTTACCACATGACGATTATACAGGACAGTTGTACTTGATTTGTGACATGACTTACTTCATGACGATTATACAGGACAGTTGTACTTGATGTGTGACATGACTTACTTCATGACGATTATACATGACAGTTCTACTTGATGTGTGACATGACTTACCACATCACGATTATACATGACAGTTGTACTTGATGTGTGACATGACTTACCACATGACGATTATACAGGACAGTTGTTCTTGATGTGTGACATGACTTACCACATGGCGATTATACAGGACAGTTGTACTTGATGTGTGACATGACTTACCACATGACGATTATACAGGACAGTTGTACTTGATGTGTGACATGACTTAGCACATGACGATTATACAGGACAGTTGTACTTGATGTGAGACATGACTTACCACATCACGATTATACATGACAGTTGTACTTGATGTGTGACATGACTTACTTCATGACGATTATACATGACAGTTCTACTTGATGTGTGACATGACTTACCACATCACGATTATACATGACAGTTGTACTTGATGTGTGACATGACTTACCACATGACGATTATACAGGACAGTTGTACTTGATGTGTGACATGACTTACTTCATGACGATTATACAGGACAGTTGTACTTGATGTGTGACATGAATTACTTCATGACGATTATACATGACAGTTGTACTTGATGTGTGACATGACTTACCACATGACGATTATACAGGACAGTTGTACTTGATGTGTGACATGACTTACTTCATGACGATTATACAGGACAGTTTTACTTGATGTGTGACATGACTTACTTCATGACGATTATACATGACAGTTCTACTTGATGTATGACATGACTTACCACATCACGATTATACATGACAGTTGTACGTGATGTGTGACATGACCTACCACATGACGATTATACATGACAGTTCTACGTGATATGTGACATGACTTACCACATCACGATTATACATGACAGTTGAATTTGATGTGTGACATTTCAAACTTCCAGCTCTGATTTATACAAGTTAGTTCAGTATATAAGTATACTCATCCAGCATCTGCAACACTGTATTGTATGCGGACTACAACTAATCAGTTATAGATATACATGTACAATGTCTAAACTGTAGTTATATGTAAGAATGTACTACACATTGATTTAATAAAATGTTTACTAATTATGCAGCAGTGTTGTTTTTGTTTAAATGCCAGTTGCAAAGAATATGGATATAAAAATCGAAAAGGAAAAGTAGCATTCAAGGACGACAGTCAATCAAAAACACACACAGAAACAAAGAACAACATTAATGATGAACAAAATGCAAACTTAGACATCACAAACTCAAACGGGTTGACAATAGGGCTTCAAAGGAGCTACACTAGATAAACAACATTTACACACATATTCTGTATAGCTGAAAATAGAAGAAGCACGTGCGTATAAATAAAAAACAAAAACAAAAACAGTTTACATCTTAACTAGTAACATATATTTAATATGTCATAATGCTTTGTTTCCGGGCATACCTCCGGAAACATTTAAAAGAGTATGAGGTGGACTTTTGGAAACACGATACTTACAAAATATTGCAGTCTCTTTTTGATAGAGATCATGAACGGTAGTGAAATACGCTTGCCCCGGTTTGAGCAGAAATCAATATTGATCAAGGCAACAGTATGGAATTTTAACCATCCTGAAGATGGCATGCTAATTTTAGTGCCATAGTTCCATGTTCAGCGGCGTATGGTCCCACTAACACAATTCTATGCCCCGAAGAGCAAATTAAACAAAATTGAATTTTAGTTGAGAACAGCGGTTATGAAGCCTGCGCATCAAAAAGAAATATAAAAAGATCGGACAGGGAAAGTGGCATTCAAGGAGGACAGTCAACCACAAAACACAGAAACAAACACGCAAACAGACAAACAAGAAGTCAAAAGTGATAATAAATGCAAAAGACATCACTAACAGAAAAGGGTTTACAATAGGGCTACCGCCTTGGAACGGTCAGTGGCAAAGCAGGCCACTGGGGGGGTTTAAACCGGTTCTAGGGTGCACCAAACCTAACACTCACCCTACTGTCATCCCATTAAAACAGGATTATGTCAATAAAGAAATCCCCTCCATGATCAACAAGGCAGCATCAATAGGCAATATAAGTAAAACACAAATATGCTCGTGTAAAAATAATACAAAAAAACAATAGCCTAGAAAGCCACAATGAAGCAGAAGCCTCTTCTGATAAACTTTTTAACATTTATGCATTATTAATTACTTTTATATTTGGAAAGGAGATCAGGGTTAAGATAATAACATTTGCAAAGGTTTTACGAAGTTTATGGTAACAGTAACCCTGATTGAGTAGCGTTTTAGTTATACAAAGATTACGAATGTTAAAGTCCTCAACTCGAGTATAAGCTCTTGAAAAATGAATAAGTTGAGACACATAAACCCATAAGAAGTTGCTCGCGGAACATCCCCATCCAAGTGGGGATAATTAAAAATGTCAAATTTAAAATCATCTCTATTGTCAAATATTGTGCTAATTATTTCACCATTTTCAATCGAGAGATCTAAATCAAGAAAAGAAGCTTTATTAAGATACCGAGAGATGTCATCAAAGGCTTTAATAACATCTGCCTGAGTATCTGGTGAAAGACTCAACATGAAATCTCTTTCATAGCAAGATAAAAACAAATCTGCGACAAGTGGTGGACAGTTCGTACTCATAGGGATACCAACAAAAATTTGTCTATAAACGATGGTACCAAACCTGACGAAAATATAAGTTACAGTCAAAAGACTAAATTATAAAGCAGACAACATATCATATGTGTGCTTATACAACACCTAGAGACTTTATCGGCCGGAGTAGTGGAACCACCGAATTAAGTTTATATCAGCTCTTGCAAATTGCTATAATGTCACCTAGTGGTTCTGTGTCGCGTTCCTTTTTCCTTTCAGTATGGATGGAAACAAGATAATTTATCAAAATGAACATATGATGGGAAATCAATGCATCGTGTTATTTACAATCTTGTAGGAAAAAGTTATTAACGAGAATAAATGGTCCTACAGAAACCACAACATACAGACGCAATGGAACCGTAAGACAGCTCTGAAACACAAACTATCAGTGAATTAAATATTCATTGAAATGGATGATCCACAACACACACAATGGAGAAGATGAGGGTTAGCAAACGGTCATACTGGTTATGCATCTAACTTGACGTAAGGACTGTAATGTTGAAGAATTGGAACATCATGTCCTGAAACTGTGTCTTTGATAGTGGTATACTTATATCATTATAATTATCACTGTTCACTAATATTTGCTCTGTCTTGTACAGTTGATATTGGCTTTAGTACGTTTATTTCTTAATAGTATCTGTGTTCATTTTAGTGATGCTCTTTAAGCCATGCATGGCCCTGACTGACACTATATGACACTGATGGAAGAAGGCATTATGTCAGTAAAACGATTTCAAGAAACACGCCTTTGTAATTGATTGATACTACTACTACTACTACTAATATTAATAATGATTTAGTTACAGCAGTACCATCACGGTAAGAAAACACACTAAACAAACATTCCACCTAAAGTAGGTTATTAGCGTATATTATGAAGCACAGTGGGATACTTAGTGAAACTATCCACAATTCATTATTTTAAATTGCGTTTCACAACATTATCTGATTTATGTAAAGGAAGAAAGCCAGTAAATAAATTGAATTTTGCATAGCTGTAACATAAAGTTGCACAAGAAGTAACGAAATCTCAGACAACTGCAGTGCTATATTAGCCATTTTCATGAAACTATCATTTGTCTAACTATATGAATTGCCTCGCCTTAAAAAGGGTGAATGTGTCAAGTAATTGTCTGCTGTTAAAGAAGCGAAATTTGTCTATGTAATTTGTCCATGTTTGTCACTTTTACGTAGATGTTTGCATTTTAACGGTAAACGTTGGCATTTATTGGCACCAACAGGTCTTATTAACAATTTACAATTATTTTTTTTGGAGTAAACAACATGCGATATTCTCTTCAATTATGTTTTCTGCCTGTATGACAAAAACTGATTGCATTTCAACGAATTTCAATAGTTATATGATCATTATTCTGTTCCCTATCGGATATATTCAATCCAACTTATAACGCTACATATTCAACACTTTTGTGTTTGTGATGTCATTTGCATTTTTTTTATAACTTTTGCCTTCTCGTTTGTCTGTTTGCGTGTTTGTTTTTGTGTTTTGTGGTTGACTGTCGTCCTTGAATGCTGCTTTCCCTGTCCGATCTTTGTATCTTTCTTTCCTCGTATTGTGTTGTCGCCTGTGTATCATGACAGACACTAAGGGACCATTTTGTTCCATCATCTGTAGTCTTCGTCGTTCGTCGTCCGTCACACTTTAACCTGCAACATAAACTTGGCTATAACTTGTACAGTAGTTTACCTATGTTCATAAACTACCACACATATCTTCATCCTAACTCAAGTAATGTCGTTAAACATGTCCAATAACTGTGATTTCATTTTGTAAGAGTTATGTCTCTTTTCATAAATCTTTAATCAGTAACCTTATCAAGCGAATAACTGCAACTAGCACACACAGGCAACACAAGTGTTCCGTGGAACAACCTTCTTGACAATGTTAACATTGTGTATTATTGGATGATAAACATTTCTAACACAATATGTCTTTTGTTTTAATTTGTTTGTTAATGTGAATAAAACCAATTAATCATATAACGCATAAATGTGAAAATATTTTAGCATGTCATAATTAATCGCGATAGAAATCCCGTATTAAAAACATCGTAGCAATTAAACTATACTATCATACTATCTTTGTTAAACTTTTTAAATATTGTATTATCGTAACCCTGATCTTCTTTACAAATAAAAAAGTAATTTAAGGACTCTTCTGCGACAAGGAATATCACAACATGACTTCTATGGACTTGTGATTTATAAACTTCGTAAGATTCTTGGTCATGATCTCTTTCATATTATGTTTGTTAAACTTTTTAAAAAGTTTATCAAATGAGGTTATGACCCTATCATTTTGCAACGCACTGCATGCTTGGTGGTGGACTCTTTTGCAGTTCGCCACTATGCTTTCCTCTTTAAGTGTACGATGACCGGACAAGCTGTGAACCCATTGGGATGGTGGCTTTGATGTTTGTCTGTGATCTTTCTTGTCGTGCCCTTAATGGTTTATTCTTTTGTTGCTCTGGCTTCTGCCAAGTCATTGAGTACCATCATTGTGGCTTTCTAGGCTATTGTTTTTTTGTATTATATTTACACGAGCATATTTGTGTTTTACTTATATTGCCTATTGATGCTGCCTTGTTGGTTAGAGATTATATCATGGGGATTTCTTTATTTACACTGTCCTGTTTTAATGGGATGACAGTAGGGTAAGTGTGAGGTTTGGTGCACCCTAGAACCAGTTTAAACCCCCAGTGGCCTATTTTGCCACTGACCGTTCCAAGGCGGTAGCCCTCTTGTCAACACTTTTGGATTTGTGATGTCGTTTGCATTGATTATTACTTTTGACTTCTTGTTTGTCTGTTTGCGTATTTGTTTTTGTGTTTTGTGATTGACTGTCCTCCTCAAATGCTACTTTCCCTGTCCGATATCTTATATTTCTTGTGTGCACCCTAGAACCTAGTTTAAACCCCTAACGGCTTTTTTTGCCACTGACCGTTCCAAGGCGGTAGCCTTACTGGCAACCCTTTGTGTGTTTGTGACGTCATATGCCTGTATTCTTTGTTAACATTGCCATTTATGTTTGTCCTTTTTGCGTGGTTTTGTGTTTACTGTTTTCTGTGAAAGGCGCATTTTCTATTTCGACATTTATACTTATTTGTAACATCTTTGTTAATACACTTTTTGAACTCTTGAATTAAAATACATAGCCTTAAATTATCATGATGTTTGCACTCTATTTCCTTTCAACATGAGTTTGATCACTTTCTTTCTTACAATTTCTAATCTTCTGCCTATATGCTTTAGGAACTAATTCATAAGATAATATCTTTAACAGTTTGGTATGAGGAACTTTGTTCTACAGTTTAATTCAAATTCTCTTCTTTTGCTTCTTTTAATTTCATTTCCGTTTCGTTTTCTTTCATTGCCATTTCCTTTTCTTTGATTTCCATTTGTCTCACTTCAATTTCTTTTTCTGTTTTCATTTTTTTTTATCCAATTCAATTTATTTCCTGTTTTTTAATTCAATTTCTTTTAATTTTAATTCTTACTCTGTTTCCACCAACAAATGCAATTTTTCCTCTTCAAAAACGTGTTCATCAACCAACAATTGCAACAAAATATTTTTAATAGATTTTCTCATATTTGTAATTTAATAACTGATAATGTTTTGCAAGCTAGAGCAATTTATTTTGTTCAAACAAGTGAATCAAACTCATCATGGGTAGGCGTAGCAACAAATCTCTCAAGTTCAAAAAACATTTGGAGTGTAATTCCTTTCACTCTTTGAAATTAATGTTTCCTTTTTGTTATTTATGTATTAGTTTTTATTGTCAAAAGCAATGTATGTCGGTAAATGATTGCTTTATTCATTTACCGACATACATTGCTTTCGTGCTTTACGAAATAAGAAAGGAAGCAAAACCAGCCAAAAAAAAGTATGATTAACAAATTTATTGACATAAAATAAATATTCCCTTACACAGTACACAAATCCAATGTTTAAGTAATATCCAATTTTTTTTTAATTAAGTACAAATATTTTTTTTTTTATCCAATGTTCCTTTAATTCAGATTAGTAGGTGTCTCTTTAATCCAAAACAGCAAGTGTCTCTTTAATCCAAAACAGTCAGTGGATATTGTGTTGCCCTAAATCTTACCAAAGTGGAAAAAACATTACCCTTTTCAATATTTCCTGTTAAAATATCATCAGAATTGTACTAGTGCTTTCTTAGAAAAATTCGTGAAAGCAAACTGTTTGACGGAATTTTCAATTTGAGTTTTTTTCTTCTCAATATATGCTCCGTCATACTTAACCCTAAGGTTAATATTGTTTTCACTCTCACAAATATTATTTCCGTTGTGTCATCAAATATTCATTTCCATACTTGGAAATGTAGTATTATATAGGTACAGACAGGTAACTAAAAAGGCAATCAGACGTAGGTCCGTATGTTCAAGCGTACAGACAAATGAAACCAGTGAACTAATGGGTTTGAATTATGCAACAATGTTTACACCTTCCAATACCTGATAATGTTAAGTGTAGTAACTGGTTTTCATTTGTGTCTGGCCTATTCCTTAGAGGATATCAAATGTGACAAAGCAGCATAAATAATGCAAATATCCGTCAAAACATGTAGCTGATCAACCTAATTAATTATACTGAGTTACGTTTTCTCCTCTAAGACCCATTATTACATTATAACACGTTTTAAAGTGTGTTTTATTGGCATAGTTCATGCTACAATGTATCGGTTTGCTATATTATTCATAAGAGTGGTATCGCAGAAGTTACACTATCGTACTCATATTTAAATGCACAGTAGTATGTAGTTTTATTTTTAACGAAAATAATCAGGCAATTATTTATTTTTGTTATACTGACTGTGTAACTAGGCAACTGAGCAAGTTGTTACTGTCATCCCGTGCATGTTAGATGGATGGTGTTCAGCTGCATTATGAATACTCACAATAATGACTCTCGTCGTAATCTTTATCTTTCATTTTATAGGAAGATGTATTACACAAGAAAAAAAAATCTATATTTGATCCCAAAATAAACACCGAGTTACATGACTTAAACTTTCTTACAATATAATCAAAGTGTAAAGAATGCCTTGGCAACTTATCTACGAATAATATCTAGAGAAATATAAAAAGAGCGGACAGGGAAAGTAGCATTCAAGGAGGACAGTCAACCACAAAACACAGGCTTCAAGAATATCTGTCTGGTTATCTGGTGAAAGACTCAACATGAAATCTCTTTCATAGCAATATAAATACATAGGCCCCAACGGATTCACATTTCGTACCCAAAGGGATACCAACACTTTGTCTATAAACGGTAGCTCCATACCTGACGAAAATAGTATTTAATAGAAAGATAATTGATTCGCAATTTTCATAGCAAGTCCACACAATGTAATTGTCAAAACGGCCGTTAGTAAAAAACGCTTGAATATTGTTACAGGCCAAACATATAGTAGTAGTATTTTATGTTTTTGAATGAGAGCAATAAGCTTGTCTTGATAAGGTGGTGTGGTAAAGTTATATACTTATAATGTAGAAAATCATAGTACTTGAATTAAAACTTAATTAGATGAGCAAAAGGTTGAAGAACCTATTTAGGTGAACAAAAGGCTGAACATTTGGAAGACGCTGCACGTTTGGCGGATGACTATTCGCTAACTCACAATTTCTCGTTCATTAAAAAAAATCAAGTTCTCAGCAATTAATTAAACCCTCTCACTCGTATGGCAGTACTTCTACATATTTGTCTGCTAAATTACGTACTAGTACTTCTAAACATCAAGCATCTAATGAGAATACTGATCAAAAATCCATTTCTCAAAATAGTTGCAGTTATTGCAAAAAGAAAGATCACTTCATTTCTGAGTGCTTTAAATTGTAAAGGAAGGAACAACAAAAAGAAGGTTTAAAACCTACTGGTCTCACCTCTGTAAGGTCTGAACCCCACTCTTGTGTTGGAAACAATGCAAGTGTTGAGTTCAAGAAATCCCAGTCTGATTCTGTTATGGATATGAACCATCCATGTCTGAAAGTTCTATTTCACGCATTGGTGATTCAACCAACCCTATCCCTATTAAGATTTTGAGAGACACAGGAGCTTCTCAATCATTTTTATTAACAGATACGCTGCCTTTTTCTGAGACGACTTATTCTGGTACTAATGCACTAATTCAAGCGGTAGAGTGCGGTTTTTTGACTGTCCCTCTACATAATATTTATTTGTCATCAGATTTGGTTACTGGACCTTTTGCTGTCGGAATAAGACCTTCTTTGCCATTTGAAGTTGTCCATTTGTTACTGGGCAATGACCTAGCTTGA
Source organism: Cyrtodaria siliqua (assembly GCA_037043455.1). NCBI lineage: Eukaryota > Metazoa > Mollusca > Bivalvia > Adapedonta > Hiatellidae > Cyrtodaria > Cyrtodaria siliqua. The sequence continues at coordinate 182,470 of JAWPHD010000992.1, forward strand.
GATAAGGTCGTGGTTAATCCACGTGTATCTCAAAAGCATTCTTTGGACCAATCCCCTGATCCCGTTGAACAGGAAATACATGATTTGTATCCGGATTGTGCAGTTACTCGAGCTATGACAAAAAGAGCTATTGAAAATGATCTGAATCACAGACGGACAACAGTGAAAATAACATTCACTTACCAAATCATTCTCATTCTATTATTTTGAATGACAAATATTATGACAAACTATCGAGATCACAACTTATACCTCTCATGAACAGACTCAGTAAATCCGAATCTGCTACTTTCTCCATTGTTTGTATTTGTTGCTTCCAATGTATCACCTTTGAAGTATTTATATGTGAACATCATAGAGTTCCTGCAAGTTCTTGCTTATTTTATATTGCCGTTAGTGAAGAAAAACCTTTACAAAAGAGTATGATAATATACCTTTAGAAACGGCCGAGCACGACACATACGAAATATTGCAGTCTCGGTTTGATTGAGACTGTTCATGAGCGGTAGTGAAATATGCTAGCTGCCGCTCACGCTCTCTAGCCCCGGGTTGAGCAGAACTCAATATTCATAAAATCAATAGAACAAAATGTTAACCATCCCGAAGATGGCTTGCATATGGCGGTGGACATGGAGTTAACTGCTTCCCCATATGGCATATGGTCCCAGTATCTAATAAAATTAAATGCCCCGAAGAACGAAATAAGCATAATGGAATTTAGTTGGGAGCAGCGGTTATGAAGCCTGCGTATAAAAAGCAGACAACATATCCTATGAGTGGTTAAACAATACCCAGAGCCTTTTATCGGCCGGAGTAGTGGAACCACCGAATCAAAAATTAAGTAAGAAAACAAAAGCAATTCAAAATGTACCACCGATAACTAAATATAAGTATCGGGCTCAGCGATCTCCAAAGATCTAATGAATAACAGTACTGATTGCAAGCGCGGGGAGACGTTTTACAGCCGCCACACTGTACAAGCAAAGCCACTGTGCTATAAAAAGAGTCCCAGTTTTTTATTTTACTAAGAATAGGATCCTGATGAGAAAATGGCGACCATCTGATGTTCACGCTGATGATGAATGGACTGTTAATTTCCAAAGTGTTGTTCCTAGTTCATATCGTCAGGAAATTTTCATTTTGCCCATGAAACTCCTATTTCTGGTCATTTAGGTGTCAGTAAGACATATCAAAAGATTTTGAGTCATTTTTATTTGCCAAATCTCAAAAAGGACGTTTTACAATACTGTAGTTATTGTCATACATGTCAAATGGTAGGAAAGCCCAATCAGAAGATTCCCAAAGTCTATCGTCAACCTATTCCTGCATTTGATGAATCTTTCAGTAAAATGATTGTGTACTGCGTTGACCCCCTGCATAAAAAATAGTATGTTGCTTTGTTTAGAGCAGAAGTTGGAAAGGGTGAAATTCACAGGCAGTATGTGATCAGTATTTATTTTATGAACTTTTATAGTACACTTGTATTCAGTGGGCGTCGCCATCTTGTTTGGCGATGTTAATACATCCGGTTAGCCTTTATTTTTCTCAAGCATTAACTTGATACAACTGGCATATGATTCAGAAGTTAACTTTATTAGATACACTTATTGCAGTCGATCATTAATTGTAATACAAGATTAAATTTATAACGTTGTATATTAGGTGCATGGGTTAACGGTGAAAGGATATACTTGTATATATGCTGATGAGTATACATGGTATTGTAGAATTCGTACACATTGCTACACATCATAATTAGGGAGTGGCTTACATATATTTACTAAATAATGATTTGTTTGTGTACTGTTAATTGTATAAGATTGTTGTATTAATGAACCGACATCTAGAAGTATGTATTGTTACAGTCTAAGCCTCCCGGAATGGAGCAAAGACTTTAGGGTGTGTAGGCCCTCTAGTTGATTCAACGGGAATCAACGCATAACGTAACCTGGTCAATGTTCAGGTTCTCATAGTATATATTTAACATATTTTAAAGTTTGCATTAATCTTGTGTAAATGCAGTCACCTTCATAGATTATTTCCTGAGTATGTTCATCAGGTTATATAGTACATGTAAATCACTACATGTATTTATTTTTAAAGTGCAATATGTTATACTCTGATTTTTGAACAATATATATAACATATCATTATTAGTCTTGATCATCTTCTATCCTTTTACATTTCGCCACTATGCTTTCCACTTTAATTGTACTATGACCGGACAGGCTGTGGACTCTATAATGACGCCTACCTAAAGCCCATTGGGACGGTGGCGTTTGATGTTTCTATGATCTTTCTTGTCGTGCCCTTAATGGTTTATTCTCTTATTGCTCTGGCTTCTTACAAGTCACTGAGTACCTTCATAGTGGCTTTCTAGGCTATTGATTTTGTTTGTATTATATTTACACGAGCATATTTGTGTTTAACTTATATTGCCTATTGATGCTGCCTTGTTGGTTAGAGATACGATCATGGCGGGGATTTCCTTATTTACACTGTCCTGTTTTAATGGGATGACAGTGGGGTTATGCCACTACCGTTCCAAGGCGGTAGCCCTATTGTCAACCCTTTTGTGTTTGTGATGTCGTTTACTTTTATTATTACTTTTGCCTTCTTGTTTGTCTGTTTGCATGTTTGTTTCTGTGTTTTTTGGTTGACTGTCCTCCTTGAATGCTACTTTCCCTGTCCGATCTTTTTATATTTCTTTCGAAGCTTGGTTGTAAAATGTAAATACAAACGTAATGACCCTTTGTGCAGAAAAACAAATCAAACCGGAAACACGTGTCTGTTTTTGTTTATTTTTTTTATTATAGTATTTTTGACCACCCACATTTAGTTCGTCGACATAATAATGAAGTTTCCCTCTTTGTTTATTTATTATTCAGTGTGTTTCTGCCGTTCGATAGAACGTTCATCTGTACCTCATCTGTACCTGCCAATCAGAAACGATACCAGTATCTCGGCAAAACAATCTGTTCTAGACATTTGTCTTGAAAACAAGCATGCGTCGCTGATGATCTAGACTATATCATTATTAGCTATGTTTAGTTTCGTATGCAAAATAGGCCATGTTCCTGTAGTTCATTACATGTTTAAAAACAATAATTATTATAATAGTAACTTTGTAAGAACATGGCGGTGTTTTCTTTATTTAATCTGTATCGTTTTATTTGGATGACAATACGGTAAGTGTGAGGTTTGATGTACACTAGAAATACACTTGAGCGAGAACACATATTTGTGTAGTATGACCTCCTTGAATGCTACTTTCCCTGTCCGATCTTTTTATATTTCTTGATATGTTGTAATAAAACGTTGATAGAATAAAGTGTATCTTCCCAGAGATATGATTGCGAAAATTGCACGCAATTATGATTTATTTCGGCTAATATTCAGTTCTTCTCTACAAATAGCGCATTTGATTTGTATACTCCAGAATACGAACAGTGATCTAATGTTGTTGCTGTCAATCTACAGCTCAATCCGATTGGACAGTTGCATCTATAAACCGTTTTTTTTTGCGTTTCGTTACTAATACTGTAATATAGGTCTAATTCTCTCTATTTACAAATAGTATTAATGTTAGTCTCCGTATTGCCTTGATGTTCTTGCAGTAAACATTGTTTGTTAGGCACGTTTTACCTAATGTACACGTTTTTTGATTTTGAATTGAATTACGTGCATTAAAACTAAGCTAAGGAGCTATCAATGTCTTTATGCCGCCTTGTAACAGTAATTATATATGGAACTATCATATGACTTACTTGAACACCAATATATATCATACATCATGCATTTTGGCATTCAAATTACCTCATACCTTGTGATGTGGAAATGGAATTCAATCATATTATAAATATCACAAAACACACGTGTAATAAATATTCCAATGCAGGTCATATTTTTAATTAGTTCCGTGTTCAAGCAGACCAGCTACGTCGATGTATGTAACCGTTAAAAATACCGGATAAACGACATGAAAAAAGCCACTTCCGTTGGCTCGGTGTGGTAAACAGAGGACAGAGACATGTACGACACCAGTATATAAATGTTAAGACAAGTCACCGTTTCAGATCATGTATGGTCATATTTGGAAAACAATTGCAAATACATCCAATCGGTTCCAACATTTTAAAACAAATACTAGGCTGCAAGTTGCGCACTTCTTTACTTTGACACTTACTTAAACGCACTAGCAACTGTCTAAGCATACACATTGGGGGAGTCCCCAGAAGTGGTAGGCTTTAATTTGTAAATAACCATGAACATAATTAAAATATAAAAATCCAAGACGACATTCATATAATATATCTAAGACAAATAGCCAGGAATAAACAATATATAACGGTTCTTACAAATGTATACACACCATGTCCATCAGACGCGTGTGTCGATTTCCGAGAACAACAATTCGCCACCTCTTCCCCTCTCTGTAAAAGTACAAATAAAACACAAACTTCCTCTCAAAGTGTAAACTCGTAAATGACCTCTGTCATCAAGAGCTTCGTTCGCAGATATCAGAGATTTATCTTAAGACAAAGCAATCAATCTAGTCAGAATGAGTATTAAACAAATGACGAGAGATGTTGATTATATGAACGTTTTCTATGATAAAATATAATTTTATTTTACAACGATGCTTTTTATAAAGATAACATATAAGCATTAATTGGTATAAAGCTATGCTGGTTTTATGTGTGATTCGAGGGCTGGCGTGGCGCAGTTGGTAACGCTGCAGATTTGTAACCGGAGGCCCCGGGTTCAATATTCCGTGGTGCCACTGAGTTTCGCCGGTGTGTTCTTGGGCAAGACACTTTTCCTCATCCTCGTCCGTCGGATAGGGACGTAAACAGAGCGGTCCCGCGTATCAGTATATCCTCCGAGCACGTTAAAGAACCATAGGAATCTATTCAATAATACAGTAGGGCACGGTTCCCGGATTTCTGTGTATCATTCTCCTCTCTCTGCGGCGGCTCTAAATAACCCATACTGTGTTGATGAGCCGTTAAACAACATTCAATTCAATTCAATTATGTGTGATTCTTAGGGAATAGCACGTGCGTTCTTCTTTATATTCACTTGTTTCATTTAATATGCTCCCTAATAGGTCAGTGTGATTATGATTACATGTTTAATTAAACCCTTTATGCTATTCAACACTGCCAAATTGCAACTATTGTATATTGTGAAACATTCTATATCATATTATACTGCGGGCGATATTGTCCTGTTGTGATATGGAATTAATAACAACATACATATCTGTATATGGTGGAGGCATGACTGATGGGAAACGTTATCCTTCATCCCATCTTCCTCTGAATTTTTTTTCCCAATATAAGCTAACATGATGCGTTTAACCGGGCGTAAACATTCTGGGAATAAGTGTGTATTATAACCGAACAGATACTTCATGTATAGTTTTAAATAATTCGTGTTATATTTCCGATATAACCTCAACCCTGAAACAATCTCTAATGACGTCATTACTTTTAAGAACATATGATTGCGCTAACGGTCTTATTATATACCTCCGTAATAAAGGCACAGTAAAACCAATAATTTGGGCACTAACTCACCCACATGCCGTTAATAATTGATAGACATGCATATATATGTATTATAGGGGTTCTGTTGTAATTGTCGTCTTACTCCGTTTCACCTCAAATTACAACAGAAAACCCCTATAATACATATATATAATAAATCACCATGAAACTTTTTTAAAATAGGGGTAGTGAAGATTGCATTTTAATTTTTTTTTATAGTTATCAAAATTACATTCAAATTAACAATTTTCTGACCTTGAATACAAAGGTGGTGGATCGTACTCATACACATTACTAAAACAATTTATTACACATTTTTTAGACTTTTTTGCAAGGTTGCCATTGCTTCCTTTCTTCCCTGCTCCACTAGTTCTTTTTTTTGAACTTCACTTATTTCAGCCTTTTTTTGTTTTGTGTCCTGTTTTAAACAATAATATTTATCCAACTCATCTAAAATCATCTTAAACTCTTGATCAGATATTTGTGCATCACTCAACGCTTTTGATATTAACTGCTTTATACTATTTAACTTAGACTCCGCCAAAGTTTTTATTTCATGATGTTTTTGAGCTTTTGCATTAAGCTTGCGTCTGATAAAATTAATACAAACACCTGTAGCTCCACATACTATTGCTGCTATTTCTAAAGGTAACAAAACTGGAACAACAAATCCAATCCCAGCCATAATAACACCTGCAGATATCAAGGTAGTGTCAATTCCATCTGTAATATTAATACCACGTTTATATTTTTTATAAAGTGACTGACGTATATCTCGCTCTGTAATTAACTTTTTTTCAATTTCTGAAATCTTTTGTAATCTATAATTTTGTCCGTCTTCAACTGGCAACTCAGGATATATACTTGGTGCTGTTGGTTGCTTCATTTTTTTATTAATAAATAAAAAAATAAATTAATTCAATTAATAATGATGCCACCATATTTACAGCGGTAGCGTTAGCAACCTTGCATACAAAGTTAACAACAGAACCAGCACCAATCTCTAAAGGTTTATCAAAGTTATCATGATTGCGTGGGATGATGTGAAGCGTTATGCCATAATTTGGTTGTTCAACACCATTGACAGAAACTATTACAGTTACGTCACCAACTAATCGTTCACTTGCTAAACCTATTCCCATAATACGACCACGACGTGTCATCACATGCCCCACATTTGATTCTGCCCCGCCGTTACCAAATGAGAGTATTCTATTTAACACAAGCGGGCCCTTAGCCTCCGCAAATATTGTTATAATCCCATATTTAAGATTATCAACTCTATCTCTCATATGATTAAACTGGTCAACAAAAGGCAAAACTTGCCTATGTAAATCTGAAACAATATCTATCAAAGCCTCCAAGTCTCCTGTTTTTTTTAGGGCTTGGTGGTCCAAATATACTCATTGTTTTTTTTTATAAAAATATATTTTTTAAATAAATTCTAAAACACAACTCATAGGCAAACCGTGATTATCTATCTTGTTGCCATACTCATCTCTGACTTCTATTTTCAATTCAGTAATTGCATCATTTGTAAGACATTGATATTCAGGATAAAAACTTGTATATACTATATCTCCAAACTGCTTATTTACTACAGGTACAACACCTATAATAGTGCTTGGTGCACCATTGAAATAATTACTACTCGCATTAACTTGTTTCAGATGAACATATAGCTGTTTATAAGGAGCTAAATCAATTGGGTAATTTCCGAAACGAATACCTTTTAACCATTTTCTGTCCTCGAATCCCAGCATTTTTGAAAGACCGTTTGACATTCGTGTCTCTATTGGCGTATCTAAAAAGGCTGTAGCACTTTGGACAATAATGTTCAGGGTAATCTTTTCATTTAGAATTTTAAAACCTCTTATCAAGTCTTCAAAGTTATAGAGTCCATCTGGTAAATGTTCTATTTTAGCTGGGTTTCTTGTCTTTACGATTTCACCATTAATATTATACCAACCGATAGCGTATGTAAAACTTTTTAATCCAACGCGCTTAGTTCCATTTCTATTATCGATATACTGTTGTAAATTAATAGAGATGTCTATGTTTGAAATTGTATGAAACATTTTTTTTTAATATATATATATAAAAACACAAATAAAAATGATTTCTAAAGAATTCAAATATAACCCGGGTGCTCACTATTCAAACACTTTTAGCAAGAAAGTAATAGATATAATAAATCAAAACATAGTCATTACATCAGACGGTAAAGGCTTTAAAGCATCATTTCCCAATGTCTTTGAAAACTACAAACTTCCATACGTCAAATCAGATGCTATAGTCCAACGCTGGGGAACAGATTGGATGTTATTTTGGCAGAACCAGTTGAATTTTGCTATTTGGTGTGCGACAACTGGATGTGGTATTGATTTTAACAATCATTTGAAAGCTGATGCACTGGTTGGTTCATTATTTCGATTTCATATCTATTACCAAGTCAGAAGAATATTATTTGAGATGAGTGTAGCAATGCCGCAAGACTCAAATTGGAATGCGTTTAATAACACATATAACAGGAACGCATACGAGAGAATATGCAAGGAGTTTAACGTTGACTTAAATTCAGACTGGAGACAGAAACAAAGCTATAATAATGGTCTAGGAACAATTTATAATTACTGGACACATATTGGTTATCATCCTTTGATAAATACTGTATACGACAACAAAACGATGAGTTTTACAGTCTATGAGAGTGATAAAACATACCACATTGATTACAATGCACAAGGATCTGAGGCTGACAATAGTTGGTCTACTTTTATACTAGATAGTTCATCTGGTTTTACAAGAGCTGGAGTAGAAAGAATCAATGAAAGCATAAGAACATACTGCTGGGCAATTCTTGGCTCACAATCACAAACAAGAACAGATATACTTGGAACTGGAACAGCATTTGATGCACAGAAACAATTTCTAGCAAATGTAGAGGACGCAATAAATAGCCCCATTGACTTGCCCAGTCAAATTTCAAGATATGAAAACACCCTAAAATATGCAAGAAGTATAGTAGATTTTGTCTATGGAAGTGGATTGTATATGTCTCCGAGCGACATGGAATTAAGAATCGGAATAATACAAGACTACAATAATGAAATTGTAATAGCAACTGATGCAAAAGCATTAGGATTGAATAATGATGTAAATGTAAAACCAGTGCCACCAAAAAAAAAAAATCAACCTTTTCAAGGCACCACAACAAAGAAATGTTTACCGGAACATTCTGATAAATAAATACATAAAACTGTGGAACATAACACACCAGAAATGCAAAAAATAGCGATTGAACACGAAGATAACAAAACAACTATAATTGTTGGTACCATAGTAATATGTCTTGCTGCATTACTTATTTACGAGATTTACTAAACCACTCTTTGGCTGCCACATACAACAACCCGGAAACAAACACAAGCAAAGCCCATATATTGTTACCAAGCCAATTAATAACATTACCTGTTGCAGATAAAAGCCATGATACTATTGCACCAATAACTCCTGGAAGTGCTGCAGCAGCTTTACCAGCTAGGTTGGCAAGAAGTTTACCATGATTAAATAGTGTTTTTTTGATCCAGTCTTTTACACTTGATGGATTAGGTTTTGGAGTTGGAGTTGGAGCAGCACTTGATGTGGGAATAATAGAATTAATTATCACCCCAAGAATCATACTAAATGCAGTTAAAATACTAACAATAGTAATACCTTGCTCCCTAAACAAGGTTTTGATCCTCTCACCAATAGTTGTATCCTCGTTTAACATTTTGTTTATTGTCTCTTTTATCCTGCTTACTTGGTTACGAAAAGCTTCTCTGTTCTCATTAATGATATCCATTAGTGCACCTCTCTCATCTTCAAGATCTTTGATGCGATCGCTAATTCTTTTTATCTGGAATTCATCATTATCAGTCTTAGCTTGTTCTAACTTTTGTTTTTCTCTTGTTATGTCTTTATCAAGTTGTGTGAGTTTTGCTAAGTTATTTGTGAGTTCTTCCTTGACAGTTGTCATTGCTTTTACTATTCCATCCATTTCGCGCTTGTCTATATTTGTTTGTGTTGAAACATCAGGACGCTCTATCATATCCCAGTCATAAAATTATGTCTCTGAGTTATCCATTGATGTCTCTATGTTACCCATAATACGTGAAATATTTTGTAATGGAATAGCATCCGCATTATCTGGTAAATCGTTTATTGTGCTCTCCAACTCTTGCAACGCTTGTCGAGCTTTTTGTGGTAATTTTGTTTTACTGTCATACTCCGGCAAATTTAAAAATTGTCTTATCGCCCTTGTTCCCCAAGAGCCAATAATCCTGTTATATTCATTTGCCAAAGAACCAAGAGCAAGAAATGTAAAAGCGCCTTGCCTGGCAGTTATTGTTATTCCTTTATCACCAACAATCCAGTATAATGTTTTACCATCATTTGATACTTTAAACTGGTCATAATCCATTTTGTCTGGTATCATCTTATATCGTTTTTCTATTTCATTATAAAAGGATTTTACAAAAAAATTCTTGTATGTTTCAAATGTGATTTCTGACAGCTCTCCCCTGAGTTCAGCAAGATGGTCGCTTTGATTAAGAAGATTTCTTTGAACAGGTTCCTCAGGCACCATTGGTAAATCATCATATTTATCATAATCATCTGGATCGAACGCAGGATTGTCAAAATCAAATCCTCCTTCAGCCATTGTTTATTTTATTTAATTTTAAAAAATATATTTAAAAAATAAAAACAATGTCGGCTTACGGAAACAAACTCATCCCTCATAGCAAACTAAGAGAACCTCATGGTGCCGAGGGCATCCGCACAAGTGTAGTAATAACTAATAATCCATCAACAATAGACCAACACCAGCAACTGCTTGTGAGATTTCCCAATATAAGTACTAATGATGTGATAGTTCCTCGTACTGCTCCTCTTGCCTTTGAAATAGAACTTAAAAGCAGAACAGACGCCAACGTTACTCTATTTCAAAATCTGGGAAAAACAATTGTGAAATAAATGACAATAAGAATAAGTGGCAATGAAGTCATGTCAATAGATGACAGTGATATATATCATTGTTATGTAGATTTATGGAAAAGCCCTACCGAACGATTAAACACAGCTTACCAAGGTATTGGTAAAGCAAACATGTTAAAACATAGAGTTGGTGCGGGAGATGCTTCCTCAGACACCGGAGATGAAGCTATAGCAGCAGCTTATGGAAATAGATTTTGTATTCCACTGGACTTTGAAATGTTAGAAAGTCATATGCCATTTTATCAAGCGGGGCTTGGTGATAGGTTAGAATATGAATCAACGTTTAACGATTATTACAAAGTTATCAAAAGCAGTGATGCTGACGCATCTTATGTAATAAAAAATATCTGCTTGGAATTTGATACGGTTAGTGATGTTGAATTAGCCAGACAAATAAGACAGCAAATCAATGGTAAGATAGTATTTATGTATGATCGTATATTGCGACATAGAAAAATAATAGTAAAAAAATATGATACCCTTTGGAATATCAAGATTAATGTACCAGCACAAAGCATGAAAGGTATTTTAATGCTGTTTGAAGACCCAGAAAGAACAAGCGCAGAAACCTATTACAACCCAATGATTGAAAAAGTTGAAATGACAATAGAGGGAGTACCAAATCAGTTGTATAGTCAGGGCATGAAGGCATATCAACATTGGGATGAAATCAACAAATATTTTGCCTTGACATCAAAAAGAAACAAAGAGACAGAAATAGTAGCGAGGGACTTAAACTTTACCAATGTTTCTCTTGATAGCTATCTGACAAAATCATATGCTTTGTGGCTTGACCTTAGAACATGTGATGACAATTTATTATACGGCAGTGGAAGAAGAATAGAAAACGGCAGTGAAGGCATAACGATATTAATAAATAAAAAATCAAATGCAGATCAACCTTTAAATATTTATATATATATATAATATCAGATGCGCAAATCAATTTCGAAGATGGAAGATTCAAAGAATCACTATACTAAATATCCTAAATATCCACACAGTGCCATTATCTGTGGTCAGACAGGCTGTGGTAAAACAGAGTTTGTTCTTGACATACTTGAACAAGAGTATGTTGGAGTTTTTGAACATATAATTATATTGTGTCCAACCATAGAGTGGAACGAGGCTTATAAAAATAGATCCTGGATAGGAGATGTAAGAAATCCGAGAGATAAAAAAATAATAATTGTCAATCCCGTTAGCAACGGTAAAGAAATGTTACAAGAACTGTTGCGTTTATTTTTCAAAAGATATGCTGGCCAGCCCACAAAAGAATTAACAAAGAAAAAAGATATGTTATCAGAGTTGGCATTCTCTGGTCGCCACGCCAAACAATCAGTGTGGGTCATTTCACAGAGATATAATTCTGTATTGGAAGATTTGAGAGAGCAAGCAAAATGTTTGTGTATGTTTTACACTAAAGACAGAGATAGTTATGAAAATTGTTTGAGAGAAAATGATGTTATTCCGACGCTGGAGGAGAGAACCAGAATAAGAAAAGCTTTAGCTAAGACTAAATATTCCAAGTTAATTTTGAGGACTGATCAACCAACTGGTTATTTGGTTGAATAATTACTTTTTTTATAACTGTTGCTAATAGTAATACTAACAGCAAAGTAGCAATGTTAATAGCAATACTGACATGAACATATAATGAAAATATCAGAAAATATAGTAATGCTTATAGCATTGCTCATGGCAAAGTAGCAATGTTAATAGCAATGCTTGCAGCAAATTAACAATGCTAATAAAAAATAGCAATATTAATAACAATGCTATTAACAATACTAACAATTACTAGTTGCATGAATATCGCAGCTGGTTGTTTTGTGTTTTATATTTATTTCAAGATAAAAAATATCGGAAGGTTTCACAGAACGTGATGAATTAAAGCAACAAGAAACAAAAAAAGAAAGATTATCAGCCATAGTGGCTGGCGGCGGTAGTCGTCAATATTTGGGTAAAGACATACAACTTATGAATATAGATGGTATGCCACCAGATGAAATTAACAAACTTTACTGCAGATATGAAGCAAGGCTTGGGGCAAGTATGACCAAGTCTTTAGGCAATTCTTTTATTAACTTGTATGTTATGGGAGTATCAAAATATTTTAATGTAACCAGTCCACCAAAGCTGATAGAAGATTTGGAGGAAGACCCATTTATTAATCATGCTTTGACAAGCGCTTGTTGTGAGTTGTATTACAGGTATGGAATGTGGTTAGCACCATTTACAGCAATACTGACAACTGTTAGACATATTGATTTTAATAAAAATAAAAATATAGATAATATAAATGGAGAACCAAGAGGATGAAGTTATACCTGCTGTTACACAACCTGTTGAGGTTGAACAACAAAAAGTAAAAAATCCAAAACGAGTAGAAGCTGGGAAAAAAGGAGCAGCGGCAAAAAAGGCAAAGCGTTTGCTTCAAGATGCAAAGCAAGATGCTGCAAAGCAAGATGCTGCAAATCAAATAACAAAAATAACAATAGATGAAGAGAAACCAGAAATCAAAATAAACGTATACAAAAATTATATTCCACCGTGTCTGGTTTTATTAGGCATTGCTGGGCTGGGTTTGTATACTTATAACAAGAAATCTGCTACGCAACCTGTGCAACCTGCTGCTGTTCATGTTGCACCAAAAGACCCGTTTGATTGTTTTTAATAATTTATTTAAAAAAATAATATAAAAAATAATATAAAAAAAATGGCATCAAGTATTGACGGAAAACAAATTGTAAATATGATGTATCATGAAGGAGTGGAAACACTTCTAACTGTTGGATATTCTGAGATTGGTAGAAAACTACTAAAAAGACCAGCACCTAAAGTGGATTTTAATATGACAGATTTTGGAATGCTGTCTGTGGATATAATGTTAGCAATGGCTACGAGGGATATGTTGATTAAGCAAGGTATTATTCCTGCAGATATTATGAAATAATTTTAAAAAATATATATAAAAAAATGGCAAGTGCAGTAGCAATGATGGTAGGTGGCGCATTAACAAATGCATTGGCGTTTAGCGGTTCAAATTATTTCTTTTGGGAAGTCATTCAGATGAGGAAAGACAAAGGCATGACAAAGCAGTGGAACAATTAAACGCAGCACAAGTGGAGTGGAATAAAAAAAGAGAGATTAGATTTTATTAATAAGCAACTGCAAAAAGAGCATCATGCAGAGCAGACTTTTGATGATGTGGACCAAGCTATGAAGCAGTATTATTACATAACTGGCAAACATTTGCTTTTAAAACCGGAGCCCAAGTTAAGTGATTTTTATACACCATCTCCGGATCAACAGAATAGAGAAATTACGTTTATTGTGGTGGGCATGGCTGCAACTGGATTTGTGGCGTAAAATTGATTTCATAAAAAAAAATAGTTTAAAACTATAATTACTTTGGACATTTTTGGATTTGGAATGACTAAGTATGTTTACTTTGAAAATACTAAGTCATATGCATGATACCTATTTTTGTTGTTGTTTTTACATGGTTTCAATCCAAGTGGTCGCATATAATATGGTGGTTTAGCACTCTTCTCTAATTTATCTTTGAGATGACCAGGCGCCCATACTTCACCATTGTCTAATAATGTCAATACCATGGATGGACAATATTCAGTATCTACTATTTTCGTATCTGTAATAGTGTATATTTTATTTATTTCCAAGTCTGTCCATTTCTTTGTGCTATTTTGATATTGCTCTTCGAGCAGTTCATCAAATCGTGCAGTTGTGATTTCCATTTTTTCTTTATAGTTATATAAAGTTTAATCTTTAGTAGAAAATAATGGAAAAGATTTATTACAGCCCAAAAGGATTTTGGAGAGGTTACACAGCAGTTAAAAAATTGGCAAAAGAGGCTGGTGTCAGTGAAAAAAAAGGCATTATAATTTTTAAAGAAACAAGCTGTGTGGCCGATTTATTTACCCGCGCCAAAGAAAATAGTTAGACCCAGGTTTGATGTTTCTACTAAAAATGGAGTGCATCAAGCTGATTTGTTATTTTTACCGCATGATACTTTTGGCTTTGGTCGTGGACGCAAGACTTATAAATATGCACTGACTGTGGTTGATATTGCAAGTAGATACAAAGAAGCGGAGCCACTGACTTCCAAGGATAGTAAAGAAGTTGCTAAAGCATTTGAGAACATATACAGTCGGCATTTGAAATATCCAAAATTATTACAAGTGGATCCAGGCAGAGAATTTATGGGTGCAGTATCACAGTTGATGGCAAAACACAAAGTAAATATCAGAAGGGGCAGAACAGAAATACACAGAGACCAAGCTTTAGTGGAAAGATTTAACAGAACATTAGCTGAAATATTGTTTGGTTATCATTATGCTAAGGAAATAGATTCACAAAACGTAATAGAGAATGGGTAAAGAGATCACCAGAAGTTGTTAAAGCCATAAATGCGGAGACAAAAAAGCCCCCTCCTGTTGAAACAAAAATATTAAAAGATGATCCTATCTGTATGAATGCAAGTGTAAGATATTTATATCAACCCGGGGAACAAGAAGGTGGAAGACGCAGAGCAACTGATCCAATGTGGAGTGTAGATATTCACAAGATTAAAAGTTATATGGTGACGCAAGGTATAAGAGTTTTTTATTTGAAATAACCAGCGCCACAAAGAGGATTTGTCAAAGAAGAATTACTTATTGTTCCGGCTGATACCCAAATTCATAAGTTTTTATAGAAACCATGTGCATCAGTTGTAATTCCATCTTCTCGTATAAATCTTTTTGAGTAAAATGGTGATAATGTAACTTTGTTTACTGTTATGCCATATATTTGATGCTTTATTGATCGTATCATATTCATTTTATGGGTGTATTTTTTCTTGCCAAACAATGCATCCTTGTAGTTCTCAAAGTTTGTTTGTTTTTTGGTTACATATTCTTTTACACCCTTTGCTTTCTTAATAATCTGCTCATTCACTTTCAAAATAGAATCTTGTTTGGATCTTAATCCAATATTTTCATCTTTCTTAACATTTTGCACATCTGCTCTCAACATCGAATATAGTTTGGGTCTTAATCCAATATTTTTAGATATATACTCAGCTATAGACTCACCATCATTTTTTGTTTTATTTATTATTGTATCTACTACTTTCTCAATCGTCTGCTCAACATAGTTTGGATTCAACTATAGAAACACATTCATCTTTTATTTTGTCTGTTACTTTCTCAATCATCTGCACATCCGCTCCCAAAATAGAATATAGTTCAGGTCTTGATTCATTATACTCAACTATAGAAACACCAGGACACTCATCTTTCATTTTATTTATTACTTTTTCAATAACCTGCTCATCCGCTCTCAAAACAGAATATAGTTTGGGTCTTAATCCAACATACTCAGCTATAGCAACACCAGCACATTCGTCTTTCATTTTACCCAATACTTTTTTGTTTGTATTATCATGCATTGGGTGATTTTGAGGATAATCACTTAGATCATACTCATCTTTCATTTCAGCCATGTCTTTGTATGCATCATCTGTTTTGATGTTTACCAGTAGACTGTCAGTGTCTGTGTATAATAAAGTACAGTCATTTCCATACCTTTTCTTTAGGGTATTATAATACCAATCATACATCATATACTTTGATAAATCCAATACTGACATCCCAACATAGATTGGTTTGTTTAATGTTAATTTTGTTTTGTTTAAATGTACTGCTGATAATTCATCTGAACATTTTATACGCCTGTTAAAGTTGGGTTTGGCTATTATTTTTCTTATCTTTTCATTTTCAGAGCCGTTAGTTTTGACTAGTTTTATATCTGTCCGCTTGCGTAAATTTTCCATTGTCTTGCCAAACACAGAGTTGTTCATAAGCTTGTAAAAATATTTTTCAAATTGTGATTTAGCTTTTTTCCTAAGTTCTGTATTTAAACAAATATATGATTCCATCCATGGTTTTTCATTAAATTCTAATACTCTGTGTACTTTCTTTAGTTTCATGCCTAAAGATAAATACAGTTGCAGGTTTTTGTAATGTATCACATATTTTTCTTTGTCCCTAAGATTGGGGACAAGTTGTTCTGTATTTATCATGCTATTATTTTCTAACAGATCTTTTTGGTATTCAGACAACCATTCTTTTTCCACTGCTAATCTTTCCGGTGCAAGCGGATAGTCATTGTGAGCTTCATGAAGTTCTTTTGGATATTCCAAATCAACTTCAAGCATTTGTCCTTTGCCAGGTTTTGGTTTAGAAAATGTTCCACTCTTGTTTTTGGTTTTCCAAACAAAGCCAGAATATTGAAGTGGCTGACTCATTGCCCATCCATAAAGATTATTTGCATCAAAATACATTAAAAAGTTGTTTTCCTCGTTAGGGTTATAATCAACTACATGTGGATTGTTTGCTTTTGCATATCGTTTTGATATCATACTTATGCCACCACGCATACCTTTTTCTATGAATAAGTGCATGTCAATGTCTCTCAAAAGTTCTAAATCTATTTTTGAATGTTTAAGTAAAGCATCCCAAGATAATCCAGGTGCTGTATAGTAATGTAAAGCATCAAGTTTGTATGCATTCATACATGTTTTCCTAAAAGTTTGAAACACATCTGCTAACAGAGTTACATCAGTTTTTAGATATAAATCATGATAGTCTCCAAGAGTTTTACAGTTAAACTCTTTCCATATTTTTTGAGCGTATTCGTAATCTTCGGGACTTATACTTTCATCTGAGAGACTACTGTAAAAAGTTTCTATAGGCGGTAATTGCGTTTCCTTAAATCGTTCCATACTGTCCATATATTCGTATGGATAAACACCTTTTCGTAAAAGTAAATCTGTTTGTTCCCCAAACTGATTTTTGGTAATTTTAAAATCAGATTTGTCTGTTGCTTTAACCAATTTTTCCAAAGACGAAGCCATAAACTGAAAACTATCCAAGAATCTAAGTTGTCCGGCACTAAATGAAATATACTTTTCAGCGTTGTTTGGAATGCATGTAATATTACCTGTCATTTTATGTATTTTTTGCATGATGAGATGACTATCATATCCTTTGAGGTTGTGAAATATAACGGGGATGATTGTTTTATTTGGTTTTATTTTTATTTTTAGGTTGCAGTTTTTATGTGCTGCACCTCTGTATTCTCCTGTAAAATGACAGTGGTCTCTTACTTTACCGTTTTTATCATTTTTTATTTCATCCTCACATATCCAGCAATGTGTTGCTTTTTCATGATCTTCCTCATTTTGCTGCGTCATGATTAATGGTTTTGGGTGAGCAAATATTTTATTAATGTTGCTCTTCTCACATTCTAAGTGATTTAAAAACTTTTCAACAGCATCTTCACCTCTGTAAATAACAGGTTCTTCAGCTTTGCCATCATATCTGACAACCTGGTCTCCAAAACCACAAGCTTCGTGTACATTTGTAATTTCAGATTTCTTTCCAAATTCGATTGATTGCGGTTTGATTATACTTTCAAAATCAGCATATATTGCATAAGGCACAGGCATCTGATTTTGATGATTTTTAAATTTTACAGTATTTTTACCTTCTTTCGGCATTTCTATTTTACAAGAATTTTTGTTGATACCCTCACAGTCTTCTCTGTGTTTGGTAAGTAGATTTTCTCTTGAAAAGCCGTAAAGACAACGATCGCAGAAATAAGTTTTACCGCGATATTTGTTTTGATCATAAAGTAATCTATTTAGATTTTTAATCCAGCAATAGTGATATTTTGTTGTTATTGTTTTTGGTTCGTTGGGATAATCATCAGGGTTATAATTGTCATCTATAATTCCTTCTTCATTATTTGGATCATCTTCATCTACATTTTCTAAATCAACCTCAACGTCTTCAGAAATTAAAAGCAAGTTAATTCTTTCCATTTCTTGCGGTTGCTCTGATATTCTATATGGAAATACAGATACCCTTTTTCCTGTGCATATAAACATTAATAGCAAGGTTGTTTTGTTTTTCTACTTTGGAAATTTGTGAAATTGGAGTGGGAAAGTCAATACCATCCATATTCAACTTACCCATGTGTTTGTTATAACTAGATATCCTAGTTGGATTATTTTTATTAGGCCACAAAGCAGAAACCAATGCCACTTCCAAGCACTTATTTTCTTCATTATTAACATTAATTATTGCTTTTTTATCAGATACTGCTTTAGACAAAGGAATATATGAAGAACCTTTTAATGGTTCATACTTTGCAAAATTTAAGTAAAACGTAACATAGTGATCAATCTCTAATCCAGATGCTGTTGTAAATCTTTCAAGACTCTCTTGTATATTTGCAGATGATTTATCGTAAAACTCATTTATTTTTTCAGAGGTTAAAATTGCATTTTGTTCGCTGTGTAATACTGCTGTGGTGTATTTTTTGGTATCACCATCATCTTTGAATAAATTTACAGTGAGACCTAATTGAAACTTTAATCCATTCATCTTTGCCAGCTCTTTGCTTATTTGTTTTGTGATAATGGATTTTTTATCAAGAAATAGTTTTTGAGGGTCTTTGTATTTCTCGGCAGATATCTCGTATGCTTTAAAATAGCCACACATTGGGTTGTCAACCAGTTTTAATTCTTCTTTAGATTTTCTATCATTAAGCTCTTTCAATTCATTTATAACATTGTCTCGTGATTTAGCATATTTCTGATTTTGCTCATCTTGTAATTTATCATATTTCTGCTTTTCTCGTTTACGTTGTTTCTTAGCACGTCGTCTCTTGAGTAAATTGTCTAATGTTTGAGATTTAACCTCTTTTGAAGTTTCTTTTGGAACTTCTTTAAGAGGTTTAAGCGCATTTATACCGTTATATAGTGTTTGTTTATCTATTACACCTGTATCAAACAGGCGTATTAAATTTCTTATAGTCTCTTTGTTTTTTTCCATTCCTTTATTTGTGATATATTTAAAAAAAAAATATTTAATATAAAAATAATTATATATAAAATAGACAATGGAAATCAATGTTTGCAAATTTCTTAAAATTGGATTACATAATCCATGTGAAAATAAGCCAACAAAAGATTCTAATTATTGCAGTTTGCATAAATATAGATTAAAAACAAGTTATGCATTACCGTGTCTAATATGTAAAAAAGACACTTCTGCAAAATATCAAGTGTGTGTTGGTTGTGGTGCAGCTTCAATTAGAAAAAAGAACGATTATTGGAGGTTAAAGTCGTATAACGCTGAGTGTCTCAGATTTAGACGTATTAAGGTTTAAATTATATTTTGATAACTATAAAAAAAAATTAAACTTGCAATCTTCACTACCCCTATTTTAAAAAAGTTTTAATGAATCAAGTAAAATCACCATTTCATGGTGATTTATTATATATATATGTATTATAGGGGTTTTCTGTTGTAATTTGAGGCGAAACGGAGTGAGACGAAAATTACAACAGAACCCCTATAATACATATATATCATGCTAATATATAAAACAGGTCTAAAGCCTCACATGATGATGATAAGCGCCTCCGGAGGAGAAACTGAGATATGTATATGTCACTACGAATCGATGGAAGAAGTCGAAACATTTATACCTTCCTTCATATTCAAATGTTCTGTACATTTAAGAAATGTACAGAAGAAAGAACCGATGTTGACAACGAAAGCCAATGCTACAGTTATACAACAGAATACACTCTCTTCACTTTACTACTAACATTGTTGGAATTAACACAAACATCATAATTCATCGTCAGTGTTATCACCATCATAATATTCATCGTCAGTGTTATCACCATCATCATATTAATCGTCAGTGTTATCACCATCACCATAATTCATCGTCAGTGTTATCACCATCATCATATTCATCGTCAGTGTTGTCACCATCATCATATTCATCGTCAGGTTTATCTTATATCTTAATCGTCGTAGTCAACGTCAGCATGGTCAGTATTAGCAACATCATCGTACTCTTCGTCAGTGTAACACTGACGGCATTCGTGCATCGTTAAGATATGTTTAATAATACTATATCCATGTCTATTTATTTTCATTTATTTAATGTATTACTCGGCATTCGTTTGATATTCTTATCAACTATTACAATCTCTAAAAAATTACCAAGTACAACCTGTATTATTTATATACAAGTGTATTATTCCATAACTGGACACATAAGTACGTATCTGCGCCAAGAAATAATTATAATATCATATTCGTTGTCATATCTTAACATCGACCGTCATTATATTTTGTTCACAGCCGTGTCGTATCGGTTCCAAACAAGTGTCATATTAAGACATTATACATGATATATACAGAGTATAGATCTACCACATAACACAAACACATCAGTATGGATGAAATATCCATTCTACCAGGTTTTCAAGATCCATGTTGTTTCTCAAATTTGTTCCTGATATTACGATGCTTTACCTAATTTCGTATAAGCATTATTCGTCCTATGTTTTCTAAAGGCAGGTCCAGAAATGACATGTTAATGGGAATGAATAGTGATTGCTATTTTACCATACGTTAAGTAATGGCATTTCGAAGAGTTTAGCTTTACGAAATTTAATAAAGAAATATGAAAAGATCGGACAGGGAAAGTAGCATTCAAGGAGGACTGTCAACCACCAAACACATAAACAAACACATAAACAGACAAACAAGAAGGCAAAAGTAGTAATAAATGCAAACACCGTAAAACTTGTATTCAACGAGACATTCTCCTAGATATGAAAGCCACAATATTACCGCCGCACACAAATATATATATGTATACAGATAATGCAAGCAAGTAGTTCGACAATTCGGTTACATTTGGCAAAGTTTATTAATGAAAAGTAGGAGACATCTGGAAAACGTCTAACACGATAAATGCAAAAAATATTGCAGTCTTGGGTTAATTGAGACTGTTCATGAACGGTAGTAAAAATGATGCCACCGTTCACGCCATCTAGCTCCGCGTTGAGTAGTACTCCATATTTAAAATGCCAATAGTATATACATTTAAGACATCTCGATCATGGTATGCATAAGACGGTGAACATGGAACCTTCAAAGACATGTTTTAAAACCATTCCATGGCCAGGGGCGTATGGTCCCAGTTCCTAACAAAACGCGTTGCCCTAAAGAAGAAAACTATGGGCGAAATACGAAATAAACAAAATGGAATTTAGCTGGGAGCCAAAACATGTAAAACATATGTTGACCTTCGAAATTCCATGATAGCTAATTAAGTACTTCGCTTATCACACACACACATATATATATATATATATATATCTATATATATATATATAGTGTTAAGACCACAGCAAGGATACCTTACACATGCTTTGTTTACATATGTATGTTTGCGATAACAAACAATACGCGTCCTTTAATTAAAATATTTTATCGGAAAACAGTTATTAATAACACCATGTCTGAAATCGATAAGTTAACTAATATGTATGCATTATATTATATAGTGTGTACAATAAATTTAGCATATAAGATGCATGCCATTTCCACTGAAAAGATACAGAGCCGTGTATGCTAGGGGTCAATGATAAAGTGACATAGATATGACCAATAACATTTGAACACAGTCATGTGTAAAGTATTATATAAAAATAAAGCATATATGTCGGGAACATACTTTTATAGGATATCAAAAATCGTTCTCATTTTGCTGAAAATGGAGGTAATTTTAAAATTACGAAATTTTTCATATTTTTCTTTTCTTAAAAGTAACAATCGTTTGTGAACACATTTCAGCGGTTTTTAAACAAAGACACAATTGGCAATTCTTGTGAAAGCCAAACAATTAATGTGTTCAAAGGAAATACTTTTTTATAATGAAATAATTCGTTTTTAATATAGTTGAAGTAATTCTGATACATCGTTTACTAAATATTAAAATAACAAAAGCAGTTGGAAATCACAACCTTTCCTAGCATTTCTAATATCTCCAAACAATTATATCAATGTTTATTTGTATTAACAGTTTGTCTATCCGCATGTGTTAATATACAATCACAAATTTCATTCAAATTGGAATAGATTTTCAATATCTGGTAACGGTATAAGCTGCGCGTTCAGACAGAAATTTCTAATAAATCCACAGCTGTCAATTTTACCTTGGGTTTAAATCTCCAAGTTGTTAACACATTCTCATTAAACATGATTTCATAATGGCTTGTGTAAGTTATATTGTAATATATATATACATGTATATGTTCTAATAACGGCGCTGCTACCATGTTATACTTTGTATTTGTATCCTCATGGGCTTGATAATATATTGAATATTTGAAATACAAGTGTCTGTCTGTCTGTCTGTCTGCTGTCTGCTGTCTGTATGCCTATAAAGCATGTATACACGTCGAACAAGAAACAAAGCTTTCACGGAGTACAATCAATCTAAATCACGTATGGAAACAAAGACTGGCATAACAATAAAAATCTCTTATGAGTGCATGTAGTTTGGAATAGCCACGCATTATTCATGTAAGGAACAAGTCGAGCCACACACTAAAATATGTAAACTATGACGACAGTAGTCAGTGACGTATTGAAATCATACAGATGTAGGACCGATGTAATTCAACCAATTGAACACAATGCAAAATGTGCTATCTTTGGACATCAGTCACAAGTTCCACAATATTCGTTCAATTAAATACACTTTAATTCAGCGAATCACACAAATGTGGCTCACAAACTGAAAAAAACAAAGATTCAATTTGTGGCGTCATTCATTCACACCATGCATATTTTGAAATAAATATATGTCCAGATGTCATTATAATTGAATTTGCATCAATAATTTGCATACATTGTAAACATGTTTACATCTATACTAGTTTTAACTTTCTTCAAGGTCAAATCATGTAATGCAACATGTACACACCGAGGCTCATGCAACAATACATGTAAACATTTATATATAGGTAACATTCATGAAACTATTTCTTTATTTGTATTTGCGGTTCCTGGAATGATTTCATTTAAATTTGTTGTTCTTAGTTGAAACTTTTATGAATTGATGACAGTGAAAAAGCAAGACTGTTCTCAAAGAACAACGCTTATATAAATTGCATATCGTTTCTGCCAATCAATAACCCAGTGCTAAAACTTTCAATATATTAAAGACGTCGTTATGTAATTAACATGTATTCTAGCAAGTTGACTCCGTTTGTTATTTCAAGCACACCATTAAATTCAACACAACACTCTGAGAGCAAACAACACATTTTGCTAAGTTGACATTATTCCATCTCCAAAATTCACTGTGAATATTGATTGCAACCGAAACGCTGCAGTCAAATTTTGAATATATATCAGAGTAAATATAAAATAAACACAGTAATAATGGATGGCCTGGCGGATATACGGACATAAACTCATTGATAATTTCTGATGAACTGGAAATAAAGCTAAATATATATTTAAATTTAACTATATTTTGCAGCTGCATTAAGTTTCTAACCAGTAATATCAACGGGTGAGACTGCTTTATATGATTTTGATTCTGTACAGGGAGCCTTAGACCGAAGCTATGGTGCATGTTAAGCTAGAGAGCACGCTGGTCGACAATAACAACACATTGTAGCAACTGAATGCCTCTTTTTCGCATGACAAAGCACACAGTTTGAGGCCAGCATGTTTTTATTTAATACAACACAATTTGAGATCTGATATTTAAATACAATCTGCTTAATACTTCCCCTATTCTACGACAAATATGCGATTTACCAAAACATATACACATGTTTATCATTGCCAACGGGTATTGAGGTTTCTCTATTCCTACTCGACTATATGGCTTTTCCGTCTACCCCTTTATGTGTTTTGGTGTCGCTTACTTTTCTTCTATAGTTACTTGTATTTATTATTTGCTTTGTTTGTGTGTTTTTGGTAGACTGTGTTCGTTGAATGCAACATTTCCTGTTCGACCTTATATCTGCTTTCATATATTATAAACATGTTAGTGTTCATGATAAAAAAGTCATAGTAATCACCAAATGGTGCACATAGTTGTAAAACATTTGAATTTATATTCAATATGTTTTAATCTGATGAGTAAAACCAGAATATGATAATGGACCTTTGGAAACGGCCGAGCACGACACATACGAAATATTGCAGTCTCGGTTTGATTGATGTTCATGAGCGGTAATGTATTATGCTAGCTACCGCTCACGCCCTCTAGCCCCGGGTTGTGCAGAACTCAATATTCATAACATCAATAGTACACAATTTTAACCATCCCGAAGATGGCATGCATATGGCGGTAGACATGGAGTATACTGCTTCCCCATGTCGTACGGCGTACGGTCCCAGTATCTAATAAAATTAAATGCCCCGAAGAGCGAAATAAACATAATTGAATTTAGTTGGGAGCAGCGGTTATGAAGCCTGCGTATCACAAGTAACAGTCAAAAGACTAAATTAAAAAGCAGACAACATATCCTATGAGTGGTTTAACAATACCCAGAGCCTTTTATTGGCCGGAGTAGTGGAACCACCGAATCAAAAATTAAGTAAGAAAACAAAAGAAATTGAAAATGTACCACCGATAACAAATAAACCTTACTGCCTAAACTAGGATATGACTTGTCGTGCCCTTAATTGTTTATTCTCTTTTTGCTCTGGCTTCTGCCAAGTCATTGAGTACTTTCATTGTGGTTTTCTAGGCTATTGTTTTTTGTATTATATTTACACGAACATATTTGTGTTTTACTTATATTGCCTATTGATGCTGCCTTGCTGGTTAGAGATTAGATCATGGCAGGGATTTCTTTATTTACACTGTCCTGTTTTAATGGGATGTCAGTAGGGTAAGTGTGAGTTTTGGTGCACCCTAGAACCGGTTTAAACCTCCAGTGGCTTACTTTGCCACTGACCGTTCCAAGGCGGTAACCCTATTGTCAACCCTTTTGTGTTTGTGATGTCGTTCGCATTTATTATTACTTTTGCCTTCTTTCTTCTTGTTTGTCTGCTTGCGTGTTTGTTTCTGTGTTTTGTGGTTGACTGTCCTCCTTGAATGCTACTTTCCCTCTCCGATCTTTTTATATTTCTTTGTTATAGTACAAATAGATTTTGCCCTTGTAAATATTGTATCTTTGTTAAAGCTACAGAGTCTCTAAATCAGTCGATTTCATCTCTGAGGCGTGTCCATATTTGTAATTTCATGTTCACCAGCTCATGTCAAAATCGGGTATTATTACAGAGACCCTATTTCAACTGGTAATAACTCATGAATATGAATGAGTCACGTGTGAAGTAGTTTCAAATCGACGAACACCCCAATAATCGGTATATAAGGCAGAAATCGAATCTTCAGAATATATATGAAAAACAATACTTGCCATGAAAGGGATTTTAACCACTGCCGTTTCGCTTTTTTTGATGGCCGTACATTTTACCACTAGACCACGGCTATGTATTTGTATGTTGTATCAGTATTAACTAATTAATAATTAACTTAATAGGCATTATGTAATAACTAGCGCACACACAAACTCATCAAGCGCTAAATAACAAGTCGAGATATGGTTGTTTTGAGGCGGAATATTAGTTTATTATTGATATCATATAGTATTACACTAGGCAATGTTAATTTACACGTCCGTCGACTATATATTTATGGATTAATCTTTAGTTGCGTTCTGTTACGTCAGTTTGCCTCAAAATAAATGGTAGTTTGTATACCATTTTCTCAAGAAGAGTTATAGCTCAGTGGATAGAGCTCCTGACTTGAAATCAGAAGGTCGCGTGTTCGAATAATAATGTTACCTGTGTACAAGTACGATGTGCACTTGTCGATGTCTATACAATAAATGATGCGTAATATTTGCTCGCTTAAATACCCGATTTCGACAGTAGTTTAAGCGAGCTAATATAGCGCTTGAAATCATTTATTGTATATACATTGACCATAGCTCATCGTACCTATACACAGGTAACAGTAAGTTTTACAGAAAAAGAAGTTTACCTCTTTCGGGGCTCGAACACACGACCTTCTGATTTCAAGTCCGACACTCTATCCACTGAACTACATGTATAACGCAACTTGAGAATATAGTATACTAACTACCATTTATTATAAGGCAAAATAACTTAACATATTTGAACACAACTCAAGATGACAATAAATATGTAGTCCATAGTCTTGTCGCATGTGTAAATTATCATTGCCTGTTGTAATACTGTATGCTATCAATATGAAACTAAATTTGCCTCAAAACAACCAGAATTCGGCTTGTTATTTAGCGCTTGATGAGTTTGTGTTTGCGCGATTGTTATTAGTAATGCCTATTTAGTGTTAAAATGCTAGTACATACTATAATAAATAACCGTGTTGTAGTGGCTCACCGTACATCCTTCAAAACTTACAAGTGCAAGGCTTTGATTTCTGCTTATATACCGACTTTTGCTGTGTTCGTCGATTTGAAACTACTACACACGTGACTCATTCATATTCATGAGTTAGTACCAGTTGGAATAGGGACTGTGTAGCTTTAAGCAAAAGAGACAATGCAATCATGTAACAAATGGTCCAATGAAAAATGATGTCATTAATTATTTTGTCTTTAATGTTGTATTGTCGTGCCATTAACGGGGTTCTTCTCGTGTTGCTCTGTCTTCTGCCGACTCATTGTGTACATGCCTTGTAACTTTATAGGTATTTGTTGTTTATATTCATTTATACATGATCAGTTATGTGTTATACTTATATTGCCTATTAATGCTGCCATGTTTGTTAGAGAATATAACCTGGCTTGATATCTTTATTTACCCTGTTCCCTTTTAACGGGATGACAGTAGTGTAAGAGTGTAAGAGTGAGGTTTGGTGCAACCTAGAACCTGGTTTAAATCCCCACCGGCTTTTTTTTCCACTGACCGTTCCAAGGCGATAGCCCTTTTATGTTTATGATGTTATATCGTGCCTTTTATTAATCTGTGTAATTATTGTTTGTTTCTATGCGTGATTTTAATTGGCCATGTTCCTTGAACTCTACATTTTCTGGTCGATTGTTATATTGACCAATCTATTGGTCCAAGGACTTCATATTGGCCGCAGACGAATACGACAGTGTGAGGACCAATAACTCGGACAATATGAAAACCCTAATTTAATGACAATTTTATTAATTAAAATTGTATTGTAATAGTATTATCTTGACCTGATTTGCATTTATATGTTGTAGCGTTTATTTTATGTATAGCGTGATCTGGGCTCATGAATGACGTTTCTTAACGCTTGTATTGGCGAGTTCCTTCGTATTGGCTTTATGCTTTTTATATTGGCCGACTTCCGGTTCGTATTTGCCGAGTTTGACTCGTATTGTATGAAGAGTTTGTAGTAAAACACGGCTATTACAGTTTTGTTAATTACTAATCAGCGATATAATGATTCGTTTATCAATGTAAGGTCTGAGCCAAATGTATAACATATACATGGGTATTCAAATTTGCTGATCGTCATTGCTGAGTAAACTTTTAATTGAAAATTATTTTTGCTTTAAAATGCCGGCCTTTTTTGCTACTGGCGTTATCCCTAGTGTCAACCTTCTTTAAGTTCGTGTGATGTCGTATCTTGCCTTTATTCATATGCAGTTGCTGGTTGTTTCTGTTCGTGATGGTTGGTTGTTGTTCTTGAATGTTGCCTTTCCTTTACGACTTTTATGTATACTTATAGTATATGTATCAAATGTATATGTATGTTCTTAGGAAATGGTGCAGCAGTAGGAATGTGTTTAAAGTGTTTATGTTGCTATTTTAAACATTCTTGTTTTTATATAAAGACAGTATACAACGCCATTTAATATAAAGACAGTATACAACGCCATTCCTAACTAGCTTAGGACATAGAATGAGCCATAATTGCATTGCATGTAGATTAACTGTAAAGAACGTACTTATTTCTCAATGGATTATATAAACCTCGTAAAAACAGGGCATATCTATTTGAATACAAATGCTGACATAAGAGGTGAAACACCATCCTTGTTTCTCTGACCTGTCTGTGTTGGTGGACTGTAAACCACTTACAAATTGCAGTCTTATACCGATAACCAACTATATTGCCTGGCCTCACCCGTATTTCTGAAGGGAGTGCACGAAGCAGCCAGAGATACGATTGTATAACATATTATCATTAGGTGTTGGGGTCTGGCATGGGTCGGTGGATAGCACTTAGAGCTTTAACTCCTGAGGGCTCACCAGCGCCAATAAGTGTACAGTTTAATTGTTTAAACATATTTATTTTACATCGATTGCGAAGCAAGTTCTTGCAACTTAGCTGAATCACTCTCGATGGATTCCTGGGTAGAACCAGTACTAAGCAATGTGGATAAATGATCTTGCTCAAGGATAACGTGGCCGCGACGGAGGATCGAAACGACGACCTCTCGATCAGGAGTTCGGCGCTCTACCACTGGACCACGCACTCCACTACAGTTAATAATAGCACTGTTTGCACATTTTCAACGCATTTAGGCTTTATTGAACATTAAATATGCCGCCTGTTCTGCTACTCTCCTGTTGTGATGTATTAATTGTTTCAGATGAATTTTCCTACTCGGAACCACGGTAGGACTTTGTCTTATCCTTGTTGTTGCTTTCTGGATTTCATTCAAAAAATCATTGGAAGCCTTAAATAATAAATGGATTTTAACAAACAGATTCAATCAATCTGCAAATTGATCTTAATTATATCTGATATTTAGGACAACCATAGTTTAGTCATTCAAACAAAAACGCAGTGCAATTTTATAGAAGTATAATAGACTTTTGTATCTAAAATGAACGTTTTTCGTTTGAACACAAACAGATTGACGCAAATTTTCCCAAAAATATTTTTCGATAACCTGTAATTATGAAATGAAAGAAAACAACTTTTTAGATTGTTCTCAAATCTGTAGTCAGTATGCCATGCGATATCATCTGCTTAAACCATCACATATCCCTCTACGTAAAATGAGTAAACATTAATTCTCTTTATAATTGTTTTCGTCATTCGATCAGCTACTTAAACAAATTAGGTTTTGGATATGAGGTCGATGCACTACTGGAGGACAAACAGTTTGTATTGGGGCATACTCTTATTTCTCACGGGAATTGTATCTGGGCGACTCTTCCACTGTCCATATTGAATCAAATTAATCAAACTATTCAATTTAGAGGTCGGTTTTCTTGTGTACAATGATTTATTCTTGTATGTATAATATGCACTCAGATTATTATATAACTAGATCATACATTATGCATTACATTCTTCGGCATCCTTTGAAGTACCCCTGTGTATACTTCTAATAAACCGACGAGTGTAAAATACGTCATTGACCTAAAATTGCTTAGCATATTTGACCATACCATTAAACATAGCATATGTTGAGGAAAAAGGTTTCACCGATTGGTAAGAGTCATCCGTTGATATAGTCCAAATCTACTATATTTAAGAACAAATAAGAAGAAGAAGAAGAAAAAAAAGAAAAAGAAGAAGAAGAAGAAGAAGAAGAAGAAGAAGAAGAAGAAGAAGAAGAAGAAGAAGAAGAAGAAGAAGAAGAATTTTTTCAGTACTAGTATATAAACTCACGTTTATAAAGAAATATAAAAATATCGGACAGGGAAAGCATCATTCAAGGACGACAGTCAACCACAAAACA
Organism: Cyrtodaria siliqua; assembly: GCA_037043455.1. NCBI lineage: Eukaryota > Metazoa > Mollusca > Bivalvia > Adapedonta > Hiatellidae > Cyrtodaria > Cyrtodaria siliqua. The sequence continues at coordinate 212,698 of JAWPHD010000992.1, forward strand.
CAAAAACAAACACGCAAACAGACAAACGAAAAGGCAAAAGTAATAAAACATGCAAACGACATCACAAACACAAAAGGGTTGACAATAGGGCTACCGCCTTGGAACGGGCAGTGGCAACAAAGGCCACTGGGGGTTTAAACCGGTTCTAGGGTGCACCAAACCTCACACTTACCCTACTGTCAACCCATTAAAACAGGACAGTGTAAATAAAGAAATCCCCGCCATGATCTAATCTCTAACCAACAAAGCAGCATCCATAGGTATAATTTAATTACAATACCAAGAGTAATACAATTTCAGCTGTGTATAACATGTTGTTGGAACAAACACAGAGATAAAATGTCAATAAACAACAGAACAACTATAATACAGTACCATAGAACACTTTTAATATTATGAGAATGAACGAGATTGTTAGTTATTTATCATGATCTTGGATATATACTCACGGACAACGAACATGCATCACAAAACAATTTTTTTCAAAAGATAGCATTTGAGACATTTTGTACAAAATCTGATATAATGCATATAACGAGTCAACATTTACTATTTTTTCACGTGCATGTCTTGATTTAGTGTATTGCACATGTTGATATGAAATACGCGTGGATTTCGGGGTTTCTTTAGTTACATCGCAAAAAGAGATAATTTTTCAAGTCAAACAATAAAAAGGCCAGTAAACCCAGTTGGAATTTATTCCGAGATATATTAATGCAGCTCGAAATTTAGTTCAACATTTTTCTTTTGATTATCAATATTAATCAATGTTAAATGACAAGGTAAATAACTGCGTAACTGCGTGTCATAAAAGCCTACAAATAAACATGTAAGACAAGTTAGGTATGACGATACAATAATTAAAATATAGAAAATATGGGTTCAGCAGTTTTATTCAAAATGGTTTGCGAATAATCCTACTGCATATGGAGTTAATGGTGCGTTTACGTTGACCTTCAGTATAATATCGTTTCATATATTTACTTCTGATTGTATTATAAACAGGACATAACAAGGCAAAATGGAATGGAGAACAAACGTTATCTAATTAAGACGTTGCGAACGCGCTCCGTGTGCAATACATTTAGATAAATATCGTATCCAAAATTATGTTTAAAAGATGTGTACATAACTATTCATAAATCAACATTGCACTGCGACAACAGGGACACTCGACAAGCTTAAGGCTTTTTCGCAGCGTCCCGTTAGAGTTTCTACATAACTTGCTACAAATAAAAGCAGCTGTAAAGGTCGAACAAACATATATAGACGAGAATGCCTCACTCCTATTGTAGAATCAAAAGGCTAACATCTGTACCCTTGGAAAATATAAGTGGCAGTTTAAAGCTTATATATGACGTCATAATCCTCACTGCTGATGGTAGCCAATACTTATGTAAACAAAATATCAAGATTGCAAACTGAAGCGTCTTTTATTGACTGACAAAATAATAAGCTTGATTGTGGTTTAACTGCATGTCATGTGTACAAACAGCCATACATACACATACATATGCATACACATATACATACATATACACACATGTACATATACACATACATGCAAGCACATATCCGCATGCACACACACGCATACACATACACATACATATGCATACACATATACATACATATACACACATGTACATATACACATACATGCAAGCACATATCCGCATGCACACACACGCATACACATCCGCATACATATGTGCATATATGTACTTGACACCTAGATATGTTGTTATCAGAAAAATGACGTTTGTTTGTCATATTACTCAATATGATTCTGTAATTTTGACTATAAGGATTGTTATAGTATTACATATAAGAGTAACAACCTTACGTGAATGCTATTTCAATACGCTGTGTGGTTCTTGACAATTTAATATTAGACTATGTGTTCTTGTTATGTATTCATAATGCACATTTGCATGTATATATGTGTGTTTCCCTACTATGTAGTGTATATATCTAAATCATTTATAGTGGATTCATTTATAAAAGTTATTTACCTCTCTCATAATTATCTAAAATTCCAATTATTTTTTTCTGCGTGAAAAATCACATCAGCCTTGAACAGTGTCTGTTTCGAATAGACAAATTTAGAATGGTCCAGTGAAGTACATTGGTGGTTCTTAGACATGATTCTTACTGACCAGCGTAGGCCTGTGATATAAATTGAAGATATGTGGTGTTTCATATTATGCTTTTCGTTTGTAGTTTTCATGTGGTGAACGTTTTGTTAAACACATTGGTGTATACTTTTAAATATCATCTTTATTATTTTATTTTTATATTTATCTATATAATGTTATGTTTATAATACAAGGGCCTATTTACATTGGTCTTATAACAGTTCTAATATTCAATATTACCAAGAATTAGCTATTAAATTAAAATGTTATTTATACCGTCTGTCTTTTACTCACTATACGGCTGTTTATGTTCATAGACTACTTAACTGATATATTAGATATAATATCAGGATCTCACATAATTTTTATGTTATTGACTAAGTATATTGTCTATCATAATACTATTTACTCCGTACATGATTTAAATATTATTTTATTCTGCTAACTAAGTATTTTTTTGTTAATTGTGAACCTTATTAAAGTGTCTGCATTATGCAATCATTTAATGCGTCCGTCATGTGACATACAATACTGTAAAACGTATTCATGCTTTATGATTCACCACGCATTACACATAACGTAATTTTAAAAATTATTTTATTCTGCTAACTATGTGAATTTCTGTTAATTGTGAATTTACATTAGCCTGTGCCATTATATCATTGCATTTATACTTGCAAAACAGTTTTTTAACAGTTCTAATATTCAATATTAACAAGAATTAGCTATTAAATTAAAATGTTATTTATTCCGTCTGTCTTTTACTCACTATACGGCTGTTTATGTTCATAGACTACTTAACTGATATATTAGATATGATATCGGGATCTCACATATGTTATTGACTAAGTATATTGTCTATCATAATACTATTTACTCCGTACATGATTTAAATATTATTTTATTCTGCTGACTAACTATGTGTTTTTTTGTTAATTGTGAACCTTATTAAAGTGTCTGTATTATGCAATTATTTAATGCGTCGGTCATATGACATGTAATACTGTAAAACTTATTCATGCCTTATGATTCACCACGCATTAAGTTGGACAGGATAATAGCGATGTTGTGTACATTTAAAATCTGTTTAAGGCAACTAGTTGGCCAAATCGCCTACTGACCGTTTCAAGTCGGTAACCCTGTCTTCACCACACTTTGTGTTTAGTGAGAGAGTGAGGTTTGGTGCAGACCAGGATATGGGTTGAACCACAGCGGCCTCTTTTGCCACTGACAGTTCTAAGGCGGTAGCCCTATTGTCAACCATGTTGTGTTTGTGATGTCTTATCTTGCTTTTTATTCATCTTTAAAGTTGTTCTTTGTTTCTGTATGTGTTTGTGATTGACTGTCTTCCTTTAATGCTGCGTTTTCTGTTCGATTTTTTTATATCTACTTTTATTGTCCATTCATTGTATATTGAAATTGCCCTTAGTTATAGATATAAAATTCGAACAGGAAAAAGCAGCAGTGTTATACAAGGGATCTTTACGAATGAATATTGTGTCTGCTTCCTCGTTGATCAACTTAAGTGAAGAAATGGACAGAGAGGCAAGCCGTGAAAGCGTAGAGTGCTTTCCAGACTGTTTAGAATAGTATGTTTGATGCTACCATTACGCTTACGACCAAGAGACCTAGAGTTACTCTTTCAAGTTTGTTTTTGGTATAGTGCGGCATTACGGCGCCGTTACGTTTGGATGCTGCGATTTCTATAAAACATTTTTTCCTCATTTTTATACAGGATTGCTCATAGACATCAACTGTAATAAGTTGTAATATGGGTCATTTTATGAGATATTATCAAAATAAATCGAGATAATAATGTTATATATTATAACATACGTTCTTTGAAATTTCGACTCTCATGGCGACATTATGACAAATTCTGTCTTATGCAAAAATCGTGGATGAGTTCGATCATTGTCATATATAAAGCCATTTTCCAGCTCTATAGTCGATTAAGGAATAAATGCTTGTGGGTATTTGAACTTCAAGTGTTGATGTATTCATGTTTTGGAGCGACGTTTAAACAATATCATAGTCTGGTACATTTACAAGCAATCGTAAGCTACGCGCGAGCATAGTCTAGTACATTTACAAGCAGTCGTAAGCTACGCGCGAGCATAGTCTAGTACATTTACAAGCAATCGTAAGATACGCGCAAGCCTAGTTTAGTACATTTAAAAGCAGTCGTAAGATACGCGCGAGCATAGTCTAGTACATTTACAAGCAGTCGTAAGCTATGCGCGAGGTTTGATTTCGGTGGATTAGTTCCATACAGATTAATGATATTCTAAAGACATGAGTAGTAAAAATGATCCGTCCTTTATGGAGATGTGATTTACAAACTTTGGCATGAGTTAGTTATTAAAAGTATTAGAACATTTATAAACAGAGGTTACGACCGACGTATTCTGCGGCGCACTACATGCTAAGTTGAGAACTCTTCTACAGTTTGCTACTATGATTTCCTCTTTGATTTGCAACTACCGGACGGGCAGTGGACTCTATGGCAACCTGTTCATAAATCCTTTAAGGCGGGAACCGTTTGATGAATGTCCTTCACCTCGCTTTGTCATGCCCTTAACGGATTTCCCTTTGATACTCTGACTTCGGACAAGTCATCGAGTATATATGAGATTAGCTACTTAAATTTAACGTATGTTTTGATATAGTAGATACATGAACACATCTGGCTCTTTATTTATAACACCTATCTATCTCTAATGTAAGGGGTTATCTAGGCGTGGATTATTTCTATTTACACGGTCCTGTTGTTTAGGGATGATGACAGGGTACGAGTGAGGTTTGGTGCACCCATGAACCGGTTTAAACTCCTCGATTGTCCCTTGTGTCTATGACCGTTCAAAGGTGGTACCCAGGTTGTCAACCCGTAGATGTTGGTGATGTGCTGTTAGAATGAATGTGTTTGCGATGTACTTTTTGAATTACCTTTGATTTGTAATACTTGTTGAAATGTGAATGCCACTCATCCTGTTGGACTTAACCTTTTCGTTATGACAAATGTGATCAGCCTCATCCGACAACACTGGGAATAAAGAGTACACCACACAGACGGAATAATGCTGTATTGTTCGCTGGAGAAGTTGGCGTATTATTATAGGGATGACAATAGGGTAAGAGTGAGTTTGGTGCACCCTATAACCTGTTTTGAACCCCCAGTGACATTTATTTCCACTGACCGTTCCACGGCGGTAGCCCAATTATCCACATTTATATGTTTATTCATATTTATACTTGGTTTTGTATGTTGACTGTCGTTCTTGAATGTTACAGTTCATGTTCGATGTTTATATCTACTTATACAATAGAACATGACATGCCTGTGCAACAAGACTTATAAAGGGAATTATATGACAGAATGTAATAATGAAACAAACTTCAATTTCCTTTTCTGCATGTCGTACACCACACACACACGCACGCGTAATGTTGACACACAGCTGTTGTACAATTATTTATTGTTACATGAAAACCGTTCAACTAGTGTATTACTGTCATTACATTTAGACAAACGCTATAAACATGTGTTTATAAAAATTATATTCGATTGAACCTATTTGTTTAAGTTTCGGCATTTGTATTAATGTATATCATTGCCGTACGCGTACATATTGAGTTAATTTGCACCGTCCCGATATTATTGGGATGGCATATCTTTCCTTTGATCCATCCGTGTAATATTTGTTTGTTTCTATGCGTATTTTTGGTTGACTGTGGTCCTTCAATGATGAATCAGCAGTTCGATGTTTATAGCTACCTTCAGTATTCACATTGCATAAGTATGTTAAATACCATTTCAACTGTATAGTAGCATTAGTACTAATCGTATTAATGACTTTTTGAAATATAAGTTTTCAAGTACAATCATGATTATATTAGTTACAAAAGCAAGATGTTACAATAATTCATGTGTTAGCAGCTGATTACATTTCTACTGTGTTATTCTCTCTTCCTAAAATATATTTTATTGTACGGTTAACGACCGCTTGACATCCAAATATAACCTTTCCGGGGTCAAAACAGTATTTATAATAAATGACAAAACAAATGGTTATACAATGGCTATACAAAATCACTTTGTCTTCTTACGTATGCCATATCTTATAATATACGTTCATAATATTAGTGGAAAACATGACCGTTTTTGCAGAATCTGATTACCCGAACGTTCATCTCATTCCACGTTAGACAAAGTATTATATCTGAGTTGCCTTAATTACCATATCTTGAGATCAGGGTAATTATTTGGTCTAGGATTGCCAAATACCTTCATAACGTTTTCCAAGAGGCTATCATGGTTATTGCGAACTATCTTTATGGCGCTTATTATTTTTTATACAGGACACGTCGCCAAAAAGTCTCATTAAAGATCAATACGTGAGATATATAGAACAGTTAACTATGTAAATAATGTACATTGTTCATTTACACTCGAGCGAGGACTCATATCCGTCATACGATATTTAAAAAGACTTTAACACGAAAAGTTACCACCAGGCGCGTATCCAATGCGTACAATTCGTCAGCAAAAGTGAAAAAATAAAAGTTCAAAATGACATATTAACGCTGAAATATAGCTTGAGAACGCATCATTTGCCTCCTAATTTTCAAAATGTTCATGGGGGAGGCCCCCCAAACACCCACCGGCGGGAAGGGGACACCCCCTCCCACACCTACCCCCCACTCGCAGCGTCGCTGTTCGGTTCGCAGCTACTCTACTCATATCTGGCGTTCAAAATGCTCCAGGTACGCCCATAACCACGTGTGTTCGGGTATGGAGTATTTTACAAATGTTCACGTATGAGCCTTCTCAGCTATTTTCTCATTGCTATTATTCACTGAACCACAGTTTAAAATGTCAAACTACATTTTCATTTAAAAATTACTATTAAATTTATACCAATAACTTGGAAAGTTTGTTTAGACAATTGTTATGAATGTTGTATTATTATAATGAAATTACTCGACTAAGATAATGTTTAGTAGTGTATTGACATCTGTCAAGAACGAGGGTTAGCATAAATATACATTTTCTCCTTAGTCAATATGCTTTGTACAGAGGCAAACATGTATCGACCTCAGCAACATCCCTTAATTGTATAATTCGTCCTTTAGGTTACAGTGTTCCATGTATTGTTACAGGTATATTGACGGCCTCTCTCTGTCCTTTAAAAGGACTGTTCATGTAGTGTATTGGCTATGGATAAGGTAACTACTTCAGCCGTATTTTTTCTTCTCTTTTCAGAAATAAGTATAAAAGGATCATTGCACGTGGATCTTGATATGCAGATAAAACTTATATGCAACGCTAGTAGGGCAATGACTCCTTCAGCCGATATCGACTGGTTTAAAGATGACAGTAAAATTGTGGCAATAACAATATTTAGAAAAGCTAAGGCGAGCATGAATGACGCTGGGACATACGTCAGACCTGTAAGTCACATACGTTAAGCTAACGGTGTTAACCAGTAAGCTGTTTATTGTTTTCCAAGTATTTCTCAATTAAGGCATTGCTCATTGGTTTGGTGATCCCCTGGAAAGGAGTGGTAAGGAAGTCACCATCAAGTATTACCACCAGGCCGGGACAGATGTATATATTTCTACTTACATGTTTCCCTACCTTATGGGAATGATAGATACTTTGTGTTAGATGATATAGTGGGTCACCGGCTTTATCGAACAACATGATACGAACAGAAAAGTTTGACTGGTCGGAAAGGTCACTACTGAAATTCCAATAAAGTTCTGGAATAGACGAAACTATCTTTGTTAAACGTGTTAAGAGGTTTATCAAAAGAGGTTATGACCCTATCACTTTGCAACGCACTGCATGCTTCGCAGTGGACCCATTTGCATTTCGCCACTATGCTTTCCTCTTTGATTGTGCGATGACAGGACAGGCAGTGGACCCTATGATGACGTCTACCTAAAGCCCAAAATGACGTTTGATGTTTGTCTGTAGTTTTGTCTTGTCGTGCCCTCAATGGTTTATTCTCGTGTTGCTCTGGCTTCTTCCATGTCACTTAATACCTTCTTTGTGGCTTTCTAGGCAGTTTTATTTTGTATTTATATATATTCGAGCATCTTTGTGTTTTACTTATATTGCCTATTAATGCTGCCTTGTTGGTTAGAGAATAGTGCATGGCGGGCATTTCTTTGTTTACACTGTCCCATTTTATTATGTCGACAATAGTGTAAGTGTGAAGTTTGGTGCACTCTATAACGTGGTTTAAATCCCCAGAGACTGTCTTTTGTCATTGACCATTCCAAGTCGGTAGCCATATTGTCAACTATTTTGTGTTGGTGATGTCTTACTTGAAATGTTATTTATCTTTACATTTGTTCTTTGTTTCTGTGTGTGTTTGTGGTCGACTGTCGTCCTTGAATGCTACTTTTCCTGTTCTATTTTTATATCTATATTTAAGGAAATTCTATATTTAGATGGTTGTTTGTGTATACGGGAATCCAGTATACCTTTGGAAGTCTGTTTTGCTGTTCGTCTATTCCAGCCTTGAAAATCTTGCACTGAGTGATATGCATCGAAACAACATTATCTTCAGTAGATTGCACTGGAGTATACGAATTAGTACTCCCGACTTCCTGAGATAAAATATTGACGTAATACAGGCGTCAAACAATAATTATAGTATTAGCTGCTTTATCAGCAGGAACTAAAACAACCTTATTATGAAAGTTATAATCAAATAACTAATTTGATTTGTGAGACGTTGAACTTATTGACAAAGCAAGCCATCTCGGTTAAAAGCATACTGGTAAACAACGTAATAACTAAATAGACAATGTAAGTGTTGAGTTAAATTACAGTTATAAGAAAATCGTGCACCCAATGGTATCCGTGTTTTAGTTGGTCAAGCTTTCGCGTTAGTTCGTAAGCCAACTCATTGCAGTATCAAACACTATGTCGCATAAATGAATCAAAATAATATCGATATATTATGTTACACATTGGGATCATAAAGTATTAAGCAAGCTATACACTGCAATTGTCTTTATGAATTGATCAAATATCTTTATGACCTCTGTTATCGCTAAGAAGACGAGAATATCAATCAGTAGTTGATACACTTGAACAGTGGTGAAAGTCAATGCGTTCCACGTAATACTACACATATGAACCAAGGTACACATTTCAACGTAGTTCCTTTCGCCATGAACCGTGACAATCCAAATAAGGACGTCATTCGTCAGCATTAGTTCGTGCCACATTATGCTCATCCCAAGCAGTTTCTTCTACTGGTTGATACGATAGGGACATATTTATTTTAGTAAATAAATGACGGTCAGGTAAGTAGAAATCAAACATGTTGACATATTCCCAGACACCATGTGGGACATTACTATATCGTAAACAACATACTAAGTAGATTACTGATGCAATCTGTATGAACATATGCGTATAATGGATCTTTCCATTTAATTCAGAGCCGAATGAACGTTCTGTTTTCAAAGAAGCACCGTCGGTTTCGTCATCGTCATCATTATCTAGGACAAGTGTACCGTCTATTACATTTATGTTATGTCTCGGTATACTACGTTGCATTCTCAAAAGTGTTCAAATCGACGAAAGATAAAACACATGTAAAGGTTCAACACATACGTAGGTGTGTAGTCACCGTTTAGAATTGTTTGAATGTGTACCGTCACGATAACTGAAATTAACCCGACCAGTAATCTTACAATTTAGTCTCTAGCGTGGACTACTGGGTGTCTATAGCGAGTGTTAGACTTTACTGTGAAAGGAGTTACATCATGTAGGCGCCAAACACTCATCTTATCATGTCGTGGTGTGTTACGACAGTATAGTTGCAGCTGTGAAATAGACATTCACCGCGTACAGGTTTAGCAATTCTCTGTCAAATACCTGCGTGTGTATTGATTTAGTAAATATATTCGGATACATGTTATTAGACAAGAAGCATGTTAAAGCAAACAAAGCAATAGTATGTAGTTGATGTCAAATAATCCCACGTAAAACGTTGAGTGGGAAGTGAGATAATACATACATTGTCTGGTCCAGTAGGCTGTCATGACATCTAACGCGTATTATCGTGGCTTGTTCCAGGCAGATTCAAAGAAAGAGTTCACGAGAAATAAGTCGCCATGCATGTTCCATATGGTTACTTTTATTGATGCAAACAATCAACATATATGTGTAGATGTTGTATGATGGAGAAGTACAAAGGGAATGTATTAAATGCGCATATAGATATACTTGCCGTCATAAGAAACTATCCACTTCTAAATATTGATATACAAATACCATGAGAACCAATAATCACAATTTTTCGTATTATTATATTAGATACAACATTTACAAACATGTTTTAATATGAAATATGAACATTCAATAAAGAATAAAATGTTTAAATCGATTCTAAAGCGCAACAGGCGGAATAACTGCAACTAGCATATGCAGCAACATAAGTGTTCCGCGGAACAACATTCTTGTCAATGTTAATATTGTGTATTATTATTTCGTTTTATTTTTTGTGTTAATGTGAATAAAACAATTAATCATATAATGCATACATGTGAAACAATGTTAGCATGTCATAATTAATCGTGATATAAATCCCGTATTAAAAACATCGTAGCATTTAAACTCTATATATTATTCGTAGATAAGTTGGCAAGGCACTCTTTACACTTTGATTATATTGTATGAAAGTTGAAATCATGTAACTCGGTGTGTATTTTGGGATCAAATGCAGATTGTTTTTCCTTGTGTAATACATCTTCTTATAAAATGAAAGATAAATATTACGACGAGCGTCATTATTGTGAATATTCATAATGCAGTTGAACACCATACATCTAGCATGCACGAAATGACAGTAACAACTTGTTCAGTTGCCTAGTTACACAGTCTGTATCACAAAAAAAGAAATAATTGCTTAATTATTTTCGTTCAATTTAAAACTACATACTACTGTGCATTTAAACATGAGTACGATAGTGTAACTTCTTGCGATACAACTCTTATGAATAATACAGCAAACCGATACATTGTAGCATGAACTATCCCAATAAAACACACTTATAATAATGTGTCATAATGTAATAATGGGTCTCAGAGGAGAAGGCGTAACTCAGTATATTTAATTAGGTTGAAGAGCTACATGTCTTGACGGATATTTGTATTATTTACGCTGTTTTGATCACATTTTATAATCCTCTAAGTAATACGGCCAGACAAAGAAATGAAAACCAGTTACTACACAAAACATTATCAGGTATTGGGAGGTGTTAACATTGTTGAATAATTCAAACCCATTAGTCCACTAGTATCATTTTTTGTCTGTCCGCTTGAACATACGGAACTACGTCAGATTGCCTTTTAATTTACCTGTCTGTACTATATATTACTACATTTCCAAGTATGGAAATGAATGTTTGATGACACAACGGAAATAATATTTGTGAGAGTGAAAAGTAGCACATAGTCTGAAACGCAAGTATTGGAATGGAATAAGTGCAAATCTGTATTTTAATGGAATAATACCGTTCTATGGAATGCGGTATTCTCGTAAATACCGCCGTGTTATACACTAGTCGATGGGTTTATTGGCTGTTTATATGGTTTTCATAATTGCACATGTAATGGTAAGGTAGCAATGAACAGTTTCTTTGAGATTTTCACTTTGATAACGCAATCATATAATTACACATGGTAGCAGTGAGACGTATGTTGTAATACACACGCTAACGCACACGCATCCCTAACATCCCTAACATGTGAACTCCTGTTTTTCTGTGCTGATGTGTACTTCTAGCACGTCGTGCTCCAAAGTTGAATTGTAATCAGTATGTAAGGCAAATCAAGGTATTTGAACAGAGGGAATCGAGATGGCCCACCTTGGTAGGAACAACTGATGGTAAAACTCGGGGAGAATGTGTCTGGTAAGAAAATAAAAAGCGGTCGTGGCGTGTTTACGTCAACATTATTTTTTTCAATATTGTTTAACACCCGTGACTTGATATGTTATTATGTTAAACTTCATTTTTAGTCCCTACTCAGATATATGCTATTTCCTCTCGGCAGCTATTTTACGCCTGCGTAAAACTTTCTTGTCGTGCCTTTCGTGATCTTTCTTGTCGTGCCCTTAATGGTTTATTCTCTTACTGCTCTGGCTTCTGCCAAGTCATTGAGTACCTTCATTGTGGCTTTCTATGCAATTGTTGTTTTGTATTATATTTACACGAGCATATTTGTGTTTTACTTATATTGCCTATTGATGCTGCCTTGTTGGTTAGATTTTAGATCATGGCGGGGATATATTTATTTACACTGTCCTGTTTTTATGGGATGACAGTAGGTTAAATGTGAGGTTTGGTGCACCCTAGAACCGGTTTAAACCCCCAGTGGCCTACTTTGCCACTGACCGTTCCAATGCGGTAGCCCTATTGTCAACCCTTTTGTGTATGTGATGTCGTTTGCATTTTTTATTGCTTTTGCCTTCTTGTTTGTCTGTTTGCGTGTTTGTTTCTGTTTTTTGTGGTTGACTGTCCTCCTTAAATGCTACTTTCCCTGTCGATCTTTTTATATTTCCTTTTTTTACTTGTCTACTTTTGATGTTACTAAACATATTATATTGGTACCGCCTTTTGAAGAAAGGAAGTTGACAAATACTTTCCTCATTTTTGGAAAATTGCAGAAAATTTGAAATGGCCAATAGAACGATGGAACATTGCTTTTACAGAATGCTTTAATTGAAAAAGCCTGTGAGGTGTACACTCAGTTAACTATAGAACAATGTTCCTCATACCAAAATGTTAACGATATTATCTTATGAATTAGTTCCTAAAGCATATTGTCAGAAGCTTAGAAATTGTAAGAAAGAAAGTGATCAAACTCATGTTGAATTTGCTCGAACCAAGGAACAGTTATTTGATAGATGGTGTGCATCCAAGTAAATTGAGTATAAGCATCATGATAAGTCAAGGCAACGTATTTTAATTGAAGAGTTAAAAAAGTGTATTAACAGAATCTTATAAATAAGTATAAAAGTCGGACAGGAAATGCACCTTTCACAGAAAACAGTCAACACAAAAACACGCAAAAGGACTCACATGAACGGCAATGTTAACAAAGATTACAGAAGATAGCCTCAGGGTATTTTGTAGTGATGACATAGGTCAGGATCACTGCACAGAACTCTGTTTATTAAGCCTTTATATCAGAATATTAAGTTTGGAAAATATATACATTATGTCTATAATGTTACAGTGCATTGGATTATTAAAACAAATTGTGGAAAAATTGCATACCTAACAAGATATTGGACATTTTGGATTTTTTTCTCTTCAAACAAAGGAATTATTTACACCATAACAAGTGGGATACGTAATGCACAAGTTTGACACTTTCCCTGGATTACAAGAACAGTTATATCTTTTGTTAACCTGAACAGTAATTTTGATAAAGAAAAATATGAATAAAGGAGATACTAAACCGGTCAAAACACAGGGGAAACAATCAATAGCCTCAGGCAAAGCTCCTAGTGCAAAAAGACCAAATAGTGACTTGTCCCTTAACGCCACCTCAGAAGAAATCTCTATAATGAGTGGACAAATGGATGTATTGACTGAAAACATACAATCGATCAGGCAAGATCTCAAAACCATCATGAGAAAATATGAAATGGAAAACTTCATTCAATAAACTGTTTCAAAAGTAATAACAGAAGCGAATGAAAACATTGAAGTGACAATATCATTAAAAATTGAGGAAAAAACAAAAAGTCTCCAAGATACGATCAACACCTTAATAGACGAGAATAAAAGTTTGAGACAAGACATGGGCAAACTTAAAACAATGATTTCAAAGCAGGACTCACAAATAGCTGAAAATGAAAAAAGGTCAAACAAAATTATAACGAACAGTACTCGAGAAAAAATAATATCAAAATAATGGACATAAAAGAAAAACCTGCTGAAAATGAAAAAGACCTAATTGCTGAAGTGTCCAAGTTGCTTAGGAAAAAGGATGTTACAGTTGACCCCAGTAAAATCCTTGCCATCCATAGAATCCCAGGCAAGGATGGCCATCACAAGCCGGTGCTGATTAAATTTACAAACAACACCGAGAAGAAGAATGTCATGATTCACAGGACGGCATTCAAAAACACGGGCAACCGCATAGTTGACGACGTCACCAGGCTTAATGCTGGACTAATAAAACGACTATTAGACCACCCGCCATTACCCAGTCATGGTATTTTAATGGATACACATATGGAAAGACATCAAACGAAAGACGGTACAGAGTCGATCTTTTCGACAAAGTGGAGGACATTATTGCGAAGTAAATACACAAACTGAACAGAGGATGACTATTGTCATCATATTACTTTTTGTAATTTTTGCTTTCTGTGTTTCTGTATAATAACTGTGGATTTATTTGAAATTAGTTTCTATTACCAGGATTATTTTGTTATCTAAAACAGTGACCATTAAATCAAAGGTATCTAAATAATTGTGGTTGTATTTTGTAAGTTTTTGTATATGTATGCTTTAGAATGGATTGGGTGATTTACTCATAATTACACGTAATTGCAGCTATTAAATTTAATGTTTGTTCTTCGAACAGTTAATTGAGTGATCATTTAAATAAATCATTCAACCCTACCGATAATAACATTGATTTACAGTAGTATGGATATGTGACAATACTACTTTGGTGTTATTTATAGAAACATTTTATGACAATATTGCTGGATACAATTATGGGATTATAAACTTTGGACATTCATTTATTTATGGATACATATAAGATTGGTGAGTGAGCTATTAACAGTTAAACTTCATAAAATGTATGAAACATGGATGGGCCACTTCCAAAATATTGATTTAAGTTTCAAATAATCAAGTATATTCTGTCCCTGTCTTGTCTTGTCTTGTCGGTCGGTCGGTTCGTAGGCCTGTCCAGAGTCCTGTCCAATATTTAATACTTATAAGTTTTATCCAGGTGCTATCATATAAATGTCCGTCTGTCTGTTCAACATTGAATACTTATAAACTATATACAGGTAATATTATATAAATGTCCGTAGGTCTGTCCAATATTTAATACTTATAAACTATATCACATATAATTGTCCGTCTGTCTGTACAACAGGTAATACTCATAAGATTAATACAGGTGATGATATATAAATATCCATCTGTTTGAATATAAACTACATGTACATGTATATAAAGATGATATCACGTAGGTGTTTGTCGGTCTGTCCAATATTTAATGCTTAAAACACTATATTCAGATGGGATCACATAAGCTCAACACAGATGACAACATGTATGCGTTTGTCTGTCTGTCCTACATTAAATACGTATATATAAATTGTATTTATACATTTTCACATAAATAGGCTAGGATAAAATAATACTTTGAAATTAAAAAATCACTTGAGTATTTTACATTATTAATGTCTATTTCTCTTTTATTACATGTGTACTAATTTGAAATACAAGAATTAATCTTTACAGTTAGATCAATTATTTAAACTATTCAACTTAAGGGTGCCCTCTGCTGAGGTTTTGGATTTTTGCACTTCCGGAAATTTACATTTGTTATATTTCAAAAATTATAATAAAACTGGAAAAAATAATTATACAGTAACAAACTTATGCCCAATAGGGATATTTTAGTGCCAAAAAAATATAAAAAAATTAGATTTTATTTTTGACCTCACATGTTGTGCCCAAAATTGACAATTTTTAACATAAGCCAAAATGGGGGGTAGGGGTACAAAAGATGGTATTTCTCAAAAACCATTTAAGATATTCACTTAATTTAAACTTTATTACAAAGACATGTGTTAGCATATACATAGACAGGAATAAAAAGTATTTTCCTATTATTTGTTACAGACCTATGCCGTTATATGTCAGAGCTCGTCGAAATCTAAAAAAGCACATTTTTTTCTCAGTTTTTATTGAATATCTTTCTTATATGCACACCGACCCCCAATTTTTATTTTGTCATTCTGATACTCAGGTCTTGTATATATTGTAGACAAAATATCTCAAAAAGTTATCTGTTCCTTTATCATGAAAAATTTATGGATCACAAATTTAAAAATGCAATTTATAGTAAACTGGGTGGGGTAATGACAAGGGATGTACTAATTTTTCAGATGGTGATAAAAATACCCCAACCCTTAATTTTTCGTCCTAAAGTATGATCTATTACATTAAAAAAGACGGAAAATCGATACCTGTTCTGCAAACCACACTACACACATGTAAGTTGCCATACACAATTTGCAGCTGATTCAGAATTTAAAACCGCACTGTGAGAGTGTATTACTAAAGATTAATTTTGCGAAAAAGTTAAATCACCGACCCATCATTATTTTTCCAGAAACTAACTAGTAATATGTTAGTCTTCATAAAAAACAGGGAAATAAAAAATTCTATCTGTTCTGATATTCACCAGAGGGCACCCTTAAATTGTAATTCCAAAATACTGAATATGAACAACACGGGCTTCTATTATTATCAGAGTTTTGTGCATTTCACATTTAAGATGATTTATTTCTTCATATTTTTTTCATTTTATTCTACCTTTTTAAAAACTCCTCTGTTTGCAACGGTAATATACGAACAATTGATACTGAATATGGAACTTAAAATAGTATCTGTTAATTGTCAGGGTCTTGGTTCTGTTGAAAAACGATTAGATGTTTTCAATTACTTGAAGTCTAAAAACTGTGATATATATTGTCTGCAAGATATTCATTCAACTCATATATCTGAAACGTTTATTGAATCACAGTGGGGCAGTAAATGCCTTTTTTCTTCATATTCTTCAAACTCAAGAGGAGTAGCAGTCTTATTTAATAAAAACATAGATGTTAAGTTCATAATCATATAAATGACCCCGACGGTAATTATTTAATAGTAGATTTAAATGTTGATAATAACAGATTTACACTCGTTTCATTATATGGCCCAAATAGTGAATGTCCAACCTTTTTTGAAAAAATGATTTCACAGGTAAACACCTTCAACAATAACTCCACTATTCTCTGTGGCGATTTTAATGTGGTACAGGATCCAAAACTAGATTGCTTTAATTACAAATACATTAACAATGTTGCATCACATAATAAATTACTAGAAATTAAAGATCAATATAATTTAGTTGATCCATTTAGAGAATTCAACCCGGATACATGGAGAAGGAAAAACCCTTTAAAACAAGCTAGGCTTGATTTTTTTCTAGTATCACAATCACTATTAGTATCAATTAATAATTGTTCAATTGCATCAAGTTACAGATCAGACCACTCTATGATTATTTTGAATATTACGTTTACACCTTTTAGGAAAGGTAAGCCATTATGGAAACATAACAATAGTTTGCTGCAAGATATAAATTACTTAACTGTTATAAATGAAAAAATCAATGACATAAAAACTCAGTATGCAGTACCGATATATCAAACAGATAACATAAAAAATATACTAAACGAAGAAATTTAATTTACAATAAATGACCAACTATTCTTAGAAACTTTATTAATGGAAATTAGGGGTAAATCAATTTCGTATTCATGTTTTAAAAAGAAAGAAAATGAAACAATTGAAAAGGAATTAATAGATGAAATTGAAAATAAATGAACATGATCTATCACAAAATAATATGGAACGACTAGAAACATTAAAAGATTCCTTAAAAAATATAAGAAAACTAAAAATGCAAGGTATATTAATTAGAGGATGAAAAGCCATCACAATATTTCTGTAATTTAGAGTCTCATAGTTATTCAAGTAAAATAATTCCTAAAATATAAAAAAAATGGTACATTTATTACAAACTAAGATGAAATTTTAGACGAAGCAAACACTTTTTACCAAACATTGTACATAACTAAAGATCCTGAACTTTTGGATGTAAATTTAGAACTTGAACTTGAAGATTGCACAGTGCCTAAATTAAGTAACAAAGAATCCTCTGCTATTGAGGGGCTTTTAACATATGAACAGGCTACTAATTCGCTTAAATCTATGGCAAATAACCGCAGTCCTGGTACTGATGGATTTAGTGCAGACTTTTATAAGGTATTTTGGAGTCAGATTGGTCATTTTGTTATAAGATCAATAAATTATGGTTTTATAAATAAAGAGTTATCAATTACTCAAAAACAGGGAATAATAACATGCATCCCAAAAGAAAAAAATCTAGATATCAAATAAAAGACTATAGACCAATTTCTTTACTAAATTCTATATATAAAATAGCATCAGGAGCAATAGCGAATAGAATAAAAACAACATTAAATAAACTAATTCATAAAGATCAGACAGGTTTCATGGCAGGCAGATATATAGGGGAAAACACAAGGATCTTATACGATGTAATGAATTATGCAGAGGAAAACAATTTACCTGGCTTACTTTTATTAGTGGACTTTGAAAAAGCGTTTGACTCACTTTCATGGAAATGTATAGACAAAGTTATGACTCTTTTTGGTTTTGGTAATTCTATTATATCATGGGTCCATGTCCTTTATAAAAATGCTACACTAGCAGTCACTCAGGGAGGTACTATTGCATCTTGTTTTAACATAGGAAGAGGTTGTCGACAGGGAGACCCACTATCTCCATATATTTGTATTCTATGCTCTGAAATACCAGCAATTAAAATCAGAAATAATAAAAACATTAAAGGAATTAAAATTAACAATACTGATTTTAAAATTGCTCAATATGCAAACGACACATCCACAATTCTTGATGGATCAGAGTCCTCTCTAAATGAAACACTTAATGAGCTCACACAATTTGCAAATATCTCAGGGTTATGCGTAAACTTTGATAAAACACAGGTTGTGTGGATTGGAATTAAGAAATACAGTAGTCAGACAATAAAAACGAAATGGAAACTAAACTGGGGAAAAAATGATTTAAATTATTAGGAATATATTTTCATGTTGATCTAGACAAAATGAATAATATCAATTATAAGGAAAAAATAAATACTATAAAATTTAAAATTAAACAATGGAAAAGAAGATATTTGACCCCATTAGGGAAACTTACTGTTATCAAAAGTTTGCTTTTACTTATTTTAAACCATATTTTTTAGCATTACCAAATCCTAATGAAAACATAATCAAAGAAATAAATTCATTTTTTTATGATTTTATATGGGGCGGGACAGCCAAAATAAAACAAAAAGTTATTATTAAACAATACATTGAAGGGTGGTTAAAAATGATCAACATTGAAGCATTTATTTTAGCCCTTAAGGCAACATGGATTAGGAGATTACTACGTATAGGGGGAAACTGGACTGAAATAATAGAACACGAAATTAGTTTATCAAGTCTTACCAATTTTGGAAATGTTTACACAGAATAAAAGATCAACAAAATTAGCAATACATTTTGGCGGGATGTTCTTAAATCCGTGACACAATAATATAATTCAATTAAACAAAATAACAACTTTTGAACAGTTTCTTCAGATGCCAATATTTCAAAATAATAATTTGTTAGTAGGTGGAAAACCCATAATAAATAAGCTATGGAATAAAAATGTATATATTTTATTAATGATATAGTGTCAGAAAAAGGGGAATTTTTAACAGAAACAGAATTTAAAAAGGTATACAACCTAAAAACCAACTTTTTATAGTTTCATGGAATAACTCAAGCAATACAGAAATTAGCAAAGAACAATTGCATAACTATGAACAATAAACAAATGCAAAATCCCCTTTTACCCACCACTATAAATATATATTGTAAATCCTTAAAAGGATGCCAACATTTTTACAATGTTTTAAATAATAATGATAAAGTACCCAGTTCAAAATTTAAATGGGAGCAAATTTATAATATTTTAGAGGAAACATGGAAAGACATATTCTTATCACCTTTCAAATATAAATATAGTTCAATCTTACAATGGTTTCAAGCCAGAATTAAACATAGAATTTTACCAACAAGGAAATACTTGAAAATAATTAAAGCTGTCCCAAGCTCATTATGTCTTTACTGTAATCAAGAGGAAAGTATTATTCATTTACTCTGGCCATGTCCTTCAACAAGATCATTTCTTCAAAAAATGCAATCATGGTTTATAAGGAACAGTATTACTTTGCCTTTTATTGAAGAATTATTTATATTTAATATAGGAGAACAATATATACTAGCTGATTTGAATATCATATTAGAAATTAAATACTATATTTTCTCGGCCAAAAAACAGACTTCTCCATTATCTATTGTAGCATGGTCGGTGACATTTCCTTTGATGAATGCAGAGCATTAAATCGTTTAATTTAGGGTAACTAAAGGGGCGTGGCTAAGCCGTACTACGACTACCGGATATTGGAATTTAGAGTACGGTCACTATGACGTCACAGTGTTACTAAGTTCACCATGCTACAAAAAAGATAGAGTCTGTCTCAGCTCGTTGGTTATTTTTACACCTCGATGGGCTACGCCCATCTCGGTGTTTAAATAAGCCAACTCGCTGAGACCAGACTCTATATATTACTTACTGCACAACAGAATTAAACACTCTTTCAGGGCAAACAAATATGTAGCAGTTAAAGATATTACCTTAAAAACCTTTGAAAAAAATTGGAACAAATACAACACTTTATTCCAAATTTAAATTTAATAAACACCAGTTTAGTCCCTTCCACAGAACTTGTGTTATATCCAGGCTCTCGTAAAACAAAGTTTAAAAAAAAATATAAATAGATTAATAAGTAAAATATCTACTATTGTAACAAACAAGACATGTGACTAGACCCTGACAATAACATCTTCCATAATGTAACATATCACTGATATTGTATTATATGGGTAACCGTGCACACAGAGTATCTCTTTTCTCTTTTTTTTCTTTCTTTTATAGGATTAAGAGAAGGTCCATTAAAAAAATGCTTTAAGACATTATAAGATTGACAGCAGGTTTTACAAAAATGAGTGAAAGAGTATGAGAGAGTATTTATGGAATACATGTATTGATTTTGTAAAATATTGTGTATTACTCTCATATTAGCATATTATTATCCATGTTGTAAATAGCCAAATAAATGGGCCTTGTAGAATACAAACAACAACAAAGATTACAGGCATATCACGTCACAAACACAAAAGGGTTGCCAATATGGCAATAGGACGACAGTCAATAACAAACATGCTCCAACAGAATGTTATGTATATAGAAACAACTGAAACTTCAAAACAGTTCTCGAATTTATAATAACTAAGAACATGGGTTTCGGTATTATTGATAATGACTAAGAACATGGGTTTCGGTATTATTGATATTAACTAAGGACATGGGTTTCGGTATTATTGATAATGCCTAAGGACATGGGTTTCGGTATTATTGATACTGACTAAGGACATGGGTTTCGGTATTATTGATAATAACTAAGGACATGGGTTTCGGTATTATTGATAATGACCAAGGACATGGGTTTCGGTATTATTGATAATGACTAAGGACATGGGTTTCGGTATTATTGATAATAACTAAGGACATGGGTTTCGGTATTATTGATAATGACTAAGGACATGGGTTTCGGTATAATTGATAATGACTAAGGACATGTGTTTCGGTATTATTGATAATGACTAAGGACATGGGTTTCGGTATTATTGATAATGACTGAGGACATGGGTTTCGGTATTATTGATAATGACTAAGGACATGGGTTTTGGTATTATTGATAATGACTAAGGACATGGGTTTCGGTATTATTGATAATGACTAAGGACATGGGTTTCGGTATTATTGATAATGACTAAGGACATGGGTTTTGGTATTATTGATAATGACTAAGGACATGGGTTTCGGTATTATTGATAATGACTAAGGACATGGGTTTTGGTATTATTGATAATAACTATGGACATGGGTTTCAGTATTATTGATAATGACTAAGGACATGGGTTTCGGTATTATTGATAATGACTAAGGACATGGGTTTCGGTATTATTGATAATGACTAACGACATGGGTTTCGGTACTATTGATAATGACTAAGGACATGGGTTTCGGTATTATTGGTAATAACTAAGGACATGGGTTTCGGTATTATTGATAATGACTAAGGACATGGGTTTCTGTATTATTGATAATAACTAAGGACATTGGTTTCGTTATTTAAGTTATTAGACTCCTCTCTCTACTTCCTTTTATCTATTTTAAGGTTACTTGTCTTGGCAAATGAAACATATTTCTTATAGGCAACACCGTTTATTGCAAAATGATATATAGGGTCCTATAGAAACCACAGCGTCCGAACGCAATGGCATCGCAGGTCCGCACTGTACTGCAAACAAGGACTTGAAACTACAATGAAAGAGACAAAAAACAACAGAAATGGTGGTGAAGACCGGGTTACCGACTTGGAACGGTCAGTAGGCAATAAGACCTACTGGTTAGCTTGAATCGATTTTATATGCGCACACTCCTCGCTATTATCCTGTCTTCAGCGCCCAAATAGACAAGACAGTGTAAAAAAAACTAAATCCCATCAAAAGGAAATCTCTAACAATAAAGTCCACATCCAGAGAAACCAACTAAAGATATACATACAAAATAATAAACATCTCAGGATATATCCAGAATCGTACTGAACAACCATAGTAGTTGCAGCTAAAGAGAAGACCAATCTAGGGTACGACCAGAAAACCCGAGGGACGAAAGCTCATGCACCCACCTCCCTTAGTTGGGGTTTCAGTAGGTACAATCATAGAGTCCCAAGAGTTAGTCCAGTCATCGCACAAGTGAAAAGTGAAGCGTAATGACTGACTGTAGAGGGGTCAATCACTAAACATGCAGTGCGCTGTAAAACCAAGGGGTTATATCCTTTTCTGACGAACTTCCTGATTAAATTTGTAAAGCGGTCAGGAAACCCGTCAGACCCCTTTAACTTTCGAAGTTTATAGACCACATCTCCATAAAATGAGGGTTGTGATATGCCTAGTCGCAGAAGTGTTTTAAGGTTGGTGTTGTACTTTTCCAGCAGGCCCTCGTTGCGGCGGTAGAACTTAGAGAAAGATCTACGTAGTTTGTGATAACGAAAACCCTGGGAAGAAGTTTACTTGTAATAACTTGATTACGATCATAGAAGTCTATAACATCATTACACGCTCTAGCAAATCGAATGAGCTGGGAGATATACACCCCATATGAGGTAGCACGAGGTACATCTCCATCCAGGTGTGGATAGTTAACGATGTTAAAATTGAAATCATCTCTCTTATCATAGATTTTAGTATGAATACAATCATTTGAAATCGAGAGATGAAGATCGAGAAATGCTGCTACAGTATCCGAACTGTTGGCTTTATTCAACGTGAGCTCTGGTGGATAAATGTTAGTAACCATATGAGCAAAGAACGGATTATCAATATTGAGTATGTCATCAAGATACCGAGAAGTATTATTAAAGGCATCAATAATTTCTCCCTGGCTAGCAGGTGACAAACTCAACATAAAATCTCTTTCATAGCAGTACAAAAACAAATCTGCAACAAGTGGCGCACAGTTAGTACCCATAGGAATACCAACAACCTGGCGGTAAATAGTTTTACCGTATCTTATAAAGATGTTATCCAGAAGAAAAGATAAGGCTCTACAAACATCAGTACAAGTCCACATATTATACTTATCAATGGGGGCGTTAGTAAAGAAAGCCCTGACATTATTACAAGCTAGAAAAGTTGTACCTTCTCTAGCAAATGTCTTCTGAATAAGCTGAAGCAATTTTTCTTTGATAAGATGATGTGGTAGTGTAGTATACAGTGTAGAAAAGTCGTAGGTGCTTAGAGAAGAGGCATGACAATGCTTACACCGTAGTTTGTCATGAACTTCTCCAGAGTTTTTGATAGACCAAAACAGATTGATTCCTGAGTTCTCGAAGGCCTTTCCGCAATATTTTACAATATGTTCTTTAATCGCGGAAAGTCAGGAAGTCAATAGTTTTGATATATTGGTCGTGGTACATGAACTAGAATTAGCGATAAAACGTGCTTTGTAAGGAATTTTGTGAAGTTTGGGTATCCAGTACATTGTAGGGTGCTTCGTCTGCTTACTAATTACAGAAACATTTATAGTCTCCATAAATGTCACATGCTGGGAAACAATGTCCGTCTCCAGCAGAGGTGTAGTAACATAAGCAGAAGTGCTCGCTAGCTCAGCATTCAAAGTATTGATATAATGTAGTCGTCAGACAATAATTATATTGTTGGAAGCTTTGTCTGCTGGAACTAGAGCAAATTTAGTATGTAAATTCTGAATACCCTTCTTAAGGTGTCGTAAATTGTGAGTGGAAGGCCGTGGAAGCAGGGATGGATTTGATTCGTAAAACAAAATACGTAATTCAACAATTTCTGAAATAGTTTTCATCCAAGCAGTAAGTGCATGTTTATCTGCTTTTTCTCGCCTACACCACTTTGTACAGAAATTCGTTAAAGAACCCGCAATTTCATTGCGACAGGCATTAAAATTAATATCAGATGGAAGCCGATACTTAGGCCCTTTGGCAATTAAATATCGTATACTGGGTGATTTATAACACACATTTATATCATTTACCGTTTCAAATTCACACTTTTGCCGGCTCAAAACATTTGCATGAAGTAATATGCTAGCATACATGTTAACATGTTAACACTATTAACTATAGATTCCATATCAGGGTCTCTATTTCCAAATCTTCTATCAATACGTATTTTTGTTTGATGGTTTTCCTTGAATGCGACATGTCCTGTTATCTTTTATATCGACTTTGATGGACGTAACAAGCTTTGTTTTATTGAACAATCATCGAAACATTTAATCTTCTTCTAATATTTGATCATCTTCAAATATCAACATTAATCTAAAAAACAATAAAATGTTGTGTAAACCTTAGAGAATCATCAATCAACTGCTGTTACGCAATAACAAAGTTTCGAGGAGGATAATTACGTTGAGCAGCTGAACGACGCTTCAAATGGCTCAGAAACATGCAACCGAGCAAAGTGCGTGGATTGCTGTCATGGTATTGGTGTATACATAATTCAGTTTGCATATTTGCCTGTGGACTTGGAATGGGTACAACTCAATGCAACCGTAGACTGTAGTAACATTTTCATTTTCTCTTTCCATTCAATCTGACCATATGTCATTATGTTCATCACGTCATATTGTACATATATATCACTATTTATATTGTAAATGCAATACATTATACTCTGATTTGTTGAACAATATATATAACATATCATCTTTGAGGCTTGATTGTAAAATGTAAATACAAATGTATTGACCCTTTGCGCAGAAAAACAAATGAAACCGAAAAGTTGATAGAATAAATTGTATCATCCGAGAGATATGATTGTGAAAATTGCACACAATTAATGATTTATTTCGGCTAATATTCAGTTCTTCTCTACAAATAGCGCATTTCATTTGTACACCAGAATACGAAGTGTGATCTAATGTTGTTGCTTTCAATCTACAGCTCAATCCGATTGGACAGTTGCATCTATAAACCGTTTGTTTTGTGTTTCGTTACTAATATATGTCTAATTCTCTCTATTTACAGATATTATTAATGTTAGTCTCCGTATTGCCTTGACGTTCTAGCAGTAAACATTGTTTGTTAGACACGTTTTACCTAATGTACACGTTTTTCAATTTTAAATTGAATTATTTATGACCGGACAGGCTGTGGACCCTATGATGACGCCTACCTAAAGCCCATTGGGACGGTGGCGTTTGATGTTTGTCCATGGTATTTCTTGTCGTGCCATTAATGGTTTATTCTCTCACTGCTCTGGCTTCTGCCAAGTCATTGAGTACCTTCATTGTGGCTTTCTATGTTATTGTTTTTTTGTATTATATGTACACGAGCATATTTGTGTTTTACTTGTATTGCCTATATATGCTGCCTTGTTGGTTAGAGATTAGATCATGGCGGGGACTTTTTATTTACACTGTCCTGTTTTAATGGGATGACAGTAGGGTAAGTGTGAGGTTTGGTGCACCATACAACCGGTTTAAACCCCCAGTGGCCTACTTTGCCACTGATCGTTCCAAGGCGGTAGCCTTATTGTCAACCCTTTTGTGTTTGTAATGTCCTTTGCATTTATTATTGCCTTTGCCTTCTTGTTTGTCTGTTTGCGTGTTTGTTTCTGTGTTTTGTGGTTGACTGTCCTCCTTGAATGCTACTTTCCCTGTCCGATCTTTTTATATTTCTTTCTTACGTGCATTAAAACTAAGCTAAGGATCTATCAATGTCTTTCTGCCGCCTTGTATCAGTAATTGTATAGGGAACAATCATAGGAACTACTTGAACACCAATATATCTCATACGTTATGCATTTTGGCATTCAACTTACCACATACCTTGTAATGTGTAAATGTAATTTAATTATAATACAAATTTCACAAAACACACGTGTAATAAATATTCCAATGCAGGTCATATTTTTAATCAGTTCCGTGTTCAAGGAGTCCTGCAACGTCGATTTATGTAACCGTTAAAAATATCGGATAACGTTGCTGGGTGTGGTAAAGAGAGGACAGAGACATGTACGACACCAGTATATACATTTTAAGACAAGTTACCGTTTCAGGTCATGTGTGGTCATAGTTGGAAAACAATTGAAAATATATCCAATCGGTTCAAACATTTTAGAACAAATACTAGACTGCAAGTTGTGCACTACTTAACTTTGACAGGTGAATTTAAACACTTACTTAAACGCACTAGCAACTGTCTAAGCATACACTTTGGCGGAGTCCCCAGAAATGGTAGCCTTTAATTTGTAAATAACATGAACATAACTAAAATATAAAAAATCCAAGACAACATTCATATAATGTAACTAAGACAAATAGAGAGGTATAAACAATATATAACGGTTCTTACAAATGCATATACACCATGTCCATCAGACGCGTGTGTCGATTTCCGAGAACAACAATTCGCCACCTCTTCCTCTCTCTGTAAAAGTACAAATAAATCACAAACTTCATCTCAAAGGGTAACATCGTAAATGACGTCTGTCATCAAGATCATCGTTCGCAGACATCAGAGAAGTATTGATCGATATATCTTAAGACAAAG
Source organism: Cyrtodaria siliqua (assembly GCA_037043455.1). NCBI lineage: Eukaryota > Metazoa > Mollusca > Bivalvia > Adapedonta > Hiatellidae > Cyrtodaria > Cyrtodaria siliqua. The sequence continues at coordinate 239,974 of JAWPHD010000992.1, forward strand.
CAATCAATCTAGTCAGAATGAGTATAATACATATGACAAGTGATGTTGATTATATAAACGTTTTCTATCATAAAATATAATATTTACGGAGTGTTTTTATTTTACAACGATGTTGTTTATAAAGATAACATATACGCATTAATTGGTATAAAGCCAAGCTGGCTTTATTTGTGATTCTTAGAGAAATATCACGTGTTTTCTTCTTAATAATTCAATTGTTTCATTTGATATGCTCCCTAATAGGTCGGTGTGATTATGATAATGTTTTTAATTCAAGCCCTTTATGCTATTCAACACTGTCAAATACCAACTATTGTATACTGAGATTATACTGCGGGCGATATTGTCTTGCTGTGATATGGAATTAATGACACATATGCATAACAACAAAAATATATGTATCTGGTGGAGGCAATACTGATGGAGAACGTTGTCGTTCATCCCATCTTCCTCTGACATTGTTCTCCCAATATAAGATAACATGATGCGTTTAACCGAGCGTAAACATTCTGGCAATAAGTGTGTAGTTTAACCGAACAAATACTTCGTCTAAAGTTTTAAATAATTCGTATAATGTTTTTGATATAATCTCAACCCCGAAACAATCTCTAAAGACGTCATTTCTTTTAAGAACATATGATTGCGCTAGCGGTCTTATTATATACCTCCGTAATAAAGGCACAGTAAAACCAATAATGTTGGCACTAACTCACCCACATGCCGTTAATAAGTGATAGACATGCAAATATGTTTATGTATTTTTCACTATAAATCAATGGAAGAAGTCGAAACATTAACACCTTTCGTCATATTTAAATGTTCTGTACATTTAATAAATGTACCGAAGAAAGAACCGATGTTGACCGCGAAAGCCAATGTTACAGTTATACAACCTCTATATAATGTTGGAATTATCAAAATCACCATAATTCAACGTCAGTGTTGTGATCACCATCATCATATTCATCGTCAGGTTTGTAATAATCATCTTTGTCAACGTCAGCATGGTCAGTATTAGAACATCATCGTATTCTTCGTCAGCGTTACACTGACGGCATTCGTGCATCGTTAAGATATGTTTAATAATACTCTATCCATGCTTATTCATTTTCATTTATTTTATGTATTACGCGACATTCGTTTGAAATCTTTATCAGCTAACGTTATTACAATCTCTACAAAATACCAAGTACAAGCTGTAATATTTATATACACGTGTATTATTCCATAACTGGACAGATAAGTACGTATCTGCGCCAAGTAATAATTATAATGTCATATTTGCTATCATGACTTAGCATCGACCGTCATTGTATTTGTTCACAGCCGTGTCGTATCGGTTCCAAACAAGTGTCATATGAAGACATTGCACATGATATATACAGAGTATGGACCTAATACATAACACACACACATATATATACATCAGTATGGAAGAAATAACCCACTTTACCAGGTTTTCAAGATCCATGCTGTTTCTCAAATTTATTTCTGATATTACGATGCTTTACCTAATTTTGTATTAGCATCATTCGTCCTATGTTTTCTAAATGCAGGATCAGAAATTACATTGTTAATGGAAATGAAGGGTGATTGCTATTTTACCATACGTTAAGTAATGGCATTTCGAAGAGTTTAGCTTTACGAGATTTAATAACACCGTAAAACTTGTATTCAGCCAGAAATGCATACTGTATTTCTCCTAGATAAGATAGCCATATTATTACCGCCGCACAAGAAGAAATACATTTATTTATATATATATATATATACAGATAATGCAAGCAAGCAGTTCGACAATTCTGTTACATTCGGCAAAGTTTATTAAAGAAAAGTATGAAAGGAGAAATGTGGAAAATGTGTAACACGATGAATGAAAAAAATGTTGCAGTCTCGGTTTGATTGAGACTGTTCATTAACCGACGTAAACGTGCTTGCTTGCTACCGTTCATGCCCTCTAGCCCCGGGTTGAGTAGAACTCATTATTTAAAATGCCAATAGTACATAAATTTGAGACATCCCAAAGATGGTATGCATAGGACGGTGAACATGGAACCTTCAAAGACATGTTTTCAAACCATTCCATGGCCATCGGCGTATGGTCCCAGTTTCTAAAAAAAAACAAATTGCCCTACATGAGAAAATAATGGGCGAAATTAACAAAATGGAATTAAGCTGGGAGCCAAAACATGTAAAACATATTTTAACCTTAGAAATTCCATGACATCTAATTAAGTACTTCGCTTATCATATATATATATATATAGTGTTAAAACCATACACATGTTTTCTTAAATACGTATGTTGGCGATAACAAACAACACACATCCTTTAATTGAAAACAAGAAATCCGTGGATTCACATGTCTCGCCTAATGGGGGCTGGACTTAAAAATAAAAAGGTCAGTGATGCTTAAATGAAAGTTTGTAAACATTTTAGTAATTAAAAACAATCGAGTTTGCCGTTTGCTGAGATGACATTGAAGTGCATTTGTTTAAAAACAAAATGCCATTCTAATAAAAACAAGAGGCCCAAGAGGGCCTGTGGATGCTCTACTGACTTAAACGGCTCTTATATCAAGGGTGGTCGACATAAAATTCCCATCAGTAGCTTTTTTTAAACATTGCAAAAACAATAGGGATAGGATGGCCTTAGATCTCTCACCTGGTAATCATGGGCAATATGTCTGCTGTGTCTAGTCTGCCATGGGCATTTTTTAATTTGTCCAACTTTCTTCTATGGATGAAATTTCATAAAAATGGGGGGTGGGGGGGGGGGGGGTGGGGAGGGGGGGGGGGGTGGGTAGGGGCGGTTTATATTAACATTCTAAACAAATATGGTAAAGATTATATTTTAACAAAGGAAAATATACTGACGAGATAAAGAAACGCCTCATCCGGAATTTCCGCTATATATTGTATGTACACTATGCTGCTGTTAATCGAATGGTACATGGCTCCGTAAGATCTTTCTTTTCGGAAAAAATACTAAAACAACACAAAACACAGCAAATATTATTTCTTCAAAGTTTGATTATTGGCAGAGTATCTGTTTGGCTCAAGCATGTGAGCAAACTTAGGATGCCAATTTCTGCAAACTCTTTACGTTAAATACAGTACTAAAATAGTCCATTTTTTAAAGAGGAACTTCAATATTTATGAATTTCTTGTTATAAAGTGTACTGTGATTAAAACGTCTACAACATCACAGTTGTGTCCTTTCTCTAACCAACTGCAACTTTGTTTTACAAAACATCTTGGGATTTCTTTGGAATATTATGTGGCATTAAGTGTGCGGTATATACAATATATAGCGGAAATTCCCGATGAGGCGTTTTTTTATCTCGTCAGTATACAAAAATACAATATAGCATTTTTCAACAAATCAAGGGCCATAACCTGTTGTTACTTACTAGATCTAGCTGGTTTTCTAACTTGTCCAAAATTTCATTGATATACCATGCTTTGCACAACTAGACATCATACTGAGGCTTCATGCCAAATTTTGTGGAAATCCAACAAGCCGTTTAGGAGGAGTAGCGCCGACAAGAAATTTAAAGTAAAAATGTCAAAGTGCCATAACTCCGTCATAAATCAGCAAACTGGAACAAAAGCGCGATATGCACAACTAGACATCTTACCGATGACTCCTGCCAAGTTTCGTTGAAATCCAACAAGGCGTTTAGGAGGAGTAGCGGTGACAAGAAATTAAAAACAAAATGTCAATGGGCTGTAACTCCATCAAAAATCTATGAACCGGAAAAAAATGCAATAGGCACAACAATGCTTCCTGCTAACACGGCGTTAAAGACATCACACCAGAATCAAAAGATCACAGACACTTTACAGCTAGAGACGATCACAAACTTTTTAATCCTCTACTGTGGAAAATATTTATTGAGGCCCTGACATAATTTTATATAAAACTACAATGTGCAATGTTTCTTTACAATTGATAAATGTTCATTTTACTGTTTCGAATAGAAACATTAAAATATGACAGATTAAAAAGGTAAAATCTGCAAATTCAAAACTAAAAATATTGAAATTAAATCATGTTGGTACTGTTACACATACAATTTAGAAATAATTAAATCGGATTTAAAATTGTTTGTCGGGTTCTCATAATATAACGGTACATACCAATCTCCAATTTTGCATGAAATTCTCGTACTTCTCACAATGCATGAAAAAAACAATCATAATTATGCCCCCACTATTTCTGTAGGATGGATTAGGCTGGTGGGATGTCTTTAACACCAAAAAAAAAAAAATATAAAAAAATTATTAAAAAAAATAAATAATAATAATCAAGAATTTTATAAAAAAAGTGTCAAGGGGCTGTAACTCCATCAAAAATCAATGAACCGGAAAAAAAAATGCAATAGGCACAGCAATACTTCCTGCTTACATGGCGTTTACACCAAAAATAAAAAAATAAAAATAATGAAAAAATAATGCAATAAGAAAGTTTAAAAAAAAAAAAAAATAATAATCAAGAAATTAAAAAAAAAAAATGTCAAGTGGCTGTAACTCCATCAAAAATCAATGAACCGGGAAAAAATGCAATAGCAATACTTCCTGCTAACATGGCGTTAACACCAAAAAAATATTCAAAAAAAATAATGAAATAAGAAAATTCAAAAAATAATAATTTTAAATTTTAAAAAAAAATTAAGAAAAAAAAAGAAAAGATTCAAACAAAAGAAATAATTTAAACAAAAAATATATAATTAAAACAAAAATTACTAATAATAAAAAAAAGGCAAACCATTTGGTAAAGTTTGGTAAAGATCAGATGAAAAATGAAAGCCCTATCGTATTAACAAGGCTGAATATAGCATTTTTAACTAAATCAAGGGCCATAACTCCGCTGTTATTGGTCCGATCTGGCTGGTTTTCGAACTTGTGCGAGCTTTCATTGATATTAACAATCTGGTAAAGATTAGGAAAGATCGGATGAAAAATGAAGGCCTTTGGCCAGTTGAGCTAAACATCATCAACTCCAAAATGTAGGTCAAGGTCATACATGAAATCCAGGCATCCAAATAAAAGATGCACTAACGAAGACACAACTATGTCAAACCAGAACATGTCTTCTTCCAAAGATTAAGCTATACATTAGGTTTAAAACATCTAGTGCATAATTCTAGTTCATGAGAAAGTGATGTAAATGTAACAATTAACGTTATCTGCCCTTTGCTTGGATGGTGAAGGTCACATCCATATATGCTTTGTCACGTTGCAATGTACCACTCAAGATACAACTATAAGCAAAGTTTGAAAGGTCTTAGTGAATACAGTTTGTGAAAAAGTGACCTAAACGCCAAAGTTGAAGGTAAAAATTATAAGGTTATCTGCCCTTGCTTGAAAGGTCAAGGTCACTTCCACATTTGCTTTGTCACGTTGCGATGTACCACTCAAGATGCAACTATAACCAAAGTTTTAAAGGTCTAGTGCATACAGTTTGTGAAAAAGTGACCTAAACGCAAAAGTTGAACCTAAACATTATTAAGTTATCAGCCCTTTGCTTGGAGGGTCAAGGTCACTTCCACATTTGCTTTGTCACGTTGCCATGTACCACCCAAGATACAACTATAAGTAAAGTTTGAAAGGTCTAGTGTATACAGTTTGTGAGAAAATGACCTAAACGCAAAACTTGAACCTAAAAATTAGTAGGTTATCTGCCCTTTGCTTAGAGGCTCAAGGTCACTTTCACATTTGCTTTGTCACGTTGCGATGTACCACCCATGATACAACTATAAGCAAAGTTTGAAAGGTCTAGTGCATACAGTTTGTGAGAAAATGACCTAAACGCAAAACTTGAATGTTGACGCCGCCGCCGCCGCCGCCGCCGGAAAAGCAACACCTATGTCGCTTTTTTTCTTCGAAAAGGCGAGAAAAAAATTATCGTAAAACAGTTAGTAGTAATATCATATCTGAATCGAGAGATCTAAATCAAGAAAAGAAGCGTTATTATCAGATATATTAGCTTTATTAAGCTGATGTTCTTTAGGATAAATATTATCAACCATAGTTGGAAAAAAAGGGTGGTCAACTCGTACCACCTCTTAATCTTTTTTCCACAAACAAATATTGATCAATATCTGTTATTAAATCAAGTTGGATACCAGTCATCTTAGGGCACGTTAACTAATATGTATACATTATATTATATAGTGTGCACAATAAATTTATTACATAACGTGCATGCCATTTCCACTGACAAGATACAGAGCCGTATATGCTAGGGGTCAATGATAAAGTGACAAAGATATGATCAATACCAATGGAACATAGTAAAGCAAATATGTCGGGAACATACTTGTATAGGTTATAAAAAATCGTTCTCATTTCACTGAAAAGGGGGGTAATTTTAAAATTACGAAATATACAATGTTTCTTTTCTTCAGAATAATAATCGATTGTGAACACATTTCAGCGGTTTTTAAACAATGACACAATGTTTATTTGTTTTAACAGTTTGTCTATCCGCAAGCGTTTATATACGATCAAAATTATATTCAAGTTTGAATAGATTTCCAATAACTGGTAACGATATAAGCTGCACGCTCTGACAGAAATTTCTAATAAATCCATACCTGTCAATTTTACCTTGTGATTAGCCACAGGGTTTACATTATCGGATACCAGCATCGTCTTCAATTGTAAAACAACAAATCCCTTAGTAGCATGAACAAAGTAAATATGTTGAAATATGTAGATCTCTTACAGTTAGGTCGTATTTGCATTTTACACTTTACCTAGTTGATAGTATATAGTTAATTACACATATTCTGAACTAATCATGTGAGATCTGGAGAGTTATACAAGCAAATTATATTGAACGAGTCCATTTGAAGTTTGTAAAATGAGTTTAGGGTTTAAACAGACAACACAAAATTATTTCATATACGGTGAGTTGGGAGAAAAATCATTCATTACTAAGAGATACCTCACTTTTATAAAATATTGGTTAAACATTGCACAACTGAGGGAACAAGAATATGTTAAAATTGTGTATAATATGATGTTAAGCGACTTGAAATTTAATGCAGAAACAGGTAACTTGTTAAACATGTTAAACCACTAGGTTTTTATTACGTACGGCTCCATCTATCTATCTATCTGTCTATCTGTCTGTCTGTCTGTCTGTCTGTCTATCTATCTACTTATATATATATATCTATCTATCTTGAATCAAACAAAGCAGGTATACACGTCGAACAAGCAAAAAAGCGTTCACAGAGTACAATCAATCCTAATCACGTACGAAAACCAAAACTTGCAAAAATAATTTGAATACCTTGTAAACAAGTTAACATCTATACTAGTTTTAACTTTCTTCAAGGTCAAATCATGTAATGAAACATGTACACATCGAGGCTCATGCAGCAATGTATGTAAACATTTAGATATAGGTAACATTCATGAAACTTGTTTGACATCCTACATTCCCGGAAGTGCTTCCTGACTGGTTTGACACCTACTGTGTAGCTATTGTGGTACGACTAAAACGGTGCCGAGCTTAACACATTTGCTGAATGTAATTGAGACGGAATAATGAAATTGAATCTGAAAGGCGATATGGAGATGTATATACACACACCGTTCAACAATACAACGCATAGTGTTTTTATAAGTATGATAGTTTGGTCTCTCGGAGTTTTATGATATGCGCGACATATGTTATAGTTGGTTTAATAAAAAAAAGAAATAAAAAACAATCATTGGAATTCTATTTTGTAATTTCAGCCGACGGAAGGAAGAATAGAGGTGAGCAAACATTTAGAAGAGAACTGAAATATCCGTCATTTTTACTGACGGAATCCAACTGCATCTACCACAGGGGGGAGCGAGCTATCTTATATTATTCTGTTAAGAATTTAGGAACTAAAACGGTGAGAATGTAACCATCATATTTGCTGGTCATGTTATTAGTTCCAACCGTCTCTTCACCACTTGCTGTGTTGTGTATTGTCCTTTTCGTTGCATTGTTAATTTGCTCTTTGTGGTACAGTTCAGACATACGGTGCCATTGCGATTGGGTTCTGTGATTTTATAGCACTATTTTTTCTTATTTTTGTATAATTTTCAGTAACCGTTCGACTAGACTATAGGATATTAATATGTATCATGGAGAGCTTCCGACCATGTTCTTACAATCACTATCTAAACATAAACTATGTCTTTCGGATTGTTGTGTTTGCCTGTGAGAGCTATGTCTGCATGGGTAAAATAAGGAAAAGTTATCCAATGTGTTCGCCTTTGGCAAGTCACGTGCTATTTTCGTGTTCAATGACCAGTTATTTAGTGATGGCACATTGAAGAAGACTAGAGTATATTTAACAATAACTACATTTGTATTCAACATATTTAAGAAATATAATACTACAGATTTTATAAACTCACACCCGCAATCTCATCCTAACCTGTTCTAAAAACAACTGCATCGTGTAATACACTCTGAATGAACTAAACACTTCCATACATGAAACACGCCATAACAATACATTATATATTTTCAATAATTAACCTGAAATTTCAAATGATCTAGATAGTAAGGAACTTGTCGACGCCATCTACGATCTGCAAAATCCCATATGCTGATGGAAAGAGGATATACATTGGCTGACTGTAATCTCATGTAATTGTTTCGATCGAAAGCAATGTAGTTTTATGTCTAATAAATAGTTAAACCTTTCTGATGATTTTGCGCAGAACTGACCAGTCGACGCCATTAGCGACTGCAAAAATAACGTATACAAACGATACAGGATACAATATTGTCCATATTGACGACACTACTGACTGGAACCTAATGATAACAAATGTGTCTACGGAGTAGACCGGCTCTTACTACGAATGTCAGATCAGTGCTGTGAACAAGGACCTCAGAAAAGAAATGTATTTACATATAAAAGATTAGCATTTGCAACATATATCTACACACTATATCGCCCGGTAATAGTATTGTTTGTAACTAAATGCAAATGTATGCCAACAATGTGTGTATAACTATATATTCGGAAACATTATTTCGTTTTATGATACGACACTTTCCAAAGGTTAATTTTACTGTATTTCATAGTTCATTAAGCTACAGCGTCTCTATATTAATCGATTTCTTCTTTGTGAGCGTCTCTTTATTTGTATGTGCTTTTCAGTTTGGATGATCCTGGAATGATTTCATTTAAATTAGTTGTTCTTAGTTGAAACATTTACGAATTGATGACAGTGAAAACGTAAGACAGTTCCCAAAGAACAAAGCTTATATAATTGCATATCGTTTCTGACAATCAATTGCCCAATGCTAAAACTTTCACTGTATTAAAGACGTCGTCATGCAGTTAACATGTATTCTTGAAGTTGACTCTGTTTGTTATTTCTAGCACACCATTAACACAGTGTCTGGACGGAAGTGTACCCATTCCGGTATTGAAGTTTGCTAAACCGAGGAACACCACTGCAGCATATGGAAGGTCCGTACATATTGATCATATTCTATCATTATATGAATAAATCATAATATAAACACTTGTTCTTTGTTCGAACGAGAATGATTACTTTACCAATGAGTACTTGTAAAGGTTGACAGTCCAAACTCGAAGGAGATATTAGTTTATAAACATCGGAAAACTAGTGTAAACAAAAGATGTTGTCACTTTCATTTCACCTTATTTGTTATTTAATAACAACATAGTACATGTGGCATCATTATCGCGCTTTAATTTCTTATTATAGGTCTCGAATAAGTTATTTTTTCTTGGAAAAAAAGCTAAAACTTTGACGAATAGTGTGATTTTCGGCAATGGGTACAGCTGCAAATATGTACCGGTATTGTGAACCGAGGTTTTATTTACTGTACCGGTATAACAGTTTTTATCAGCATACGTCCAATGCATCAGTTAAATGGATATAAAAGTCCTGCAAAATTCTGCATACTCTTAGTAGTCAATATAAAATAATATATATATATTAAATATAGTTATTCCACTATAATTTTGTCATGAAATGTGCACAGTCCATTTTGTTTACGAATACGGTAGGAAACGCCTTTTATGCCTATATAATACGCATGTTCAGTGTAATAAATATTGATTACATGTCGAGCGGTTATGCATATTTAAAAAAAAAAAATAATGAAATTATAAAAAAAATCTATTAAGTCTGTTTTATGTTCACTTATTATTTGAATAAGTTTGATTTGCAGGACAACATCTTAGACTATTTTTTTTGTAGACGGATGAATCATTTGAGTTATCGGCGGTTGACGAATCATTTGTGGGAGAAACTGTAGAGCACACAGTCATATAAGTGTGATGATTGCAGTTTCGTATCTAAATACAAAACTAGTCTCAACATGACACATAAACAATATACAAAAACAAAGGAATAACGAAACGATTGACGCAGAACAAATACCCACACACGTCTATGACCAATGTGTGAAAACATTTTCATCAAAAACTGGTTTGAAATATCCCGTCAACCGAGAGCATAAAAAAGATTTTCAAACACACGTGTGTGGTTTGTAGTCGTGGGTTCAATGTTCTTTCTCATTATGAAGTCTTCAAATTTGTTTGTAAAATGTGTGGTGCAAAATATCAATATAAGAAAACCCTCGACGAGCATATGGCAAATCAACATAACAGAGAAACTTTTGAATGTGACACTTGTGGCCAGTCATTCCATGGAAAAGACGCATTACGGTATCACATCAATGTAGTGCATGACATGACGGCCATCGATACTCGTGCATAATCTGCAACAATAAATACGAATGGCGATCTAGTATGACGTAGCACAACAAGAAATGCACTATATAAATTACTACATTGAAACAGTAGTATGGACAGCCTTCGCAAAATGATTTAATTCATCTTTAGATATTTAGCCCGTTGTATGTGTTCTCTTGTTCATTTCATTAAACATTACATGACAATCTTATATATTTATGATTTTCAAGTTTTTTAAAATTAAATTGTTGAGAGTGTATGCTTTTAGGTCGCATAAGCCAAAGGATTATCTATTGGGCTCACTCTTTGTCCTTCGTCCGTCCGACAGTCGTCATGTCATGTGTTCTTAGCCCGAGGTCTGCCCCGGGGTTTATCAGTTTCAATAAATCAATGTTAAAAAATCTTCTCCGACAACTCATAGAGCTGACATTTTTCCTGTAGCATGGTTCTCTGCAAATTTTGTTCAAATGATGACTATTGAGTCATAAATGGACTGACCGCAGGGATCGCATATTTTACATAGCGTTTTATAGGGAATAATTCACAATTCTTCTCCGAAACTATAAGACATAGGTAATAACCGGCCTCGGGGTGAGGGGTCACATGTTTTAGATAGAGATATATAGGGAAAAAAATTAAAATTATTTTTCTCCGACACTGCAGGAACAGAGCTCTGATATATTGCATGTAGCATTGCTTTATGGTGCTCTACCAAGTTTGTTCAAATGTTGACCCTAGGGTCATCAATCACCGTATCTCGAGGGTCACGTTTTTTACATAGTTTTTCCATGTAAACCCATGCACTCATGCGATCGTTTGTGGAGCCATATTCCTTTTATTGTAAACACTAGGAACGGGGCCCGATTAAATAAATCAGAACAGTTATGTTTCTTATTGTACAAATAACCGATTTCACGAAATAAAATATCGTCACATAATCATCATAGTAATTGTTTATATATGTTTTCAAATTTGTATACGTAAGTTTGTATTGTGAATAAAATTTGTGATTAACAATGAAAGTTTGGCAATATTTGATCTTTAATATAGTTTGTTTATATTTTCATGTTCATTTTTAAACCAAGGATAAGTGTGCTGTTATTGTTTACATTAAAACGTTAACACTGTCTTTATTGTTCATCAGATATGTTTATTCCAAAGAAATATAAAAAGATCGGACAGGGAAAGTAGCATTCAAGGAGGTCAGTCAACCACAAAACACAGAAACTAACACGCAAACAAACAAACAAGAAGGCAAAAGTAATAATAAATACAAACGACATCACAAACACAAAAGGGTTGACAATAGGGCTACCGCCTTGGAACGGTCAGTGGCAAAGTAGGCCACTGGGGGTTTAAACCGGTTCTAGGGTGCACCAAACCTCACACTTACCCTACTGTCATCCCATTAAAACAGGACAGTGTATATAAAGAAATCTCCGCCATGATCTAATCTCTAACCAACAAGGCAATATAAGTAAAACACAAATATGCTCGTATAAATATAATATAAAAAAACAATAGCCTAGAAAGCCACAATGAAGGAACTCAATGACTTGGCAGAAGCCAGAGCAACAATATAATAAACCATTAAGGGCACGACAAGACAAGACCGCGGACAAATATCAAATGCTACCGTCATAATGGGCTTTAGGTAGGCGTCATCATAGGGTCCACAGCCTGTCCGGTCATCGTACAATAAAAGGGGAAAGCAAAGTGGCGAAATGTAAAAGGGTCCACCACCAAGCATGCAGTACGTTGCAAAATAATAGGGTCATAACATCTTTTGGTAAACTTTTTAACAAGTTTAACAAAGATAGTATGAAAGTGATCATGACCAAGATTCTTACGAAGTTTATAAATCACATCACCATAGAAGTCAGGTTGTAACATGTGGTAAAATGTTGGACTCATCGCATCTGTGATGCTGCGTTTCTGGCCGGGCTCCCCTGCTTAACATAGCGGGTTGGCTTGTTTCTCCTCTCTTACGCGTACATGTTGCCCTCTTGAAGATGATTCCTGGAACAACAGTTAAAATTAAACACACATATATAAAAGTAGTTTTCTTAAATGCTAGTTCCGTTTCTTCATTAAGTCTTCGCACTATGAAGGTTGCATACAATTATATATGCAACCGGTATAAACCAGATCGGCCTTCGAGTAACTTGGATCAGGTTTTACACTTGTCGATGTAATTATCAGTAATTTATTCAAAAAATCCCCATGTATAGTCAGTTGACTAGTCCAATATCAAAGAAGGAACAGCCCATTATATTTATATAGTAGGCAACGAGTTTTAATCTAATGAAGGGGACATATTTCTATGACAAATCTGCGCCCCTTTACATCTTTTTAAGCGTGTCCGGGGTTAAATATGCTGCTTCTAAAACCTCGCCAATAACAGCTGCGAGTTCGAATCTAAATGGGGTGTCTTGTATGGGAGAAAATGTATGAATAAGAAGTACTGGTTTTACCAAGAGGAGTGCGGGGTGGTCTGCCTACACCACGAATAAAATCGTACATATTAAATGCGCTGAAGTGACGATAATCCCCACTAAAAACTGTTTCTTTCCGTCCGTCTTGTTGCCTAAAATACATAAAAATGCTTTATTATTGGTAGGAAATGATTTTTGAGTAATACATACTTTTATTGTAGTGAATATTTATTCCATTTGCAGAAAATCATAAAGTTGTAAACATCTAGTTCGCAAAAGACTGAATCGAAAATGAGTCAGCTGCAAATTCATATCTGTAGTTTATTTTTAGATAATACTAATACAATTTGAAGAATAAACAATATTGTTGCTAAAGATGAATGGACGTTTACTATTTAATATATTTTAAAAACAATAGTTGAGCGAAAGCATGGATATGGTTAAAAGCAAATACAGGTACAGTTTTATTAGTTTTGGTTTTCCAATACCGGTACATAAATAATAATCAATACCGGTACAGTTTTTGTTTAAAAGACTTCGCTTTGCACGTTTTCTTTTCATATTTTTGTTTATGCAAGCACTATAAATCATATCATTTTAAACTTGAGAATGATTTAGCTTTGATCCTGTATCCAATATTTGATGCACAATTCGATAGTTGATGTTTGAATTAGGTGGATGAATTCACTTAAGTCAGTTTTCCAATGTTTTGCAGGGTAAACAACTTAAATTAAAACGTATAAATGCATGGTCAAACTTTAAAAACGTAATATAATAAAAAAAAAAAATTATACTCACTAATTTCTCTCCAGGAGTTAAATTAATGATAAATGGGTAAAAATCATGCTTTTGATTGAGGACCCCTCGAGATGAATACCATTGTTTTGCAGCAAAACAAACCACACTACCGAAATGCGTACACTTCCGTTTAAATTCAACACAAAACTCTGAGCGCAAATAACACATTTTGCTAAGTTAGCATTATTCCATCTTCAAAATACACTGTGATTATTGATTACAACCGACACTCTGCAGTCAATTTAAATTTGATATATATCAGAGTAAATATAAAATAAACACAGTAATAATGGATGGCCTGGCGGATAAACTGACATGAAATCATTTATCATTTCTGATGTACTGGAAATAAAGCTAAATATGAATGGAAATTTAACTATATTTTGCAGCTGCATTAAGTTTCTAACGAGTAATATCAACGGGTAAGGCTGCTTTATATGATTTTGATTCTGTACAGAGAGCCTTAGATCGAAGCTATGGTGCATGTTTGGCTAGAGAGCACGCTGGTCGACAATAACAACACATTTTAGCAACTGAATGCTCCTTTTCGCATGACAAAGCACACAGTTTGAGGCCAGCATGTTTTTTTTAATACACCACAATTTGAGATCTGATATTTAAATACAAACTGCTTAAATATTTACCGAAACATACACACATGTTTATCATTTCTATCGGGTATTGAGCTTTCTCTATTCCTACTCGACTATATGTTCTACTAGCCAATTATTAATGTGCTAGCCTAGAATTAGGAACGACCGTGTTCTATATAAGTACAAACTAATGTGCGATGAACGAAAGTGCCGTGACTGACCATAAAAACAAATTCAGATCGATTGATGAGGTCTTGACAAATGATGCAACAATGTGTACAACATCAAATCACCCTAACGGCAATCATCAGTGTTTAAATTGTGACACGTGCGTTGGGATTCAAACACAAACAATAATCACGGTAACAATCAAACATGATAATCAAATAAAAAAACATAATCATCAATAATATGTCATTAATGTGGGATGACAAAATGAGTAGACGTAGGACCCCGTTGAAAACATAAATCGCGGAGCCTTTGCCACTGCTCATTACAAAGTGGTAGCCCTTTTCCGTCTACACCTTTATTGTTTTCGGTGTCGCATACTTTTCTTCTATAGTTACTTGTATTTATTATTTGCTTTGTGTGTTTTTGGTACACTGTGTTCGGTGAATTCAGCATTTCCTGTTCGATCTTATATCAGCTTTAATGTATTATAAACATGTTAGTGTTCATGATAAAAAAAGTCATAGCAATCACCAAATGGTGCACACAGTTGTAAATCAGTTGAATTCATATTTAGTATGTTTTGATTAATCTGATGACCAAAATGCTGAAATTAACCTTACTGCGTAAACTATGATATAACTTGTTATGGTGAAAATAGGTTTTGTCCTTGTAAATATTGTATCTTTGTTAAAGCTACAGAGTTACTTAGATTTCTTCTCTGTAGGCGTGTCCATATTTGTAACAAGAAGTGTTATAGCTCAGTGGATAGCGCACCTGACTTGAAATCAGAATGTCGTGTGTTCGATTCCCGAAAGAGGCAATTTTGTCTCTTATGTAAATTATAATGTTACCTAAATAATGATGTCCTGCGTTATATTTGCTCGCTTAAATACCCGACTTCGACATGAACTGGTGAACATCAAATTACAATTAAAGAAATATAAAAAGATCGGACAGGGTCAGTAGCACTCAAGTAGGACAGTCATCCACAAAAGACAGAAACAAACACCCTAACAGACAAAAAACAAGAAGGCAAAAGTAGTAATAAATACAAACGGCATCACAAACACAAATGGGTTTTCAATAGGGCTACCGCCTTGGAACTTTCAGTAGCAAAGTAGGCCACTGAGGGTTTAAACCGGTTCTAGGTTGCAACAAACCTCACACATACGCTACTGTCATCCCATTAAAACAGGACAGTGTAAATAAAGAAATGCCCGAAATGATCTAATCTCTAACCAACAAGGCAACATCAATAAAACACAAATATGCTCGTGTAAATATAATAGAAGAAAACAATAGCCTAGAAAGCCACAATGAGGGTAATCAATGACTTGGCAGAAGCCAGAGCAACAAGAGAAAGGCATAACAAAAAAGATCATAGACAAACATCAAACGCCACCGTACCAATGGACTTTAGGTAGGCGTCATCAGAGTGTCCACAGCCTGTACGGTCAGTGTACAGTTAAAGAGGAAAGCATAGTGGCGAACTGTAAAATCATGCAGTACGTTGCAAAATGATAGGGTCATAACCTCTTTTTATAAAAAATTTAACAAGTCTAACAAAGATAGTATGAAAGTGATCATGACCAAGACGCCTATAAATAATTAATCGATTGATATAGAGATTATGTAGCTTTAAGCGAGCAAATGTAGCGCAGGAAATCACCATCGACCAGTGCACATCGTACCTATAAACAGGTAACTGTAAGTTTTACAGAAAAAAAAGTTATCCTCTTTGGTTTAAACATATTTTATTTCCAAATAGTTACAACAATACACAAAATGTGTACACAAAAACAAAAGGATCAGAACGAAAGATAAAATCTTATAGAGTTCTTATCCACTGGTTGAATATGGTAAGGATAAGATAGCGGTAAATTTGAAATATGAATATGCTTGTATCAATCGATAGAAATAAGGCTAATACTAAAAGGAGAAAAAAATATAGCAACAATTTAAGGAATAAGGAAATAATCGATTTACATTAGAGAATGCAGAAACGAAAATAACGAAAATAATATGGGTATGAATTAAGAAAGGTAGATAAAGGTAGCAAGGAAAGACAAGGAACGGGATTCGCACAGAAGACATAGCCGCTAGGGTTTAGGCGTTTAGGAGCACACCAATGATACAAGTTCTTCTTGCCTGCACTCCCTTTATAACCTAAAACCGTTTACTAGTCAATATGTGTTTCTGGACCGATTTAAATATATATGTAAATGCCTTTTTTCTTCATATTCTTCAAACTCAAGAGGAGTAGCAGTCTTATTTAATAAAAACATAGATGTTAAGTTCATAATCATATAAATGACCCCGACGGTAATTATTTAATAGTAGATTTAAATGTTGATAATAACAGATTTACACTCGTTTCATTATATGGCCCAAATAGTGAATGTCCAACCTTTTTTGAAAACCTGATTTCACAGGTAAACACCTTCAACAATAACTCCACTATTCTCTGTGGCGATTTTAATGTGGTACAGGATCCAAAACTAGATTGCTTTAATTACAAATACATTAACAATGTTGCATCACATAATAAATTACTAGAAATTAAAGATCAATATAATTTAGTTGATCCATTTAGAGAATTCAACCCGGATACATGGAGAAGGAAAAACCCTTTAAAACAAGCTAGGCTTGATTTTTTTCTAGTATCACAATCACTATTAGTATCAATTAATAATTGTTCAATTGCATCAAGTTACAGATCAGACCACTCTATGATTATTTTGAATATAACGTTTAAATCCTTTTAGGAAAGGTAAGCCATTATGGAAACATAACAATAGTTTGCTGCAAGATATAAATTACTTAACTGTTATAAATGAAAAAATCAATGACATAAAAACTCAGTATGCAGTACCGATATATCAAACAGATAACATAAAAAATATACTAAACGAAGAAATTTAATTTACAATAAATGACCAACTATTCTTAGAAACTTTATTAATGGAAATTAGGGGTAAATCAATTTCGTATTCATGTTTTAAAAAGAAAGAAAATGAAACAATTGAAAAGGAATTAATAGATGAAATTGAAAATAAATGAACATGATCTATCACAAAATAATATGGAACGACTAGAAACATTAAAAGATTCCTTAAAAAATATAAGAAAACTAAAAATGCAAGGTATATTAATTAGAGGATGAAAAGCCATCAAAATATTTCTGTAATTTAGAGTCTCATAGTTATTCAAGTAAAATAATTCCTAAAATATAAAAAAAATGGTACATTTATTACAAACTAAGATGAAATTTTAGACGAAGCAAACACTTTTTACCAAACATTGTACATAACTAAAGATCCTGAACTTTTGGATGTAAATTTAGAACTTGAACTTGAAGATTGCACAGTGCCTAAATTAAGTAACCAAGAATCCTCTGCTATTGAGGGGCTTTTAACATATGAACAGGCTACTAATTCGCTTAAATCTATGGCAAATAACCGCAGTCCTGGTACTGATGGATTTAGTGCAGACTTTTATAAGGTATTTTGGAGTCAGATTGGTCATTTTGTTATAAGATCAATAAATTATGGTTTTATAAATAAAGAGTTATCAATTACTCAAAAACAGGGAATAATAACATGCATCCCAAAAGAAAAAAATCTAGATATCAAATAAAAGACTATAGACCAATTTCTTTACTAAATTCTATATATAAAATAGCATCAGGAGCAATAGCGAATAGAATAAAAACAACATTAAATAAACTAATTCATAAAGATCAGACAGGTTTCATGGCAGGCAGATATATAGGGGAAAACACAAGGATCTTATACGATGTAATGAATTATGCAGAGGAAAACAATTTACCTGGCTTACTTTTATTAGTGGACTTTGAAAAAGCGTTTGACTCACTTTCATGGAAATGTATAGACACAGTTATGACTCTTTTTGGTTTTGGTAATTCTATTATATCATGGGTCCATGTCCTTTATAAAAATGCTACACTAGCAGTCACTCAGGGAGGTACTATTTCATCTTGTTTTAACATAGGAAGAGGTTGTCGACAGGGAGACCCACTATCTCCATATATTTGTATTCTATGCTCTGAAATACCAGCAATTAAAATCAGAAATAATAAAAACATTAAAGGAATTAAAATTAACAATACTGATTTTAAAATTGCTCAATATGCAAACGACACATCCACAATTCTTGATGGATCAGAGTCCTCTCTAAATGAAACACTTAATGAGCTCACACAATTTGCAAATATCTCAGGGTTATGCGTAAACTTTGATAAAACACAGGTTGTGTGGATTGGAATTAAGAAATACAGTAGTCAGACAATAAAAACGAAATGGAAACTAAACTGGGGAAAAAATGATTTAAATTATTAGGAATATATTTTCATGTTGATCTAGACAAAATGAATAATATCAATTATAAGGAAAAAATAAATACTATAAAATTTAAAATTAAACAATGGAAAAGAAGATATTTGACCCCATTAGGGAAACTTACTGTTATCAAAAGTTTGCTTTTACTTATTTTAAACCATATTTTTTAGCATTACCAAATCCTAATGAAAACATAATCAAAGAAATAAATTCATTTTTTTATGATTTTATATGGGGCGGGACAGCCAAAATAAAACAAAAAGTTATTATTAAACAATACATTGAAGGGTGGTTAAAAATGATCAACATTGAAGCATTTATTTTAGCCCTTAAGGCAACATGGATTAGGAGATTACTACGTATAGGGGGAAACTGGACTGAAATAATAGAACACGAAATTAGTTTATCAAGTCTTACCAATTTTGGAAATGTTTACACAGAATAAAAGATCAACAAAATTAGCAATACATTTTGGCGGGATGTTCTTAAATCCGTGACACAATAATATAATTCAATTAAACAAAATAACAACTTTTGAACAGTTTCTTCAGATGCCAATATTTCAAAATAATAATTTGTTAGTAGGTGGAAAACCCATAATAAATAAGCTATGGAATAAAAATGTATATATTTTATTAATGATATAGTGTCAGAAAAAGGGGAATTTTTAACAGAAACAGCATTTAAAAAGGTATACAACCTAAAAACCAACTTTTTACAGTTTCATGGAATAACTCAAGCAATACAGAAATTAGCAAAGAACAATTGCATAACTATGAACAATAAACAAATGCAAAATCCCCTTTAACCCACCACTATAAATATATATTGTAAATCCTTAAAAGGATGCCAACATTTTTACAATGTTTTAAATAATAATGATAAAGTACCCAGTTCAAAATTTAAATGGGAGCAAATTTATAATATTTTAGAGGAAACATGGAAAGACATATTCTTATCACCTTTCAAATATAAATATAGTTCAATCTTACAATGGTTTCAAGCCAGAATTAAACATAGAATTTTACCAACAAGGAAATACTTGAAAATAATTAAAGCTGTCCCAAGCTCATTATGTCTTTACTGTAATCAAGAGGAAAGTATTATTCATTTACTCTGGCCATGTCCTTCAACAAGATCATTTCTTCAAAAAATGCAATCATGGTTTATAAGGAACAGTATTACTTTGTCTTTTATTGAAGAATTATTTATATTTAATATAGGAGAACAATATATACTAGATGATTTGAATATCATATTAGAAATTAAATACTATATTTTCTCGGCCAAAAAACAGACTTCTCCATTATCTATTGTAGCATGGTCGGTGACATTTTTCCTTTGATGAATGCAGAGCATTAAATCGTTTAATTTAGGGTAACTAAAGGGGCGTGGCTAAGCCGTACTACGACTACCGGATATTGGAATTTAGAGTACGGTCACTATGACGTCACAGTGTTACTAAGTTCACCATGCTACAAAAAAGATAGAGTCTGTCTCAGCTCGTTGGTTATTTTTACACCTCGATGGGCTACGCCCATCTCGGTGTTTAAATAAGCCAACTCGCTGAGACCAGACTCTATATATTACTTACTGCACAACAGAATTAAACACTCTTTCAGGGCAAACAAATATGTAGCAGTTAAAGATATTACCTTAAAAACCTTTGAAAAAAATTGGAACAAATACAACACTTTATTCCAAATTTAAATTTAATAAACACCAGTTTAGTCCCTTCCACAGAACTTGTGTTATATCCAGGCTCTCGTAAAACAAAGTTTAAAAAAAAATATAAATAGATTAATAAGTAAAATATCTACTATTGTAACAAACAAGACATGTGACTAGACCCTGACAATAACATCTTCCATAATGTAACATATCACTGATATTGTATTATATGGGTAACCGTGCACACAGAGTATCTCTTTTCTCTTTTTTTTCTTTCTTTTATAGGATTAAGAGAAGGTCCATTAAAAAAATGCTTTAAGACATTATAAGATTGACAGCAGGTTTTACAAAAATGAGTGAAAGAGTATGAGAGAGTATTTATGGAAAACATGTATTGATTTTGTAAAATATTGTGTATTACTCTCATATTAGCATATTATTATCCATGTTGTAAATAGCCAAATAAATGGGCCTTGTAGAATACAAACAACAACAAAGATTACAGGCATATCACGTCACAAACACAAAAGGGTTGCCAATATGGCAATAGGACGACAGTCAATAACAAACATGCTCCAACAGAATGTTATGTATATAGAAACAACTGAAACTTCAAAACAGTTCTCGAATTATAATAACTAAGAACATGGGTTTCGGTATTATTGATATTAACTAAGGACATGGGTTTCGGTATTATTGATAATGCCTAAGGACATGGGTTTCGGTATTATTGATACTGAATAAGGACATGGGTTTCGGTATTATTGATAATAACTAAGGACATGGGTTTCGGTATTATTGATAATGACCAAGGACATGGGTTTCGGTATTATTGATAATGACTAAGGACATGGGTTTCGGTATTATTGATAATAACTAAGGACATGGGTTTCGGTATTATTGATAATGACTAAGGACATGGGTTTCGGTATAATTGATAATGACTAAGGACATGTGTTTCGGTATTATTGATAATGACTAAGGACATGGGTTTCGGTATTATTGATAATGACTGAGGACATGGGTTTCGGTATTATTGATAATGACTAAGGACATGGGTTTTGGTATTATTGATAATGACTAAGGACATGGGTTTCGGTATTATTGATAATGACTAAGGACATGGGTTTCGGTATTATTGATAATGACTAAGGACATGGGTTTTGGTATTATTGATAATGACTAAGGACATGGGTTTCGGTATTATTGATAATGACTAAGGACATGGGTTTTGGTATTATTGATAATAACTAAGGACATGGGTTTCAGTATTATTGATAATGACTAAGGACATGGGTTTCGGTATTATTGATAATGACTAAGGACATGGGTTTCGGTATTATTGATAATGACTAACGACATGGGTTTCGGTACTATTGATAATGACTAAGGACATGGGTTTCGGTATTATTGGTAATAACTAAGGACATGGGTTTCGGTATTATTGATAATGACTAGGGACATGGGTTTCTGTATTATTGATAATAACTAAGGACATTGGTTTCGTTATTTAAGTTATTAGACTCCTCTCTCTACTTCCATTTATCTATTTTAAGGTTACTTGTCTTGGCAAATGAAACATATTTCTTATAGGCAACACCGTTTATTGCAAAATGATATATAGGGTCCTATAGAAACCACAGCGTCCGAACGCAATGGCATCGCAGGTCCGCACTGTACTGCAAACAAGGACTTGAAACTACAATGAAAGAGACAAAAAACAACAGAAATGGTGGTGAAGACCGGGTTACCGACTTGGAACGGTCAGTAGGCAATAAGACCTACTGGTTAGCTTGAATCGATTTTATATGCGCACACTCCTCGCTATTATCCTGTCTTCAGCGCCCAAATAGACAAGACAGTGTAAAAAAAACTAAATCCCATCAAAAGGAAATCTCTAACAATAAAGTCCACATCCAGAGAAACCAACTAAAGATATACATACAAAATAATAAACATCTCAGGATATATCCAGAATCGTACTGAACAACCATAGTAGTTGCAGCTAAAGAGAAGACCAATCTAGGGTACGACCATAAAACCCGAGGGACGAAAGCTCATGCACCCACCTCCCTTAGTTGGGGTTTCAGTAGGTACAATCATAGAGTCCCAAGAGTTAGTCCAGTCATCGCACAAGTGAAAAGTGAAGCGTAATGACTGACTGTAGAGGGGTCAATCACTAAACATGCAGTGCGCTGTAAAACCAAGGGGTTATATCCTTTTCTGACGAACTTCCTGATTAAATTTGTAAAGCGGTCAGGAAACCCGTCAGACCCCTTTAACTTTCGAAGTTTATAGACCACATCTCCATAAAATGAGGGTTGTGATATGCCTAGTCGCAGAAGTGTTTTAAGGTTGGTGTTGTACTTTTCCAGCAGGCCCTCGTTGCGGCGGTAGAACTTAGAGAAAGATCTACGTAGTTTGTGATAACGAAAACCCTGGGAAGAAGTTTACTTGTAATAACTTGATTACGATCATAGAAGTCTATAACATCATTACACGCTCTAGCAAATCGAATGAGCTGGGAGATATACACCCCATATGAGGTAGCACGAGGTACATCTCCATCCAGGTGTGGATAGTTAACGATGTTAAAATTGAAATCATCTCTCTTATCATAGATTTTAGTATGAATACAATCATTTGAAATCGAGAGATGAAGATCGAGAAATGCTGCTACAGTATCCGAACTGTTGGCTTTATTCAACGTGAGCTCTGGTGGATAAATGTTAGTAACCATATGAGCAAAGAACGGATTATCAATATTGAGTATGTCATCAAGATACCGAGAAGTATTATTAAAGGCATCAATAATTTCTCCCTGGCTAGCAGGTGACAAACTCAACATAAAATCTCTTTCATAGCAGTACAAAAACAAATCTGCAACAAGTGGCGCACAGTTAGTACCCATAGGAATACCAACAACCTGGCGGTAAATAGTTTTACCGTATCTTATAAAGATGTTATCCAGAAGAAAAGATAAGGCTCTACAAACATCAGTACAAGTCCACATATTATACCTATCAATGGGGGCGTTAGTAAAGAAAGCCCTGACATTATTACAAGCTAGAAAAGTTGTACCTTCTCTAGCAAATGTCTTCTGAATAAGCTGAAGCAATTTTTCTTTGATAAGATGATGTGGTAGTGTAGTATACAGTGTAGAAAAGTCGTAGGTGCTTAGAGAAGAGGCATGACAATGCTTACACCGTAGTTTGTCATGAACTTCTCCAGAGTTTTTGATAGACCAAAACAGATTGATTCCTGAGTTCTCGAAGGCCTTTCCGCAATATTTTACAATATGTTCTTTAATCGCGGAAAGTCAGGAAGTCAATAGTTTTGATATATTGGTCGTGGTACATGAACTAGAATTAGCGATAAAACGTGCTTTGTAAGGAATTTTGTGAAGTTTGGGTATCCAGTACATTGTAGGGTGCTTCGTCTGCTTACTAATTACAGAAACATTTATAGTCTCCATAAATGTCACATGCTGGGAAACAATGTCCGTCTCCAGCAGAGGTGTAGTAACATAAGCAGAAGTGCTCGCTAGCTCAGCATTCAAAGTATTGATATAATGTAGTCGTCAGACAATAATTATATTGTTGGAAGCTTTGTCTGCTGGAACTAGAGCAAATTTAGTATGTACATTCTGAATACCCTTCTTAAGGTGTCGTAAATTGTGAGTGGAAGGCCGTGGAAGCAGGGATGGATTTGATTCGTAAAACAAAATACGTAATTCAACAATTTCTGAAATTGTTTTCATCCAAGCAGTAAGTGCATGTTTATCTGCTTTTTCTCGCCTACACCACTTTGTACAGAAATCCGTTAAAGAACCCGCAATTTCATTGCGACAGGCATTAAAATTAATATCAGATGGAAGCCGATACTTAGGCCCTTTGGCAATTAAATATCGTATACTGGGTGATTTATAACACACATTTATATCATTTACCGTTTCAAATTCACACTTTTGCCGGCTCAAAACATTTGCATGAAGTAATATGCTAGCATAAATGTTAACATGTTAACACTATTAACTATAGATTCCATATCAGGGTCTCTATTTCCAAATCTTCTTATCAATACGTATTTTTGTTTGATGGTTTTCCTTGAATGCGACATGTCCTGTTATCTTTTATATCGACTTTTGATGGACGTAACAAGCTTTGTTTTATTGGAACAATCATCGAAACATTTAATCTTCTTCTAATATTTGATCATCTTCAAATATCAACATTAATCTAAAAAACAATAAAATGTTGTGTAAACCTTAGAGAATCATCAATCAACTGCTGTTACGCAATAACAAAGTTTCGAGGAGGATAATTACGTTGAGCAGCTGAACGACGCTTCAAATGGCTCAGAAACATGCAACCGAGCAAAGTGCGTGGATTGCTGTCATGGTATTGGTGTATACATAATTCAGTTTGCATATTTGCCTGTGGACTTGGAATGGGTACAACTCAATGCAACCGTAGACTGTAGTAACATTTTCATTTTCTCTTTCCATTCAATCTGACCATATGTCATTATGTTCATCACGTCATATTGTACATATATATCACTATTTATATTGTAAATGCAATACATTATACTCTGATTTGTTGAACAATATATATAACATATCATCTTTGAGGCTTGATTGTAAAATGTAAATACAAATGTATTGACCCTTTGCGCAGAAAAACAAATGAAACCGAAAAGTTGATAGAATAAATTGTATCATCCGAGAGATATGATTGTGAAAATTGCACACAATTAATGATTTATTTCGGCTAATATTCAGTTCTTCTCTACAAATAGCGCATTTCATTTGTACACCAGAATACGAAGTGTGATCTAATGTTGTTGCTTTCAATCTACAGCTCAATCCGATTGGACAGTTGCATCTATAAACCGTTTGTTTTGTGTTTCGTTACTAATATATGTCTAATTCTCTCTATTTACAGATATTATTAATGTTAGTCTCCGTATTGCCTTGACGTTCTAGCAGTAAACATTGTTTGTTAGACACGTTTTACCTAATGTACACGTTTTTCAATTTTAAATTGAATTATTTATGACCGGACAGGCTGTGGACCCTATGATGACGCCTACCTAAAGCCCATTGGGACGGTGGCGTTTGATGTTTGTCCATGGTATTTCTTGTCGTGCCATTAATGGTTTATTCTCTCACTGCTCTGGCTTCTGCCAAGTCATTGAGTACCTTCATTGTGGCTTTCTATGTTATTGTTTTTTTGTATTATATGTACACGAGCATATTTGTGTTTTACTTGTATTGCCTATATATGCTGCCTTGTTGGTTAGAGATTAGATCATGGCGGGGACTTTTTATTTACACTGTCCTGTTTTAATGGGATGACAGTAGGGTAAGTGTGAGGTTTGGTGCACCATACAACCGGTTTAAACCCCCAGTGGCCTACTTTGCCACTGATCGTTCCAAGGCGGTAGCCTTATTGTCAACCCTTTTGTGTTTGTAATGTCCTTTGCATTTATTATTGCCTTTGCCTTCTTGTTTGTCTGTTTGCGTGTTTGTTTCTGTGTTTTGTGGTTGACTGTCCTCCTTGAATGCTACTTTCCCTGTCCGATCTTTTTATATTTCTTTCTTACGTGCATTAAAACTAAGCTAAGGATCTATCAATGTCTTTCTGCCGCCTTGTATCAGTAATTGTATAGGGAACAATCATAGGAACTACTTGAACACCAATATATCTCATACGTTATGCATTTTGGCATTCAACTTACCACATACCTTGTAATGTGTAAATGTAATTTAATTATAATACAAATTTCACAAAACACACGTGTAATAAATATTCCAATGCAGGTCATATTTTTAATCAGTTCCGTGTTCAAGGAGTCCTGCAACGTCGATTTATGTAACCGTTAAAAATATCGGATAACGTTGCTGGGTGTGGTAAAGAGAGGACAGAGACATGTACGACACCAGTATATACATTTTAAGACAAGTTACCGTTTCAGGTCATGTGTGGTCATAGTTGGAAAACAATTGAAAATATATCCAATCGGTTCAAACATTTTAGAACAAATACTAGACTGCAAGTTGTGCACTACTTAACTTTGACAGGTGAATTTAAACACTTACTTAAACGCACTAGCAACTGTCTAAGCATACACTTTGGCGGAGTCCCCAGAAATGGTAGCCTTTAATTTGTAAATAACATGAACATAACTAAAATATAAAAAATCCAAGACAACATTCATATAATGTAACTAAGACAAATAGAGAGGTATAAACAATATATAACGGTTCTTACAAATGCATATACACCATGTCCATCAGACGCGTGTGTCGATTTCCGAGAACAACAATTCGCCACCTCTTCCTCTCTCTGTAAAAGTACAAATAAATCACAAACTTCATCTCAAAGGGTAACATCGTAAATGACGTCTGTCATCAAGATCATCGTTCGCAGACATCAGAGAAGTATTGATCGATATATCTTAAGACAAAGCAATCAATCTAGTCAGAATGAGTATAATACATATGACAAGTGATGTTGATTATATAAACGTTTTCTATCATAAAATATAATATTTACGGAGTGTTTTTATTTTACAACGATGTTGTTTATAAAGATAACATATACGCATTAATTGGTATAAAGCCAAGCTGGCTTTATTTGTGATTCTTAGAGAAATATCACGTGTTTTCTTCTTAATAATTCAATTGTTTCATTTGATATGCTCCCTAATAGGTCGGTGTGATTATGATAATGTTTTTAATTCAAGCCCTTTATGCTATTCAACACTGTCAAATACCAACTATTGTATACTGAGATTATACTGCGGGCGATATTGTCTTGCTGTGATATGGAATTAATGACACATATGCATAACAACAAAAATATATGTATCTGGTGGAGGCAATACTGATGGAGAACGTTGTCGTTCATCCCATCTTCCTCTGACATTGTTCTCCCAATATAAGATAACATGATGCGTTTAACCGAGCGTAAACATTCTGGCAATAAGTGTGTAGTTTAACCGAACAAATACTTCGTCTAAAGTTTTAAATAATTCGTATAATGTTTTTGATATAATCTCAACCCCGAAACAATCTCTAAAGACGTCATTTCTTTTAAGAACATATGATTGCGCTAGCGGTCTTATTATATACCTCCGTAATAAAGGCACAGTAAAACCAATAATGTTGGCACTAACTCACCCACATGCCGTTAATAAGTGATAGACATGCAAATATGTTTATGTATTTTTCACTATAAATCAATGGAAGAAGTCGAAACATTAACACCTTTCTTCATATTTAAATGTTCTGTACATTTAATAAATGTACCGAAGAAAGAACCGATGTTGACCGCGAAAGCCAATGTTACAGTTATACAACCTCTATATAATGTTGGAATTATCAAAATCACCATAATTCAACGTCAGTGTTGTGATCACCATCATCATATTCATCGTCAGGTTTGTAATAATCATCTTTGTCAACGTCAGCATGGTCAGTATTAGAACATCATCGTATTCTTCGTCAGCGTTACACTGACGGCATTCGTGCATCGTTAAGATATGTTTAATAATACTCTATCCATGCTTATTCATTTTCATTTATTTTATGTATTACGCGACATTCGTTTGAAATCTTTATCAGCTAACGTTATTACAATCTCTACAAAATACCAAGTACAAGCTGTAATATTTATATACACGTGTATTATTCCATAACTGGACAGATAAGTACGTATCTGCGCCAAGTAATAATTATAATGTCATATTTGCTATCATGACTTAGCATCGACCGTCATTGTATTTGTTCACAGCCGTGTCGTATCGGTTCCAAACAAGTGTCATATGAAGACATTGCACATGATATATACAGAGTATGGACCTAATACATAACACACACACATATATATACATCAGTATGGAAGAAATACCCACTTTACCAGGTTTTCAAGATCCATGCTGTTTCTCAAATTTATTTCTGATATTACGATGCTTTACCTAATTTTGTATTAGCATCATTCGTCCTATGTTTTCTAAATGCAGGATCAGAAATTACATTGTTAATGGAAATGAAGGGTGATTGCTATTTTACCATACGTTAAGTAATTGCATTTCGAAGAGTTTAGCTTTACGAGATTTAATAACACCGTAAAACTTGTATTCAGCCAGAAATGCATACTGTATTTCTCCTAGATAAGATAGCCATATTATTACCGCCGCACAAGAAGAAATACATTTATTTATATATATATATATATACAGATAATGCAAGCAAGCAGTTCGACAATTCTGTTACATTCGGCAAAGTTTATTAAAGAAAAGTATGAAAGGAGAAATGTGGAAAATGTGTAACACGATGAATGAAAAAAATGTTGCAGTCTCGGTTTGATTGAGACTGTTCATTAACCGACGTAAACGTGCTTGCTTGCTACCGTTCATGCCCTCTAGCCCCGGGTTGAGTAGAACTCATTATTTAAAATGCCAATAGTACATAAATTTGAGACATCCCAAAGATGGTATGCATAGGACGGTGAACATGGAACCTTCAAAGACATGTTTTCAAACCATTCCATGGCCATCGGCGTATGGTCCCAGTTTCTAAAAAAAAACAAATTGCCCTACATGAGAAAATAATGGGCGAAATTAACAAAATGGAATTAAGCTGGGAGCCAAAACATGTAAAACATATGTTAACCTTAGAAATTCCATGACATCTAATTAAGTACTTCGCTTATCATATATATATATATATAGTGTTAAAACCATACACATGTTTTCTTAAATACGTATGTTGGCGATAACAAACAACACACATCCTTTAATTGAAAACAAGAAATCCGTGGATTCACATGTCTCGCCTAATGGGGGCTGGACTTAAAAATAAAAAGGTCAGTGATGCTTAAATGAAAGTTTGTAAACATTTTAGTAATTAAAAACAATCGAGTTTGCCGTTTGCTGAGATGACATTGAAGTGCATTTGTTTAAAAACAAAATGCCATTCTAATAAAAACAAGAGGCCCAAGAGGGCCTGTGGATGCTCTACTGACTTAAACGGCTCTTATATCAAGGGTGGTCGACATAAAATTCCCATCAGTAGCTTTTTTTAAACATTGCAAAAACAATAGGGATAGGATGGCCTTAGATCTCTCACCTGGTAATCATGGGCAATATGTCTGCTGTGTCTAGTCTGCCATGGGCATTTTTTAATTTGTCCAACTTTCTTCTATGGATGAAATTTCATAAAAATGGGGGGTGGGGGGGGGGGGGTGGGGAGGGGGGGGGGGTGGGTAGGGGCGGTTTATATTAACATTCTAAACAAATATGGTAAAGATTATATTTTAACAAAGGAAAATATACTGACGAGATAAAGAAACGCCTCATCCGGAATTTCCGCTATATATTGTATGTACACTATGCTGCTGTTAATCGAATGGTACATGGCTCCGTAAGATCTTTCTTTTCGGAAAAAATACTAAAACAACACAAAACACAGCAAATATTATTTCTTCAAAGTTTGATTATTGGCAGAGTATCTGTTTGGCTCAAGCATGTGAGCAAACTTAGGATGCCAATTTCTGCAAACTCTTTACGTTAAATACAGTACTAAAATAGTCCATTTTTTAAAGAGGAACTTCAATATTTATGAATTTCTTGTTATAAAGTGTACTGTGATTAAAACGTCTACAACATCACAGTTGTGTCCTTTCTCTAACCAACTGCAACTTTGTTTTACAAAACATCTTGGGATTTCTTTGGAATATTATGTGGCATTAAGTGTGCGGTATATACAATATATAGCGGAAATTCCCGATGAGGCGTTTTTTTATCTCGTCAGTATACAAAAATACAATATAGCATTTTTCAACAAATCAAGGGCCATAACCTGTTGTTACTTACTAGATCTAGCTGGTTTTCTAACTTGTCCAAAATTTCATTGATATACCATGCTTTGCACAACTAGACATCATACTGAGGCTTCATGCCAAATTTTGTGGAAATCCAACAAGCCGTTTAGGAGGAGTAGCGCCGACAAGAAATTTAAAGTAAAAATGTCAAAGTGCCATAACTCCGTCATAAATCAGCAAACTGGAACAAAAGCGCGATATGCACAACTAGACATCTTACCGATGACTCCTGCCAAGTTTCGTTGAAATCCAACAAGGCGTTTAGGAGGAGTAGCGGTGACAAGAAATTAAAAACAAAATGTCAATGGGCTGTAACTCCATCAAAAATCTATGAACCGGAAAAAAATGCAATAGGCACAACAATGCTTCCTGCTAACACGGCGTTAAAGACATCACACCAGAATCAAAAGATCACAGACACTTTACAGCTAGAGACGATCACAAACTTTTTAATCCTCTACTGTGGAAAATATTTATTGAGGCCCTGACATAATTTTATATAAAACTACAATGTGCAATGTTTCTTTACAATTGATAAATGTTCATTTTACTGTTTCGAATAGAAACATTAAAATATGACAGATTAAAAAGGTAAAATCTG
The DNA here is from genome assembly GCA_037043455.1 of Cyrtodaria siliqua. NCBI lineage: Eukaryota > Metazoa > Mollusca > Bivalvia > Adapedonta > Hiatellidae > Cyrtodaria > Cyrtodaria siliqua. Next base: position 271,229 of record JAWPHD010000992.1, read on the forward strand.
CAAATTCAAAACTAAAAATATTGAAATTAAATCATGTTGGTACTGTTACACATACAATTTAGAAATAATTAAATCGGATTTAAAATTGTTTGTCGGGTTCTCATAATATAACGGTACATACCAATCTCCAATTTTGCATGAAATTCTCGTACTTCTCACAATGCATGAAAAAAACAATCATAATTATGCCCCCACTATTTCTGTAGGATGGATTAGGCTGGTGGGATGTCTTTAACACCAAAAAAAAAAAAATATAAAAAAATTATTAAAAAAAATAAATAATAATAATCAAGAATTTTATAAAAAAAGTGTCAAGGGGCTGTAACTCCATCAAAAATCAATGAACCGGAAAAAAAAATGCAATAGGCACAGCAATACTTCCTGCTTACATGGCGTTTACACCAAAAATAAAAAAATAAAAATAATGAAAAAATAATGCAATAAGAAAGTTTAAAAAAAAAAAAAAATAATAATCAAGAAATTAAAAAAAAAAAATGTCAAGTGGCTGTAACTCCATCAAAAATCAATGAACCGGGAAAAAATGCAATAGCAATACTTCCTGCTAACATGGCGTTAACACCAAAAAAATATTCAAAAAAAATAATGAAATAAGAAAATTCAAAAAATAATAATTTTAAATTTTAAAAAAAAATTAAGAAAAAAAAAGAAAAGATTCAAACAAAAGAAATAATTTAAACAAAAAATATATAATTAAAACAAAAATTACTAATAATAAAAAAAAGGCAAACCATTTGGTAAAGTTTGGTAAAGATCAGATGAAAAATGAAAGCCCTATCGTATTAACAAGGCTGAATATAGCATTTTTAACTAAATCAAGGGCCATAACTCCGCTGTTATTGGTCCGATCTGGCTGGTTTTCGAACTTGTGCGAGCTTTCATTGATATTAACAATCTGGTAAAGATTAGGAAAGATCGGATGAAAAATGAAGGCCTTTGGCCAGTTGAGCTAAACATCATCAACTCCAAAATGTAGGTCAAGGTCATACATGAAATCCAGGCATCCAAATAAAAGATGCACTAACGAAGACACAACTATGTCAAACCAGAACATGTCTTCTTCCAAAGATTAAGCTATACATTAGGTTTAAAACATCTAGTGCATAATTCTAGTTCATGAGAAAGTGATGTAAATGTAACAATTAACGTTATCTGCCCTTTGCTTGGATGGTGAAGGTCACATCCATATATGCTTTGTCACGTTGCAATGTACCACTCAAGATACAACTATAAGCAAAGTTTGAAAGGTCTTAGTGAATACAGTTTGTGAAAAAGTGACCTAAACGCCAAAGTTGAAGGTAAAAATTATAAGGTTATCTGCCCTTGCTTGAAAGGTCAAGGTCACTTCCACATTTGCTTTGTCACGTTGCGATGTACCACTCAAGATGCAACTATAACCAAAGTTTTAAAGGTCTAGTGCATACAGTTTGTGAAAAAGTGACCTAAACGCAAAAGTTGAACCTAAACATTATTAAGTTATCAGCCCTTTGCTTGGAGGGTCAAGGTCACTTCCACATTTGCTTTGTCACGTTGCCATGTACCACCCAAGATACAACTATAAGTAAAGTTTGAAAGGTCTAGTGTATACAGTTTGTGAGAAAATGACCTAAACGCAAAACTTGAACCTAAAAATTAGTAGGTTATCTGCCCTTTGCTTAGAGGCTCAAGGTCACTTTCACATTTGCTTTGTCACGTTGCGATGTACCACCCATGATACAACTATAAGCAAAGTTTGAAAGGTCTAGTGCATACAGTTTGTGAGAAAATGACCTAAACGCAAAACTTGAATGTTGACGCCGCCGCCGCCGCCGCCGCCGGAAAAGCAACACCTATGTCGCTTTTTTTCTTCGAAAAGGCGAGAAAAAAATTATCGTAAAACAGTTAGTAGTAATATCATATCTGAATCGAGAGATCTAAATCAAGAAAAGAAGCGTTATTATCAGATATATTAGCTTTATTAAGCTGATGTTCTTTAGGATAAATATTATCAACCATAGTTGGAAAAAAAGGGTGGTCAACTCGTACCACCTCTTAATCTTTTTTCCACAAACAAATATTGATCAATATCTGTTATTAAATCAAGTTGGATACCAGTCATCTTAGGGCACGTTAACTAATATGTATACATTATATTATATAGTGTGCACAATAAATTTATTACATAACGTGCATGCCATTTCCACTGACAAGATACAGAGCCGTATATGCTAGGGGTCAATGATAAAGTGACAAAGATATGATCAATACCAATGGAACATAGTAAAGCAAATATGTCGGGAACATACTTGTATAGGTTATAAAAAATCGTTCTCATTTCACTGAAAAGGGGGGTAATTTTAAAATTACGAAATATACAATGTTTCTTTTCTTCAGAATAATAATCGATTGTGAACACATTTCAGCGGTTTTTAAACAATGACACAATGTTTATTTGTTTTAACAGTTTGTCTATCCGCAAGCGTTTATATACGATCAAAATTATATTCAAGTTTGAATAGATTTCCAATAACTGGTAACGATATAAGCTGCACGCTCTGACAGAAATTTCTAATAAATCCATACCTGTCAATTTTACCTTGTGATTAGCCACAGGGTTTACATTATCGGATACCAGCATCGTCTTCAATTGTAAAACAACAAATCCCTTAGTAGCATGAACAAAGTAAATATGTTGAAATATGTAGATCTCTTACAGTTAGGTCGTATTTGCATTTTACACTTTACCTAGTTGATAGTATATAGTTAATTACACATATTCTGAACTAATCATGTGAGATCTGGAGAGTTATACAAGCAAATTATATTGAACGAGTCCATTTGAAGTTTGTAAAATGAGTTTAGGGTTTAAACAGACAACACAAAATTATTTCATATACGGTGAGTTGGGAGAAAAATCATTCATTACTAAGAGATACCTCACTTTTATAAAATATTGGTTAAACATTGCACAACTGAGGGAACAAGAATATGTTAAAATTGTGTATAATATGATGTTAAGCGACTTGAAATTTAATGCAGAAACAGGTAACTTGTTAAACATGTTAAACCACTAGGTTTTTATTACGTACGGCTCCATCTATCTATCTATCTGTCTATCTGTCTGTCTGTCTGTCTGTCTGTCTATCTATCTACTTATATATATATATCTATCTATCTTGAATCAAACAAAGCAGGTATACACGTCGAACAAGCAAAAAAGCGTTCACAGAGTACAATCAATCCTAATCACGTACGAAAACCAAAACTTGCAAAAATAATTTGCATACCTTGTAAACAAGTTAACATCTATACTAGTTTTAACTTTCTTCAAGGTCAAATCATGTAATGAAACATGTACACATCGAGGCTCATGCAGCAATGTATGTAAACATTTAGATATAGGTAACATTCATGAAACTTGTTTGACATCCTACATTCCCGGAAGTGCTTCCTGACTGGTTTGACACCTACTGTGTAGCTATTGTGGTACGACTAAAACGGTGCCGAGCTTAACACATTTGCTGAATGTAATTGAGACGGAATAATGAAATTGAATCTGAAAGGCGATATGGAGATGTATATACACACACCGTTCAACAATACAACGCATAGTGTTTTTATAAGTATGATAGTTTGGTCTCTCGGAGTTTTATGATATGCGCGACATATGTTATAGTTGGTTTAATAAAAAACAGAAATAAAAAACAATCATTGGAATTCTATTTTGTAATTTCAGCCGACGGAAGGAAGAATAGAGGTGAGCAAACATTTAGAAGAGAACTGAAATATCCGTCATTTTTACTGACGGAATCCAACTGCATCTACCACAGGGGGGAGCGAGCTATCTTATATTATTCTGTTAAGAATTTAGGAACTAAAACGGTGAGAATGTAACCATCATATTTGCTGGTCATGTTATTAGTTCCAACCGTCTCTTCACCACTTGCTGTGTTGTGTATTGTCCTTTTCGTTGCATTGTTAATTTGCTCTTTGTGGTACAGTTCAGACATACGGTGCCATTGCGATTGGGTTCTGTGATTTTATAGCACTATTTTTTCTTATTTTTGTATAATTTTCAGTAACCGTTCGACTAGACTATAGGATATTAATATGTATCATGGAGAGCTTCCGACCATGTTCTTACAATCACTATCTAAACATAAACTATGTCTTTCGGATTGTTGTGTTTGCCTGTGAGAGCTATGTCTGCATGGGTAAAATAAGGAAAAGTTATCCAATGTGTTCGCCTTTGGCAAGTCACGTGCTATTTTCGTGTTCAATGACCAGTTATTTAGTGATGGCACATTGAAGAAGACTAGAGTATATTTAACAATAACTACATTTGTATTCAACATATTTAAGAAATATAATACTACAGATTTTATAAACTCACACCCGCAATCTCATCCTAACCTGTTCTAAAAACAACTGCATCGTGTAATACACTCTGAATGAACTAAACACTTCCATACATGAAACACGCCATAACAATACATTATATATTTTCAATAATTAACCTGAAATTTCAAATGATCTAGATAGTAAGGAACTTGTCGACGCCATCTACGATCTGCAAAATCCCATATGCTGATGGAAAGAGGATATACATTGGCTGACTGTAATCTCATGTAATTGTTTCGATCGAAAGCAATGTAGTTTTATGTCTAATAAATAGTTAAACCTTTCTGATGATTTTGCGCAGAACTGACCAGTCGACGCCATTAGCGACTGCAAAAATAACGTATACAAACGATACAGGATACAATATTGTCCATATTGACGACACTACTGACTGGAACCTAATGATAACAAATGTGTCTACGGAGTAGACCGGCTCTTACTACGAATGTCAGATCAGTGCTGTGAACAAGGACCTCAGAAAAGAAATGTATTTACATATAAAAGATTAGCATTTGCAACATATATCTACACACTATATCGCCCGGTAATAGTATTGTTTGTAACTAAATGCAAATGTATGCCAACAATGTGTGTATAACTATATATTCGGAAACATTATTTCGTTTTATGATACGACACTTTCCAAAGGTTAATTTTACTGTATTTCATAGTTCATTAAGCTACAGCGTCTCTATATTAATCGATTTCTTCTTTGTGAGCGTCTCTTTATTTGTATGTGCTTTTCAGTTTGGATGATCCTGGAATGATTTCATTTAAATTAGTTGTTCTTAGTTGAAACATTTACGAATTGATGACAGTGAAAACGTAAGACAGTTCCCAAAGAACAAAGCTTATATAATTGCATATCGTTTCTGACAATCAATTGCCCAATGCTAAAACTTTCACTGTATTAAAGACGTCGTCATGCAGTTAACATGTATTCTTGAAGTTGACTCTGTTTGTTATTTCTAGCACACCATTAACACAGTGTCTGGACGGAAGTGTACCCATTCCGGTATTGAAGTTTGCTAAACCGAGGAACACCACTGCAGCATATGGAAGGTCCGTACATATTGATCATATTCTATCATTATATGAATAAATCATAATATAAACACTTGTTCTTTGTTCGAACGAGAATGATTACTTTACCAATGAGTACTTGTAAAGGTTGACAGTCCAAACTCGAAGGAGATATTAGTTTATAAACATCGGAAAACTAGTGTAAACAAAAGATGTTGTCACTTTCATTTCACCTTATTTGTTATTTAATAACAACATAGTACATGTGGCATCATTATCGCGCTTTAATTTCTTATTATAGGTCTCGAATAAGTTATTTTTTCTTGGAAAAAAAGCTAAAACTTTGACGAATAGTGTGATTTTCGGCAATGGGTACAGCTGCAAATATGTACCGGTATTGTGAACCGAGGTTTTATTTACTGTACCGGTATAACAGTTTTTATCAGCATACGTCCAATGCATCAGTTAAATGGATATAAAAGTCCTGCAAAATTCTGCATACTCTTAGTAGTCAATATAAAATAATATATATATATTAAATATAGTTATTCCACTATAATTTTGTCATGAAATGTGCACAGTCCATTTTGTTTACGAATACGGTAGGAAACGCCTTTTATGCCTATATAATACGCATGTTCAGTGTAATAAATATTGATTACATGTCGAGCGGTTATGCATATTTAAAAAAAAAAAATAATGAAATTATAAAAAAAATCTATTAAGTCTGTTTTATGTTCACTTATTATTTGAATAAGTTTGATTTGCAGGACAACATCTTAGACTATTTTTTTTGTAGACGGATGAATCATTTGAGTTATCGGCGGTTGACGAATCATTTGTGGGAGAAACTGTAGAGCACACAGTCATATAAGTGTGATGATTGCAGTTTCGTATCTAAATACAAAACTAGTCTCAACATGACACATAAACAATATACAAAAACAAAGGAATAACGAAACGATTGACGCAGAACAAATACCCACGCACGTCTATGACCAATGTGTGAAAACATTTTCATCAAAAACTGGTTTGAAATATCCCGTCAACCGAGAGCATAAAAAAGATTTTCAAACACACGTGTGTGGTTTGTAGTCGTGGGTTCAATGTTCTTTCTCATTATGAAGTCTTCAAATTTGTTTGTAAAATGTGTGGTGCAAAATATCAATATAAGAAAACCCTCGACGAGCATATGGCAAATCAACATAACAGAGAAACTTTTGAATGTGACACTTGTGGCCAGTCATTCCATGGAAAAGACGCATTACGGTATCACATCAATGTAGTGCATGACATGACGGCCATCGATACTCGTGCATAATCTGCAACAATAAATACGAATGGCGATCTAGTATGACGTAGCACAACAAGAAATGCACTATATAAATTACTACATTGAAACAGTAGTATGGACAGCCTTCGCAAAATGATTTAATTCATCTTTAGATATTTAGCCCGTTGTATGTGTTCTCTTGTTCATTTCATTAAACATTACATGACAATCTTATATATTTATGATTTTCAAGTTTTTTAAAATTAAATTGTTGAGAGTGTATGCTTTTAGGTCGCATAAGCCAAAGGATTATCTATTGGGCTCACTCTTTGTCCTTCGTCCGTCCGACAGTCGTCATGTCATGTGTTCTTAGCCCGAGGTCTGCCCCGGGGTTTATCAGTTTCAATAAATCAATGTTAAAAAATCTTCTCCGACAACTCATAGAGCTGACATTTTTCCTGTAGCATGGTTCTCTGCAAATTTTGTTCAAATGATGACTATTGAGTCATAAATGGACTGACCGCAGGGATCGCATATTTTACATAGCGTTTTATAGGGAATAATTCACAATTCTTCTCCGAAACTATAAGACATAGGTAATAACCGGCCTCGGGGTGAGGGGTCACATGTTTTAGATAGAGATATATAGGGAAAAAAATTAAAATTATTTTTCTCCGACACTGCAGGAACAGAGCTCTGATATATTGCATGTAGCATTGCTTTATGGTGCTCTACCAAGTTTGTTCAAATGTTGACCCTAGGGTCATCAATCACCGTATCTCGAGGGTCACGTTTTTTACATAGTTTTTCCATGTAAACCCATGCACTCATGCGATCGTTTGTGGAGCCATATTCCTTTTATTGTAAACACTAGGAACGGGGCCCGATTAAATAAATCAGAACAGTTATGTTTCTTATTGTACAAATAACCGATTTCACGAAATAAAATATCGTCACATAATCATCATAGTAATTGTTTATATATGTTTTCAAATTTGTATACGTAAGTTTGTATTGTGAATAAAATTTGTGATTAACAATGAAAGTTTGGCAATATTTGATCTTTAATATAGTTTGTTTATATTTTCATGTTCATTTTTAAACCAAGGATAAGTGTGCTGTTATTGTTTACATTAAAACGTTAACACTGTCTTTATTGTTCATCAGATATGTTTATTCCAAAGAAATATAAAAAGATCGGACAGGGAAAGTAGCATTCAAGGAGGTCAGTCAACCACAAAACACAGAAACTAACACGCAAACAAACAAACAAGAAGGCAAAAGTAATAATAAATACAAACGACATCACAAACACAAAAGGGTTGACAATAGGGCTACCGCCTTGGAACGGTCAGTGGCAAAGTAGGCCACTGGGGGTTTAAACCGGTTCTAGGGTGCACCAAACCTCACACTTACCCTACTGTCATCCCATTAAAACAGGACAGTGTATATAAAGAAATCTCCGCCATGATCTAATCTCTAACCAACAAGGCAATATAAGTAAAACACAAATATGCTCGTATAAATATAATATAAAAAAACAATAGCCTAGAAAGCCACAATGAAGGAACTCAATGACTTGGCAGAAGCCAGAGCAACAATATAATAAACCATTAAGGGCACGACAAGACAAGACCGCGGACAAATATCAAATGCTACCGTCATAATGGGCTTTAGGTAGGCGTCATCATAGGGTCCACAGCCTGTCCGGTCATCGTACAATAAAAGGGGAAAGCAAAGTGGCGAAATGTAAAAGGGTCCACCACCAAGCATGCAGTACGTTGCAAAATAATAGGGTCATAACATCTTTTGGTAAACTTTTTAACAAGTTTAACAAAGATAGTATGAAAGTGATCATGACCAAGATTCTTACGAAGTTTATAAATCACATCACCATAGAAGTCAGGTTGTAACATGTGGTAAAATGTTGGACTCATCGCATCTGTGATGCTGCGTTTCTGGCCGGGCTCCCCTGCTTAACATAGCGGGTTGGCTTGTTTCTCCTCTCTTACGCGTACATGTTGCCCTCTTGAAGATGATTCCTGGAACAACAGTTAAAATTAAACACACATATATAAAAGTAGTTTTCTTAAATGCTAGTTCCGTTTCTTCATTAAGTCTTCGCACTATGAAGGTTGCATACAATTATATATGCAACCGGTATAAACCAGATCGGCCTTCGAGTAACTTGGATCAGGTTTTACACTTGTCGATGTAATTATCAGTAATTTATTCAAAAAATCCCCATGTATAGTCAGTTGACTAGTCCAATATCAAAGAAGGAACAGCCCATTATATTTATATAGTAGGCAACGAGTTTTAATCTAATGAAGGGGACATATTTCTATGACAAATCTGCGCCCCTTTACATCTTTTTAAGCGTGTCCGGGGTTAAATATGCTGCTTCTAAAACCTCGCCAATAACAGCTGCGAGTTCGAATCTAAATGGGGTGTCTTGTATGGGAGAAAATGTATGAATAAGAAGTACTGGTTTTACCAAGAGGAGTGCGGGGTGGTCTGCCTACACCACGAATAAAATCGTACATATTAAATGCGCTGAAGTGACGATAATCCCCACTAAAAACTGTTTCTTTCCGTCCGTCTTGTTGCCTAAAATACATAAAAATGCTTTATTATTGGTAGGAAATGATTTTTGAGTAATACATACTTTTATTGTAGTGAATATTTATTCCATTTGCAGAAAATCATAAAGTTGTAAACATCTAGTTCGCAAAAGACTGAATCGAAAATGAGTCAGCTGCAAATTCATATCTGTAGTTTATTTTTAGATAATACTAATACAATTTGAAGAATAAACAATATTGTTGCTAAAGATGAATGGACGTTTACTATTTAATATATTTTAAAAACAATAGTTGAGCGAAAGCATGGATATGGTTAAAAGCAAATACAGGTACAGTTTTATTAGTTTTGGTTTTCCAATACCGGTACATAAATAATAATCAATACCGGTACAGTTTTTGTTTAAAAGACTTCGCTTTGCACGTTTTCTTTTCATATTTTTGTTTATGCAAGCACTATAAATCATATCATTTTAAACTTGAGAATGATTTAGCTTTGATCCTGTATCCAATATTTGATGCACAATTCGATAGTTGATGTTTGAATTAGGTGGATGAATTCACTTAAGTCAGTTTTCCAATGTTTTGCAGGGTAAACAACTTAAATTAAAACGTATAAATGCATGGTCAAACTTTAAAAACGTAATATAATAAAAAAAAAAAATTATACTCACTAATTTCTCTCCAGGAGTTAAATTAATGATAAATGGGTAAAAATCATGCTTTTGATTGAGGACCCCTCGAGATGAATACCATTGTTTTGCAGCAAAACAAACCACACTACCGAAATGCGTACACTTCCGTTTAAATTCAACACAAAACTCTGAGCGCAAATAACACATTTTGCTAAGTTAGCATTATTCCATCTTCAAAATACACTGTGATTATTGATTACAACCGACACTCTGCAGTCAATTTAAATTTGATATATATCAGAGTAAATATAAAATAAACACAGTAATAATGGATGGCCTGGCGGATAAACTGACATGAAATCATTTATCATTTCTGATGTACTGGAAATAAAGCTAAATATGAATGGAAATTTAACTATATTTTGCAGCTGCATTAAGTTTCTAACGAGTAATATCAACGGGTAAGGCTGCTTTATATGATTTTGATTCTGTACAGAGAGCCTTAGATCGAAGCTATGGTGCATGTTTGGCTAGAGAGCACGCTGGTCGACAATAACAACACATTTTAGCAACTGAATGCTCCTTTTCGCATGACAAAGCACACAGTTTGAGGCCAGCATGTTTTTTTTAATACACCACAATTTGAGATCTGATATTTAAATACAAACTGCTTAAATATTTACCGAAACATACACACATGTTTATCATTTCTATCGGGTATTGAGCTTTCTCTATTCCTACTCGACTATATGTTCTACTAGCCAATTATTAATGTGCTAGCCTAGAATTAGGAACGACCGTGTTCTATATAAGTACAAACTAATGTGCGATGAACGAAAGTGCCGTGACTGACCATAAAAACAAATTCAGATCGATTGATGAGGTCTTGACAAATGATGCAACAATGTGTACAACATCAAATCACCCTAACGGCAATCATCAGTGTTTAAATTGTGACACGTGCGTTGGGATTCAAACACAAACAATAATCACGGTAACAATCAAACATGATAATCAAATAAAAAAACATAATCATCAATAATATGTCATTAATGTGGGATGACAAAATGAGTAGACGTAGGACCCCGTTGAAAACATAAATCGCGGAGCCTTTGCCACTGCTCATTACAAAGTGGTAGCCCTTTTCCGTCTACACCTTTATTGTTTTCGGTGTCGCATACTTTTCTTCTATAGTTACTTGTATTTATTATTTGCTTTGTGTGTTTTTGGTACACTGTGTTCGGTGAATTCAGCATTTCCTGTTCGATCTTATATCAGCTTTAATGTATTATAAACATGTTAGTGTTCATGATAAAAAAAGTCATAGCAATCACCAAATGGTGCACACAGTTGTAAATCAGTTGAATTCATATTTAGTATGTTTTGATTAATCTGATGACCAAAATGCTGAAATTAACCTTACTGCGTAAACTATGATATAACTTGTTATGGTGAAAATAGGTTTTGTCCTTGTAAATATTGTATCTTTGTTAAAGCTACAGAGTTACTTAGATTTCTTCTCTGTAGGCGTGTCCATATTTGTAACAAGAAGTGTTATAGCTCAGTGGATAGCGCACCTGACTTGAAATCAGAATGTCGTGTGTTCGATTCCCGAAAGAGGCAATTTTGTCTCTTATGTAAATTATAATGTTACCTAAATAATGATGTCCTGCGTTATATTTGCTCGCTTAAATACCCGACTTCGACATGAACTGGTGAACATCAAATTACAATTAAAGAAATATAAAAAGATCGGACAGGGTCAGTAGCACTCAAGTAGGACAGTCATCCACAAAAGACAGAAACAAACACCCTAACAGACAAAAAACAAGAAGGCAAAAGTAGTAATAAATACAAACGGCATCACAAACACAAATGGGTTTTCAATAGGGCTACCGCCTTGGAACTTTCAGTAGCAAAGTAGGCCACTGAGGGTTTAAACCGGTTCTAGGTTGCAACAAACCTCACACATACGCTACTGTCATCCCATTAAAACAGGACAGTGTAAATAAAGAAATGCCCGAAATGATCTAATCTCTAACCAACAAGGCAACATCAATAAAACACAAATATGCTCGTGTAAATATAATAGAAGAAAACAATAGCCTAGAAAGCCACAATGAGGGTAATCAATGACTTGGCAGAAGCCAGAGCAACAAGAGAAAGGCATAACAAAAAAGATCATAGACAAACATCAAACGCCACCGTACCAATGGACTTTAGGTAGGCGTCATCAGAGTGTCCACAGCCTGTACGGTCAGTGTACAGTTAAAGAGGAAAGCATAGTGGCGAACTGTAAAATCATGCAGTACGTTGCAAAATGATAGGGTCATAACCTCTTTTTATAAAAAATTTAACAAGTCTAACAAAGATAGTATGAAAGTGATCATGACCAAGACGCCTATAAATAATTAATCGATTGATATAGAGATTATGTAGCTTTAAGCGAGCAAATGTAGCGCAGGAAATCACCATCGACCAGTGCACATCGTACCTATAAACAGGTAACTGTAAGTTTTACAGAAAAAAAAGTTATCCTCTTTGGTTTAAACATATTTTATTTCCAAATAGTTACAACAATACACAAAATGTGTACACAAAAACAAAAGGATCAGAACGAAAGATAAAATCTTATAGAGTTCTTATCCACTGGTTGAATATGGTAAGGATAAGATAGCGGTAAATTTGAAATATGAATATGCTTGTATCAATCGATAGAAATAAGGCTAATACTAAAAGGAGAAAAAAATATAGCAACAATTTAAGGAATAAGGAAATAATCGATTTACATTAGAGAATGCAGAAACGAAAATAACGAAAATAATATGGGTATGAATTAAGAAAGGTAGATAAAGGTAGCAAGGAAAGACAAGGAACGGGATTCGCACAGAAGACATAGCCGCTAGGGTTTAGGCGTTTAGGAGCACACCAATGATACAAGTTCTTCTTGCCTGCACTCCCTTTATAACCTAAAACCGTTTACTAGTCAATATGTGTTTCTGGACCGATTTAAATATATATGTAAATGCCTTTTTTCTTCATATTCTTCAAACTCAAGAGGAGTAGCAGTCTTATTTAATAAAAACATAGATGTTAAGTTCATAATCATATAAATGACCCCGACGGTAATTATTTAATAGTAGATTTAAATGTTGATAATAACAGATTTACACTCGTTTCATTATATGGCCCAAATAGTGAATGTCCAACCTTTTTTGAAAACCTGATTTCACAGGTAAACACCTTCAACAATAACTCCACTATTCTCTGTGGCGATTTTAATGTGGTACAGGATCCAAAACTAGATTGCTTTAATTACAAATACATTAACAATGTTGCATCACATAATAAATTACTAGAAATTAAAGATCAATATAATTTAGTTGATCCATTTAGAGAATTCAACCCGGATACATGGAGAAGGAAAAACCCTTTAAAACAAGCTAGGCTTGATTTTTTTCTAGTATCACAATCACTATTAGTATCAATTAATAATTGTTCAATTGCATCAAGTTACAGATCAGACCACTCTATGATTATTTTGAATATAACGTTCAAATCCTTTTAGGAAAGGTAAGCCATTATGGAAACATAACAATAGTTTGCTGCAAGATATAAATTACTTAACTGTTATAAATGAAAAAATCAATGACATAAAAACTCAGTATGCAGTACCGATATATCAAACAGATAACATAAAAAATATACTAAACGAAGAAATTTAATTTACAATAAATGACCAACTATTCTTAGAAACTTTATTAATGGAAATTAGGGGTAAATCAATTTCGTATTCATGTTTTAAAAAGAAAGAAAATGAAACAATTGAAAAGGAATTAATAGATGAAATTGAAAATAAATGAACATGATCTATCACAAAATAATATGGAACGACTAGAAACATTAAAAGATTCCTTAAAAAATATAAGAAAACTAAAAATGCAAGGTATATTAATTAGAGGATGAAAAGCCATCAAAATATTTCTGTAATTTAGAGTCTCATAGTTATTCAAGTAAAATAATTCCTAAAATATAAAAAAAATGGTACATTTATTACAAACTAAGATGAAATTTTAGACGAAGCAAACACTTTTTACCAAACATTGTACATAACTAAAGATCCTGAACTTTTGGATGTAAATTTAGAACTTGAACTTGAAGATTGCACAGTGCCTAAATTAAGTAACCAAGAATCCTCTGCTATTGAGGGGCTTTTAACATATGAACAGGCTACTAATTCGCTTAAATCTATGGCAAATAACCGCAGTCCTGGTACTGATGGATTTAGTGCAGACTTTTATAAGGTATTTTGGAGTCAGATTGGTCATTTTGTTATAAGATCAATAAATTATGGTTTTATAAATAAAGAGTTATCAATTACTCAAAAACAGGGAATAATAACATGCATCCCAAAAGAAAAAAATCTAGATATCAAATAAAAGACTATAGACCAATTTCTTTACTAAATTCTATATATAAAATAGCATCAGGAGCAATAGCGAATAGAATAAAAACAACATTAAATAAACTAATTCATAAAGATCAGACAGGTTTCATGGCAGGCAGATATATAGGGGAAAACACAAGGATCTTATACGATGTAATGAATTATGCAGAGGAAAACAATTTACCTGGCTTACTTTTATTAGTGGACTTTGAAAAAGCGTTTGACTCACTTTCATGGAAATGTATAGACACAGTTATGACTCTTTTTGGTTTTGGTAATTCTATTATATCATGGGTCCATGTCCTTTATAAAAATGCTACACTAGCAGTCACTCAGGGAGGTACTATTTCATCTTGTTTTAACATAGGAAGAGGTTGTCGACAGGGAGACCCACTATCTCCATATATTTGTATTCTATGCTCTGAAATACCAGCAATTAAAATCAGAAATAATAAAAACATTAAAGGAATTAAAATTAACAATACTGATTTTAAAATTGCTCAATATGCAAACGACACATCCACAATTCTTGATGGATCAGAGTCCTCTCTAAATGAAACACTTAATGAGCTCACACAATTTGCAAATATCTCAGGGTTATGCGTAAACTTTGATAAAACACAGGTTGTGTGGATTGGAATTAAGAAATACAGTAGTCAGACAATAAAAACGAAATGGAAACTAAACTGGGGAAAAAATGATTTAAATTATTAGGAATATATTTTCATGTTGATCTAGACAAAATGAATAATATCAATTATAAGGAAAAAATAAATACTATAAAATTTAAAATTAAACAATGGAAAAGAAGATATTTGACCCCATTAGGGAAACTTACTGTTATCAAAAGTTTGCTTTTACTTATTTTAAACCATATTTTTTAGCATTACCAAATCCTAATGAAAACATAATCAAAGAAATAAATTCATTTTTTTATGATTTTATATGGGGCGGGACAGCCAAAATAAAACAAAAAGTTATTATTAAACAATACATTGAAGGGTGGTTAAAAATGATCAACATTGAAGCATTTATTTTAGCCCTTAAGGCAACATGGATTAGGAGATTACTACGTATAGGGGGAAACTGGACTGAAATAATAGAACACGAAATTAGTTTATCAAGTCTTACCAATTTTGGAAATGTTTACACAGAATAAAAGATCAACAAAATTAGCAATACATTTTGGCGGGATGTTCTTAAATCCGTGACACAATAATATAATTCAATTAAACAAAATAACAACTTTTGAACAGTTTCTTCAGATGCCAATATTTCAAAATAATAATTTGTTAGTAGGTGGAAAACCCATAATAAATAAGCTATGGAATAAAAATGTATATATTTTATTAATGATATAGTGTCAGAAAAAGGGGAATTTTTAACAGAAACAGCATTTAAAAAGGTATACAACCTAAAAACCAACTTTTTACAGTTTCATGGAATAACTCAAGCAATACAGAAATTAGCAAAGAACAATTGCATAACTATGAACAATAAACAAATGCAAAATCCCCTTTAACCCACCACTATAAATATATATTGTAAATCCTTAAAAGGATGCCAACATTTTTACAATGTTTTAAATAATAATGATAAAGTACCCAGTTCAAAATTTAAATGGGAGCAAATTTATAATATTTTAGAGGAAACATGGAAAGACATATTCTTATCACCTTTCAAATATAAATATAGTTCAATCTTACAATGGTTTCAAGCCAGAATTAAACATAGAATTTTACCAACAAGGAAATACTTGAAAATAATTAAAGCTGTCCCAAGCTCATTATGTCTTTACTGTAATCAAGAGGAAAGTATTATTCATTTACTCTGGCCATGTCCTTCAACAAGATCATTTCTTCAAAAAATGCAATCATGGTTTATAAGGAACAGTATTACTTTGTCTTTTATTGAAGAATTATTTATATTTAATATAGGAGAACAATATATACTAGATGATTTGAATATCATATTAGAAATTAAATACTATATTTTCTCGGCCAAAAAACAGACTTCTCCATTATCTATTGTAGCATGGTCGGTGACATTTTTCCTTTGATGAATGCAGAGCATTAAATCGTTTAATTTAGGGTAACTAAAGGGGCGTGGCTAAGCCGTACTACGACTACCGGATATTGGAATTTAGAGTACGGTCACTATGACGTCACAGTGTTACTAAGTTCACCATGCTACAAAAAAGATAGAGTCTGTCTCAGCTCGTTGGTTATTTTTACACCTCGATGGGCTACGCCCATCTCGGTGTTTAAATAAGCCAACTCGCTGAGACCAGACTCTATATATTACTTACTGCACAACAGAATTAAACACTCTTTCAGGGCAAACAAATATGTAGCAGTTAAAGATATTACCTTAAAAACCTTTGAAAAAAAATGGAACAAATACAACACTTTATTCCAAATTTAAATTTAATAAACACCAGTTTAGTCCCTTCCACAGAACTTGTGTTATATCCAGGCTCTCGTAAAACAAAGTTTAAAAAAAAATATAAATAGATTAATAAGTAAAATATCTACTATTGTAACAAACAAGACATGTGACTAGACCCTGACAATAACATCTTCCATAATGTAACATATCACTGATATTGTATTATATGGGTAACCGTGCACACAGAGTATCTCTTTTCTCTTTTTTTTCTTTCTTTTATAGGATTAAGAGAAGGTCCATTAAAAAAATGCTTTAAGACATTATAAGATTGACAGCAGGTTTTACAAAAATGAGTGAAAGAGTATGAGAGAGTATTTATGGAATACATGTATTGATTTTGTAAAATATTGTGTATTACTCTCATATTAGCATATTATTATCCATGTTGTAAATAGCCAAATAAATGGGCCTTGTAGAATACAAACAACAACAAAGATTACAGGCATATCACGTCACAAACACAAAAGGGTTGCCAATATGGCAATAGGACGACAGTCAATAACAAACATGCTCCAACAGAATGTTATGTATATAGAAACAACTGAAACTTCAAAACAGTTCTCGAATTATAATAACTAAGAACATGGGTTTCGGTATTATTGATATTAACTAAGGACATGGGTTTCGGTATTATTGATAATGCCTAAGGACATGGGTTTCGGTATTATTGATACTGAATAAGGACATGGGTTTCGGTATTATTGATAATAACTAAGGACATGGGTTTCGGTATTATTGATAATGACCAAGGACATGGGTTTCGGTATTATTGATAATGACTAAGGACATGGGTTTCGGTATTATTGATAATAACTAAGGACATGGGTTTCGGTATTATTGATAATGACTAAGGACATGGGTTTCGGTATAATTGATAATGACTAAGGACATGTGTTTCGGTATTATTGATAATGACTAAGGACATGGGTTTCGGTATTATTGATAATGACTGAGGACATGGGTTTCGGTATTATTGATAATGACTAAGGACATGGGTTTTGGTATTATTGATAATGACTAAGGACATGGGTTTCGGTATTATTGATAATGACTAAGGACATGGGTTTCGGTATTATTGATAATGACTAAGGACATGGGTTTTGGTATTATTGATAATGACTAAGGACATGGGTTTCGGTATTATTGATAATGACTAAGGACATGGGTTTTGGTATTATTGATAATAACTAAGGACATGGGTTTCAGTATTATTGATAATGACTAAGGACATGGGTTTCGGTATTATTGATAATGACTAAGGACATGGGTTTCGGTATTATTGATAATGACTAACGACATGGGTTTCGGTACTATTGATAATGACTAAGGACATGGGTTTCGGTATTATTGGTAATAACTAAGGACATGGGTTTCGGTATTATTGATAATGACTAGGGACATGGGTTTCTGTATTATTGATAATAACTAAGGACATTGGTTTCGTTATTTAAGTTATTAGACTCCTCTCTCTACTTCCATTTATCTATTTTAAGGTTACTTGTCTTGGCAAATGAAACATATTTCTTATAGGCAACACCGTTTATTGCAAAATGATATATAGGGTCCTATAGAAACCACAGCGTCCGAACGCAATGGCATCGCAGGTCCGCACTGTACTGCAAACAAGGACTTGAAACTACAATGAAAGAGACAAAAAACAACAGAAATGGTGGTGAAGACCGGGTTACCGACTTGGAACGGTCAGTAGGCAATAAGACCTACTGGTTAGCTTGAATCGATTTTATATGCGCACACTCCTCGCTATTATCCTGTCTTCAGCGCCCAAATAGACAAGACAGTGTAAAAAAAACTAAATCCCATCAAAAGGAAATCTCTAACAATAAAGTCCACATCCAGAGAAACCAACTAAAGATATACATACAAAATAATAAACATCTCAGGATATATCCAGAATCGTACTGAACAACCATAGTAGTTGCAGCTAAAGAGAAGACCAATCTAGGGTACGACCATAAAACCCGAGGGACGAAAGCTCATGCACCCACCTCCCTTAGTTGGGGTTTCAGTAGGTACAATCATAGAGTCCCAAGAGTTAGTCCAGTCATCGCACAAGTGAAAAGTGAAGCGTAATGACTGACTGTAGAGGGGTCAATCACTAAACATGCAGTGCGCTGTAAAACCAAGGGGTTATATCCTTTTCTGACGAACTTCCTGATTAAATTTGTAAAGCGGTCAGGAAACCCGTCAGACCCCTTTAACTTTCGAAGTTTATAGACCACATCTCCATAAAATGAGGGTTGTGATATGCCTAGTCGCAGAAGTGTTTTAAGGTTGGTGTTGTACTTTTCCAGCAGGCCCTCGTTGCGGCGGTAGAACTTAGAGAAAGATCTACGTAGTTTGTGATAACGAAAACCCTGGGAAGAAGTTTACTTGTAATAACTTGATTACGATCATAGAAGTCTATAACATCATTACACGCTCTAGCAAATCGAATGAGCTGGGAGATATACACCCCATATGAGGTAGCACGAGGTACATCTCCATCCAGGTGTGGATAGTTAACGATGTTAAAATTGAAATCATCTCTCTTATCATAGATTTTAGTATGAATACAATCATTTGAAATCGAGAGATGAAGATCGAGAAATGCTGCTACAGTATCCGAACTGTTGGCTTTATTCAACGTGAGCTCTGGTGGATAAATGTTAGTAACCATATGAGCAAAGAACGGATTATCAATATTGAGTATGTCATCAAGATACCGAGAAGTATTATTAAAGGCATCAATAATTTCTCCCTGGCTAGCAGGTGACAAACTCAACATAAAATCTCTTTCATAGCAGTACAAAAACAAATCTGCAACAAGTGGCGCACAGTTAGTACCCATAGGAATACCAACAACCTGGCGGTAAATAGTTTTACCGTATCTTATAAAGATGTTATCCAGAAGAAAAGATAAGGCTCTACAAACATCAGTACAAGTCCACATATTATACCTATCAATGGGGGCGTTAGTAAAGAAAGCCCTGACATTATTACAAGCTAGAAAAGTTGTACCTTCTCTAGCAAATGTCTTCTGAATAAGCTGAAGCAATTTTTCTTTGATAAGATGATGTGGTAGTGTAGTATACAGTGTAGAAAAGTCGTAGGTGCTTAGAGAAGAGGCATGACAATGCTTACACCGTAGTTTGTCATGAACTTCTCCAGAGTTTTTGATAGACCAAAACAGATTGATTCCTGAGTTCTCGAAGGCCTTTCCGCAATATTTTACAATATGTTCTTTAATCGCGGAAAGTCAGGAAGTCAATAGTTTTGATATATTGGTCGTGGTACATGAACTAGAATTAGCGATAAAACGTGCTTTGTAAGGAATTTTGTGAAGTTTGGGTATCCAGTACATTGTAGGGTGCTTCGTCTGCTTACTAATTACAGAAACATTTATAGTCTCCATAAATGTCACATGCTGGGAAACAATGTCCGTCTCCAGCAGAGGTGTAGTAACATAAGCAGAAGTGCTCGCTAGCTCAGCATTCAAAGTATTGATATAATGTAGTCGTCAGACAATAATTATATTGTTGGAAGCTTTGTCTGCTGGAACTAGAGCAAATTTAGTATGTAAATTCTGAATACCCTTCTTAAGGTGTCGTAAATTGTGAGTGGAAGGCCGTGGAAGCAGGGATGGATTTGATTCGTAAAACAAAATACGTAATTCAACAATTTCTGAAATTGTTTTCATCCAAGCAGTAAGTGCATGTTTATCTGCTTTTTCTCGCCTACACCACTTTGTACAGAAATCCGTTAAAGAACCCGCAATTTCATTGCGACAGGCATTAAAATTAATATCAGATGGAAGCCGATACTTAGGCCCTTTGGCAATTAAATATCGTATACTGGGTGATTTATAACACACATTTATATCATTTACCGTTTCAAATTCACACTTTTGCCGGCTCAAAACATTTGCATGAAGTAATATGCTAGCATAAATGTTAACATGTTAACACTATTAACTATAGATTCCATATCAGGGTCTCTATTTCCAAATCTTCTTATCAATACGTATTTTTGTTTGATGGTTTTCCTTGAATGCGACATGTCCTGTTATCTTTTATATCGACTTTTGATGGACGTAACAAGCTTTGTTTTATTGGAACAATCATCGAAACATTTAATCTTCTTCTAATATTTGATCATCTTCAAATATCAACATTAATCTAAAAAACAATAAAATGTTGTGTAAACCTTAGAGAATCATCAATCAACTGCTGTTACGCAATAACAAAGTTTCGAGGAGGATAATTACGTTGAGCAGCTGAACGACGCTTCAAATGGCTCAGAAACATGCAACCGAGCAAAGTGCGTGGATTGCTGTCATGGTATTGGTGTATACATAATTCAGTTTGCATATTTGCCTGTGGACTTGGAATGGGTACAACTCAATGCAACCGTAGACTGTAGTAACATTTTCATTTTCTCTTTCCATTCAATCTGACCATATGTCATTATGTTCATCACGTCATATTGTACATATATATCACTATTTATATTGTAAATGCAATACATTATACTCTGATTTGTTGAACAATATATATAACATATCATCTTTGAGGCTTGATTGTAAAATGTAAATACAAATGTATTGACCCTTTGCGCAGAAAAACAAATGAAACCGAAAAGTTGATAGAATAAATTGTATCATCCGAGAGATATGATTGTGAAAATTGCACACAATTAATGATTTATTTCGGCTAATATTCAGTTCTTCTCTACAAATAGCGCATTTCATTTGTACACCAGAATACGAAGTGTGATCTAATGTTGTTACTTTCAATCTACAGCTCAATCCGATTGGACAGTTGCATCTATAAACCGTTTGTTTTGTGTTTCGTTACTAATATATGTCTAATTCTCTCTATTTACAGATATTATTAATGTTAGTCTCCGTATTGCCTTGACGTTCTAGCAGTAAACATTGTTTGTTAGACACGTTTTACCTAATGTACACGTTTTTCAATTTTAAATTGAATTATTTATGACCGGACAGGCTGTGGACCCTATGATGACGCCTACCTAAAGCCCATTGGGACGGTGGCGTTTGATGTTTGTCCATGGTATTTCTTGTCGTGCCATTAATGGTTTATTCTCTCACTGCTCTGGCTTCTGCCAAGTCATTGAGTACCTTCATTGTGGCTTTCTATGTTATTGTTTTTTTGTATTATATGTACACGAGCATATTTGTGTTTTACTTGTATTGCCTATATATGCTGCCTTGTTGGTTAGAGATTAGATCATGGCGGGGACTTTTTATTTACACTGTCCTGTTTTAATGGGATGACAGTAGGGTAAGTGTGAGGTTTGGTGCACCATACAACCGGTTTAAACCCCCAGTGGCCTACTTTGCCACTGATCGTTCCAAGGCGGTAGCCTTATTGTCAACCCTTTTGTGTTTGTAATGTCCTTTGCATTTATTATTGCCTTTGCCTTCTTGTTTGTCTGTTTGCGTGTTTGTTTCTGTGTTTTGTGGTTGACTGTCCTCCTTGAATGCTACTTTCCCTGTCCGATCTTTTTATATTTCTTTCTTACGTGCATTAAAACTAAGCTAAGGATCTATCAATGTCTTTCTGCCGCCTTGTATCAGTAATTGTATAGGGAACAATCATAGGAACTACTTGAACACCAATATATCTCATACGTTATGCATTTTGGCATTCAACTTACCACATACCTTGTAATGTGTAAATGTAATTTAATTATAATACAAATTTCACAAAACACACGTGTAATAAATATTCCAATGCAGGTCATATTTTTAATCAGTTCCGTGTTCAAGGAGTCCTGCAACGTCGATTTATGTAACCGTTAAAAATATCGGATAACGTTGCTGGGTGTGGTAAAGAGAGGACAGAGACATGTACGACACCAGTATATACATTTTAAGACAAGTTACCGTTTCAGGTCATGTGTGGTCATAGTTGGAAAACAATTGAAAATATATCCAATCGGTTCAAACATTTTAGAACAAATACTAGACTGCAAGTTGTGCACTACTTAACTTTGACAGGTGAATTTAAACACTTACTTAAACGCACTAGCAACTGTCTAAGCATACACTTTGGCGGAGTCCCCAGAAATGGTAGCCTTTAATTTGTAAATAACATGAACATAACTAAAATATAAAAAATCCAAGACAACATTCATATAATGTAACTAAGACAAATAGAGAGGTATAAACAATATATAACGGTTCTTACAAATGCATATACACCATGTCCATCAGACGCGTGTGTCGATTTCCGAGAACAACAATTCGCCACCTCTTCCTCTCTCTGTAAAAGTACAAATAAATCACAAACTTCATCTCAAAGGGTAACATCGTAAATGACGTCTGTCATCAAGATCATCGTTCGCAGACATCAGAGAAGTATTGATCGATATATCTTAAGACAAAGCAATCAATCTAGTCAGAATGAGTATAATACATATGACAAGTGATGTTGATTATATAAACGTTTTCTATCATAAAATATAATATTTACGGAGTGTTTTTATTTTACAACGATGTTGTTTATAAAGATAACATATACGCATTAATTGGTATAAAGCCAAGCTGGCTTTATTTGTGATTCTTAGAGAAATATCACGTGTTTTCTTCTTAATAATTCAATTGTTTCATTTGATATGCTCCCTAATAGGTCGGTGTGATTATGATAATGTTTTTAATTCAAGCCCTTTATGCTATTCAACACTGTCAAATACCAACTATTGTATACTGAGATTATACTGCGGGCGATATTGTCTTGCTGTGATATGGAATTAATGACACATATGCATAACAACAAAAATATATGTATCTGGTGGAGGCAATACTGATGGAGAACGTTGTCGTTCATCCCATCTTCCTCTGACATTGTTCTCCCAATATAAGATAACATGATGCGTTTAACCGAGCGTAAACATTCTGGCAATAAGTGTGTAGTTTAACCGAACAAATACTTCGTCTAAAGTTTTAAATAATTCGTATAATGTTTTTGATATAATCTCAACCCCGAAACAATCTCTAAAGACGTCATTTCTTTTAAGAACATATGATTGCGCTAGCGGTCTTATTATATACCTCCGTAATAAAGGCACAGTAAAACCAATAATGTGGGCACTAACTCACCCACATGCCGTTAATAAGTGATAGACATGCAAATATGTTTATGTATTTTTCACTATAAATCAATGGAAGAAGTCGAAACATTAACACCTTTCTTCATATTTAAATGTTCTGTACATTTTTATAAATGTACCGAAGAAAGAACCGATGTTGACCGCGAAAGCCAATGTTACAGTTATACAACCTCTATATAATGTTGGAATTATCAAAATCACCATAATTCAACGTCAGTGTTGTGATCACCATCATCATATTCATCGTCAGGTTTGTAATAATCATCTTTGTCAACGTCAGCATGGTCAGTATTAGAACATCATCGTATTCTTCTTCAGCGTTACACTGAAGTCATTCGTGCATCGTTAAGATATGTTTAATAATACTCTATCCATGCTTATTCATTTTCATTTATTTTATGTATTACGCGACATTCGTTTGAAATCCTTATCAGCTAACGTTATTACAATCTCTACAAAATACCAAGTACAAGCTGTAATATTTATATACACGTGTATTATTCCATAACTGGACAGATAAGTACATATCTGCGCCAAGTAATAATTATAATGTCATATTTGCTATCATGACTTAGCATCGACCGTCATTGTATTTGTTCACAGCCGTGTCGTATCGGTTCCAAACAAGTGTCATATGAAGACATTGCACATGATATATACAGAGTATGGACCTAATACATAACACACACACATATATATACATCATTATGGAAGAAATATCCACTTTACCAGGTTTTCAAGATCCATGCTGTTTCTCAAATTTATTTCTGATATTACGATGCTTTACCTAATTTTGTATTAGCATCATTCGTCCTATGTTTTCTAAATGCAGGATCAGAAATTACATTGTTAATGGAAATGAAGGGTGATTGCTATTTTACCATACGTTAAGTAATGGCATTTCGAAGAGTTTAACTTTACGAGATTTAATAACACCGTAAAACTTGTATTCAGCCAGAAATGCATACTGTATTTCTCCTAGATAAGA
The DNA here is from genome assembly GCA_037043455.1 of Cyrtodaria siliqua. Lineage (NCBI taxonomy): Eukaryota > Metazoa > Mollusca > Bivalvia > Adapedonta > Hiatellidae > Cyrtodaria > Cyrtodaria siliqua. The sequence continues at coordinate 296,157 of JAWPHD010000992.1, forward strand.
TAGCCATATTATTACCGCCGCACAAGAAGAAATACATTTATTTATATATATATATATATACAGATAATGCAAGCAAGCAGTTCGACAATTCTGTTACATTCGGCAAAGTTTATTAAAGAAAAGTATGAAAGGAGAAATGTGGAAAATGTGTAACACGATGAATGAAAAAAATGTTGCAGTCTCGGTTTGATTGTTCATTAACCGACGTAAACGTGCTTGCTTGCTACCGTTCATGCCCTCTAGCCCCGGGTTGAGTAGAACTCATTATTTAAAATGCCAATAGTACATAAATTTGAGACATCCCAAAGATGGTATGCATAGGACGGTGAACATGGAACCTTCAAAGACATGTTTTCAAACCATTCCATGGCCATCGGCGTATGGTCCCAGTTTCTAAAAAAAAACAAATTGCCCTACATGAGAAAATAATGGGCGAAATTAACAAAATGGAATTAAGCTGGGAGCCAAAACATGTAAAACATATTTTAACCTTAGAAATTCCATGACATCTAATTAAGTACTTCGCTTATCTTATATATATATATATAGTGTTAAAACCATACACATGTTTTCTTAAATACGTATGTTGGCGATAACAAACAATACACATCCTTTAATTGAAAACAAGAAATCCGTGGATTCACATGTCTCGCCTAATGGGGGCTGGACTTAAAAATAAAAAGGTCAGTGATGCTTAAATGAAAGTTTGTAAACATTTTAGTAATTAAAAACAATCGAGTTTGCCGTTTGCTGAGATGACATTGAAGTGCATTTGTTTAAAAACAAAATGCCATTCTAATAAAAACAAGAGGCCCAAGAGGGCCTGTGGATGCTCTACTGACTAAAACGGCTCTTATATCAAGGGTGGTCGACATAAAATTCCCATCAGTAGCTTTTTTTAAACATTGCAAAAACAATAGGGATAGGATGGCCTTAGATCGCTCACCTGGTAATCATGGGCAATATGTCTGCTGTGTCTAGTCTGCCATGGGCATTTTTTAATTTGTCCAACTTTCTTCTATGGATGAAATTTCATAAAAATGGGGGGTGGGGGGGGGGTGGGGAGGGGGGGGGTAGGGGCGGTTTATATTAACATTCTAAACAAATATGGTAAAGATTATATTTTAACAAAGGAAAATATACTGACGAGATAAAGAAACGCCTCATCCGGAATTTCCGCTATATATTGTATGTACACTATGCTGCTGTTAATCGAATGGTACATGGCTACGTAAGATCTTTCTTTTCGGAAAAAATACTAAAACAACACAAAACACAGCAAATATTATTTCTTCAAAGTTTGATTATTGGCAGAGTATCTGTTTGGCTCAAGCATGTGAGCAAACTTAGGATGCCAATTTCTGCAAACTCTTTACGTTAAATACAGTACTAAAATAGTCCATTTTTTAAAGAGGAACTTCAATATTTATGAATTTCTTGTTATAAAGTGTACTGTGATTAAAACGTCTACAACATCACAGTTGTGTCCTTTCTCTAACCAACTGCAACTTTGTTTTACAAAACATCTTGGGATTTCTTTGGAATATTATGTGGCATTAAGTGTGCGGTATATACAATATATAGCGGAAATTCCCGATGAGGCGTTTTTTTATCTCGTCAGAATACAAAAATACAATATAGCATTTTTCAACAAATCAAGGGCCATAACCTGTTGTTACTTACTAGATCTAGCTGGTTTTCTAACTTGTCCAAAATTTCATTGATATACCATGCTTTGCACAACTAGACATCATACTGAGGCTTCATGCCAAATTTTGTGGAAATCCAACAAGCCGTTTAGGAGGAGTAGCGCCGACAAGAAATTTAAAGTAAAAATGTCAAAGTGCCATAACTCCGTCATAAATCAGCAAACTGGAACAAAAGCGCGATATGCTCAACTAGACATCTTACCGATGACTCCTGCCAAGTTTCGTTGAAATCCAACAAGGCGTTTAGGAGGAGTAGCGGTGACAAGAAATTAAAAACAAAATGTCAATGGGCTGTAACTCCATCAAAAATCTATGAACCGGAAAAAAATGCAATAGGCACAACAATGCTTCCTGCTAACACGGCGTTAAAGACATCACACCAGAATCAAAAGATCACGGACACTTTACAGCTAGAGACGATCACAAACTTTTTAATCCTCTACTGTGGAAAATATTTATTGAGGCCCTGACATAATTTTATATAAAACTACAATGTGCAATGTTTCTTTACAATTGATAAATGTTCATTTTACTGTTTCGAATAGAAACATTAAAATATGACAGATTAAAAAGGTAAAATCTGCAAATTCAAAACTAAAAATATTGAAATTAAATCATGTTGGTACTGTTACACATACAATTTAGAAATAATTAAATCGGATTTAAAATTGTTTGTCGGGTTCTCATAATATAACGGTACATACCAATCTCCAATTTTGCATGAAATTCTCGTACTTCTCACAATGCATGAAAAAAACAATCATAATTATGCCCCCACTATTTCTGTAGGATGGATTAGGCTGGTGGGATGTCTTTAACACCAAAAAAAAAAAAATATAAAAAAATAATTAAAAAAAATAAATAATAATAATCAAGAATTTTATAAAAAAAGTGTCAAGGGGCTGTAACTCCATCAAAAATCAATGAACCGGAAAAAAAATGCAATAGGCACAGCAATACTTCCTGCTTACATGGCGTTAACACCAAAAATAAAAAAATAAAAATAATGAAAAAATAATGCAATAAGAAAGTTTAAAAAAAAAAAAAAAATAATAATCAAGAAATTAAAAAAAAAAAATGTCAAGTGGCTGTAACTCCATCAAAAATCAATGAACCGGGAAAAAATGCAATAGCAATACTTCCTGCTAACATGGCGTTAACACCAAAAAAATATTCAAAAAAAATAATGAAATAAGAAAATTCAAAAAATAATAATTTTAAATTTTAAAAAAAAATTAAGAAAAAAAAAGAAAAGATTCAAACAAAAGAAATAATTTAAACAAAAAATATATAATTAAAACAAAAAATTACTAATAATAAAAAAAAGGCAAACCATTTGGTAAAGTTTGGTAAAGATCAGATGAAAAATGAAAGCCCTATCGTATTAACAAGGCTGAATATAGCATTTTTAACTAAATCAAGGGCCATAACTCCGCTGTTATTGGTCCGATCTGGCTGGTTTTCGAACTTGTGCGAGCTTTCATTGATATTAACAATCTGGTAAAGTTTAGGAAAGATCGGATGAAAAATGAAGGCCTTTGGCCAGTTGAGCTAAACATCATCAGCTCCAAAATGTAGGTCAAGGTCATACATGAAATCCAGGCATCCAAATAAAAGATGCACTAACGAAGACACAACTATGTCAAACCAGAACATGTCTTCTTCCAAAGATTAAGCTATACATTAGGTTTAAAACATCTAGTGCATAATTCTAGTTCATGAGAAAGTGATGTAAATGTAACAATTAACGTTATCTGCCCTTTGCTTGGATGGTGAAGGTCACATCCATATATGCTTTGTCACGTTGCAATGTACCACTCAAGATACAACTATAAGCAAAGTTTGAAAGGTCTTAGTGAATACAGTTTGTGAAAAAGTGACCTAAACGCCAAAGTTGAAGGTAAAAATTATAAGGTTATCTGCCCTTGCTTGAAAGGTCAAGGTCACTTCCACATTTGCTTTGTCACGTTGCGATGTACCACTCAAGATGCAACTATAACCAAAGTTTTAAAGGTCTAGTGCATACAGTTTGTGAAAAAGTGACCTAAACGCAAAAGTTGAACCTAAACATTATTAAGTTATCAGCCCTTTGCTTGGAGGGTCAAGGTCACTTCCACATTTGCTTTGTCACGTTGCCATGTACCACCCAAGATACAACTATAAGTAAAGTTTGAAAGGTCTAGTGTATACAGTTTGTGAGAAAATGACCTAAACGCAAAAATTGAACCTAAAAATTAGTAGGTTATCTGCCCTTTGCTTAGAGGCTCAAGGTCACTTTCACATTTGCTTTGTCACGTTGCGATGTACCACCCATGATACAACTATAAGCAAAGTTTGAAAGGTCTAGTGCATACAGTTTGTGAGAAAATGACCTAAACGCAAAACTTGAATGTTGACGCCGCCGCCGCCGCCGCCGCCGGAAAAGCAACACCTATGTCGCTTTTTTTCTTCGAAAAGGCGAGAGAAAAAGTATCGTAAAACAGTTAGTAGTAATATCATATCTGAATCGAGAGATCTAAATCAAGAAAAGAAGCGTTATTATCAGATATATTAGCTTTATTAAGCTGATGTTCTTTAGGATAAATATTATCAACCATAGTTGGAAAAAAGGGTGGTCAACTCGTACCACCTCTTAATCTTTTTTCCACAAACAAATATTGATCAATATCAGTTATTAAATCAAGTTGGATACCAGTCATCTTAGGGCACGTTAACTAATATGTATACATTATATTATATAGTGTGCACAATAAATTTATTACATAACGTGCATGCCATTTCCACTGACAAGATACAGAGCCGTATATGCTAGGGGTCAATGATAAAGTGACAAAGATATGATCAATACCAATGGAACATAGTAAAGCAAATATGTCGGGAACATACTTGTATAGGTTATAAAAAATCGTTCTCATTTCACTGAAAAGGGGGGTAATTTTAAAATTACGAAATATACAATGTTTCTTTTCTTCAGAATAATAATCGATTGTGAACACATTTCAGCGGTTTTTAAACAATGACACAATGTTTATTTGTTTTAACAGTTTGTCTATCCGCAAGCGTTTATATACGATCAAAATTATATTCAAGTTTGAATAGATTTCCAATAACTGGTAACGATATAAGCTGCACGCTCTGACAGAAATTTCTAATAAATCCATACCTGTCAATTTTACCTTGTGATTAGCCACAGGGTTTACATTATCGGATACCAGCATCGTCTTCAATTGTAAAACAACAAATCCCTTAGTAGCATGAACAAAGTAAATATGTTGAAATATGTAGATCTCTTACAGTTAGGTCGTATTTGCATTTTACACTTTACCTAGTTGATAGTATATAGTTAATTACACATATTCTGAACTAATCATGTGAGATCTGGAGAGTTATACAAGCAAATTATATTGAACGAGTCCATTTGAAGTTTGTAAAATGAGTTTAGGGTTTAAACAGACAACACAAAATTATTTCATATACGGTGAGTTGGGAGAAAAATCATTCATTACTAAGAGATACCTCACTTTTATAAAATATTGGTTAAACATTGCACAACTGAGGGAACAAGAATATGTTAAAATTGTGTATAATATGATGTTAAGTGACTTGAAATTTAATGCAGAAACAGGTAACTTGTTAAACATGTTAAACCACTAGGTTTTTATTACGTACGGCTCCATCTATCTATCTATCTGTCTATCTGTCTGTCTGTCTGTTTGTCTGTCTATCTATCTACTTATATATATATATCTATCTATCTTGAATCAAACAAAGCAGGTATACACGTCGAACAAGAAAAAAAGCGTTCACAGAGTACAATCAATCTTAATCACGTACGAAAACCAAAACTTGCATAAATAATTTGCATACATTGCAAACAAGTTAACATCTATACTAGTTTTAACTTTCTTCAAGGTCAAATCATGTAATGAAACATGTACACATCGAGGCTCATGCAGCAATGTATGTAAACATTTAGATATAGGTAACATTCATGAAACTTGTTTGACATCCTACATTCCCGGAAGTGCTTCCTGACTGGTTTGACACCTACTGTGTAGCTATTGTGGTACGACTAAAACGGTGCCGAGCTTAACACATATGCTGAATGTAATTGAGACGGAATAATGAAATTGAATCTGAAAGGCGATATGGAGATGTATATACACACACCGTTCAACAATACAACGCATAGTGTTTTTATAAGTATGATAGTTTGGTCTCTCGGAGTTTTATGATATGCGCGACATATGTTATAGTTGGTTTAATAAAAAAAAGAAATAAAAAACAATCATTGGAATTCTATTTTGTAATTTCAGCCGACGGAAGGAAGAATAGAGGTGAGCAAACATTTAGAAGAGAACTGAAATATCCGTCATTTTTACTGACGGAATCCAACTGCATCTACCACAGGGGGGAGCGAGCTATCTTATATTATTCTGTTAAGAATTTAGGAACTAAAACGGTGAGAATGTAACCATCATATTTGCTGGTCATGTTATTAGTTCCAACCGTCTCTTCACCACTTGCTGTGTTGTGTATTGTCCTTTTCGTTGCATTGTTAATTTGCTCTTTGTGGTACAGTTCAGACATACGGTGCCATTGCGATTGGGTTCTGTGATTTTATAGCACTATTTTTTCTTATTTTTGTATAATTTTCAGTAACCGTTCGACTAGACTATAGGATATTAATATGTATCATGGAGAGCTTCCGACCATGTTCTTACAATCACTATCTAAACATAAACTATGTCTTTCGGATTGTTGTGTTTGCCTGTGAGAGCTATGTCTGCATGGGTAAAATAAGGAAAAGTTATCCAATGTGTTCGCCTTTGGCAAGTCACGTGCTATTTTCGTGTTCAATGACCAGTTATTTAGTGATGGCACATTGAAGAAGACTAGAGTATATTTAACAATAACTACATTTGTATTCAACCTATTTAAGAAATATAATACTACAGATTTTATAAACTCACACCCGCAATCTCATCCTAACCTGTTCTAAAAACAACTGCATCGTGTAATACACTCTGAATGAACTAAACACTTCCATACATGAAACACGCCATAACAATACATTATATATTTTCAATAATTAACCTGAAATTTCAAATGATCTAGATAGTAAGGAACTTGTCGACGCCATCTACGATCTGCAAAATCCCATATGCTGATGGAAAGAGGATATACATTGGCTGACTGTAATCTCATGTAATTGTTTCGATCGAAAGCAATGTAGTTTTATGTCTAATAAATAGTTAAACCTTTCTGATGAGTTTGCGCAGAACTGACCAGTCGACGCCATTAGCGACTGCAAAAATAACGTATACAAACGATACAGGATACAATATTGTCCATATTGACGACACTACTGACTGGAACCTAATGATAACAAATGCGGCTCTTACTACGAATGTCAGATCAGTGCTGTGAACAAGGACCTCAGAAAAGAAATGTATTTACATATAAAAGATTAGCATTTGCAACATATATCTACACACTATATCGCCCGGTAATAGTATTGTTTGTAACTAAATGCAAATGTATGCCAACAATGTGTGTATAACTATATATTCGGAAACATTATTTCGTTTTATGATACGACACTTTCCAAAGGTTAATTTTACTGTATTTCATAGTTCATTAAGCTACAGCGTCTCTATATTAATCGATTTCTTCTTTGTGAGCGTCTCTTTATTTGTATGTGCTTTTCAGTTTGGATGATCCTGGAATGATTTCATTTAAATTAGTTGTTCTTAGTTGAAACATTTACGAATTGATGACAGTGAAAACGTAAGACAGTTCCCAAAGAACAAAGCTTATATAATTGCATATCGTTTCTGACAATCAATTGCCCACTGCTAAAACTTTCACTGTATTAAAGACGTCGTCATGCAGTTAACATGTATTCTTGAAGTTGACTCTGTTTGTTATTTCTAGCACACCATTAACACAGTGTCTGGACGGAAGGGTACCCATTCCGGTATTGAAGTTTGCTAAACCGAGGAACACCACTGCAGCATATGGAAGGTCCGTACATATTGATCATATTCTATCATTATATGAATAAATCATAACATAAACACTTGTTCTTTGTTCGAACGAGAATGATTACTTTACCAATGAGTACTTGTAAAGGTTGACAGTCCAAACTCGAAGGAGATATTAGTTTATAAACATCGGAAAACTAGTGTAAACAAAAGATGTTGTCACTTTCATTTCACCTTATTTGTTATTTAATAACAACATACTACATGTAGCATCATTATCGCGCTTTAATTTCTTATTATAGGTCTCGAATAAGTTATTTTTTCTTGGAAAAAAAGCTAAAACTTTGACGAATAGTGTGATTTTCGGCAATGGGTACAGCTGCAAATATGTACCGGTATTGTGAACCGAGGTTTTATTTACTGTACCGGTATTACAGTTTTTATCAGCATACGTCCAATGCATCAGTTAAATGGATATAAAAGTCCTGCAAAATTCTGCATACTCTTAGTAGTCAATATAAAAGAATATATATATATTAAATATTGTTATTCCACTATAATTTTGTCATGAAATGTGCACAGTCCATTTTGTTTACGAATACGGTAGGAAACGCCTTTTATGCCTATATAATACGCATGTTCAGTGTAATAAATATTGATTACATGTCGAGCGGTTATGCATATTTAAAAAAAAAAAATAATGAAATTATAAAAAAAATCTATTAAGTCTGTTTTATGTTCACTTATTATTTGAATAAGTTTGATTTGCAGGACAACATCTTAGAATAATTTTTTTGTAGACGGATGAATCATTTGAGTTATCGGCGGTTGACGAATCATTTGTGGGAGAAACTGTAGAGCACACAGTCATATAAGTGTGATGATTGCAGTTTCGTATCTAAATACAAAACTAGTCTCAACATGACACATAAACAATATACAAAAACAAAGGAATAACGAAACGATTGACGCAGAACAAATACCCACGCACGTCTATGACCAATGTGTGAAAACATTTTCATCAAAAACTGGTTTGAAATATCCCGTCAACCGAGAGCATAAAAAAGATTTTCAAACACACGTGTGTGGTTTGTAGTCGTGGGTTCAATGTTCTTTCTCATTATGAAGTCTTCAAATTTGTTTGTAAAATGTGTGGTGCAAAATATCAATATAAGAAAACCCTCGACGAGCATATGGCAAATCAACATAACAGAGAAACTTTTGAATGTGACACTTGTGGCCAGTCATTCCATGGAAAAGACGCATTACGGTATCACATCAATGTAGTGCATGACATGACGGCCATCGATACTCGTGCATAATCTGCAACAATAAATACGAATGGCGATCTAGTATGACGTAGCACAACAAGAAATGCACTATATAAATTACTACATTGAAACAGTAGTATGGACAGCCTTCGCAAAATGATTTAATTCATCTTTAGATATTTAGCCCGTTGTATGTGTTCTCTTGTTCATTTCATTAAACATTACATGACAATCTTATATATTTATGATTTTCAAGTTTTTTAAAATTAAATTGTTGAGAGTGTATGCTTTTAGGTCGCATAAGCCAAAGGATTATCTATTGGGCTCACTCTTTGTCCTTCGTCCGTCCGACAGTCGTCATGTCATGTGTTCTTAGCCCGAGGTCTGCCCCGGGGTTTATCAGTTTCAATAAATCAATGTTAAAAAATCTTCTCCGACAACTCATAGAGCTGACATTTTTCCTGTAGCATGGTTCTCTGCAAATTTTGTTCAAATGATGACTATTGAGTCATAAATGGACTGACCGCAGGGATCGCATATTTTACATAGCGTTTTATAGGGAATAATTCACAATTCTTCTCCGAAACTATAAGACATAGGTAATAACCGGCCTCGGGGTGAGGGGTCACATGTTTTAGATAGAGATATATAGGGAAAAAAATTAAAATTATTTTTCTCCGACACTGCAGGAACAGAGCTCTGATATATTGCATGTAGCATTGCTTTATGGTGCTCTACCAAGTTTGTTCAAATGTTGACCCTAGGGTCATCAATCACCGTATCTCGAGGGTCACGTTTTTTACATAGTTTTTCCATGTAAACCCATGCACTCATGCGATCGTTTGTGGAGCCATATTCCTTTTATTGTAAACACTAGGAACGGGGCCCGATTAAATAAAGCAGAACAGTTATGTTTCTTATTGTACAAATAACCGATTTCACGAAATAAAATATCGTCACATAATCATCATAGTAATTGTTTATATATGTTTTCAAATTTGTATACGTAAGTTTGTATTGTGAATAAAATCTGTGATTAACAATGAAAGTTTGGCAATATTTGATCTTTAATATAGTTTGTTTATATTTTCATGTTCATTTTTAAACCAAGGATAAGTGTGCTGTTATTGTTTACATTAAAACGTTAACACTGTCTTTATTGTTCATCAGATATGTTTATTCCAAAGAAATATAAAAAGATCGGACAGGGAAAGTAGCATTCAAGGAGGTCAGTCAACCACAAAACACAGAAACTAACACGCAAACAAACAAACAAGAAGGCAAAAGTAATAATAAATACAAACGACATCACAAACACAAAAGGGTTGACAATAGGGCTACCGCCTTGGAACGGTCAGTGGCAAAGTAGGCCACTGGGGGTTTAAACCGGTTCTAGGGTGCACCAAACCTCACACTTACCCTACTGTCATCCCATTAAAACAGGACAGTGTATATAAAGAAATCTCCGCCATGATCTAATCTCTAACCAACAAGGCAATATAATTAAAACACAAATATGCTCGTATAAATATAATATAAAAAAACAATAGCCTAGAAAGCCACACTGAAGGAACTCAATGACTTGGCAGAAGCCAGAGCAACAATATAATAAACCATTAAGGGCACGACAAGACAAGACCGCGGACAAATATCAAATGCTATCGTCATAATGGGCTTTAGGTAGGCGTCATCATAGGGTCCACAGCCTGTCCGGTCATCGTACAATAAAAGGGGAAAGCAAAGTGGCGAAATGTAAAAGGGTCCACCACCAAGCATGCAGTACGTTGCAAAATAATAGGGTCATAACATCTTTTGGTAAACTTTTTAACAAGTTTAACAAAGATAGTATGAAAGTGATCATGACCAAGATTCTTACGAAGTTTATAAATCACATCACCATAGAAGTCAGGTTGTAACATGTGGTAAAATGTTGGACTCATCGCATCTGTGATGCTGCGTTTCTGGCCGGGCTCCCCTGCTTGACATAGCGGGTTGGCTTGTTTCTCCTCTCTTACGCGTACATGTTGCCCTCTTGAAGATGATTCCTGGAACAACAGTTAAAATTAAACACACATATATAAAAGTAGTTTTCTTAAATACTAGTTCCGTTTCTTCATTAAGTCTTCGCACTATGAAGGTTGCATACAAGTATATATGCAACCGGTATAAACCAGATCGGCCTTCGAGTAACTTGGATCAGGTTTTACACTTGTCGATGTAATTATCAGTAATTTATTCAAAAAATCCCCATGTATAGTCAGTTGACTAGTCCAATATCAAAGAAGGAACAGCCCATTATATTTATATAGTAGGCAACGAGTTTTAATCTAATGAAGGGGACATATTTCTATGACAAATCTGCGCCCCTTTACATCTTTTTAAGCGTGTCCGGGGTTAAATATGCTGCTTCTAAAACCTCGCCAATAACAGCTGCGAGTTCGAATCTAAATGGGGTGTCTTGTATGGGAGAAAATGTATGAATAAGAAGTACTGGTTTTACCAAGAGGAGTGCGGGGTGGTCTGCCTACACCACGAATAAAATCGTACATATTAAATGCGCTGAAGTGACGATAAACCCCACTAAAAACTGTTTCTTTCCGTCCGTCTAGTTGCCTAAAATACATAAAAATGCTTTATTATTGGTAGGAAATGATTTTTGAGTAATACATACTTTTATTGTAGTGAATATTTATTCCATTTGCAGAAAATCATAAAGTTGTAAACATCTAGTTCGCAAAAGACTGAATCGAAAATGAGTCAGCTGCAAATTCATATCTGTAGTTTATTTTTAGATAATACTAATACAATTTGAAGAATAAACAATATTGTTGCTAAAGATGAATGGACGTTTACTATTTAATATATTTTAAAAACAATAGTTGAGCGAAAGCATGGATATGGTTAAAAGCAAATACAGGTACAGTTTTATTAGTTTTGGTTTTCCAATACCGGTACATAAATAAAAATCAATACCGGTACAGTTTTTGTTTAAAAGACTTCGCTTTGCACGTTTTCTTTTCATATTTTTGTTTATGCAAGCACTATAAATCATATCATTTTAAACTTGAGAATGATTTAGCTTTGATCCTGTATCCAATATTTGATGCACAATTCGATAGTTGATGTTTGAATTAGGTGGATGAATTCACTTATGTCAGTTTTCCAATGTTTTGCAGGGTAAACAACTTAAATTAAAACGTATAAATGCATGGTCAAACTTTAAAAACGTAATATAATAAAAAAAAAAAATTATACTCACTAATTTCTCTCCAGGAGTTAAATTAATGATAAATGGGTAAAAATCATGCTTTTGATTGAGGACCCCTCGAGATGAATACCATTGTTTTGCAGCAAAACAAACCACACTACCGAAATGCGTACACTTCCGTTTAAATTCAACACAAAACTCTGAGCGCAAATAACACATTTTGCTAAGTTAGCATTATTCCATCTTCAAAATACACTGTGATTATTGATTACAACCGACACTCTGCAGTCAATTTAAATTTGATATATATCAGAGTAAATATAAAATAAACACAGTAATAATGGATGGCCTGGCGGATAAACTGACATGAAATCATTTATCATTTCTGATGTACTGGAAATAAAGCTAAATATGAATGGAAATTTAACTATATTTTGCAGCTGCATTAAGTTTCTAACGAGTAATATCAACGGGTAAGGCTGCTTTATATGATTTTGATTCTGTACAGAGAGCCTTAGATCGAAGCTATGGTGCATGTTTGGCTAGAGAGCACGCTGGTCGACAATAACAACACATTTTAGCAACTGAATGCTCCTTTTCGCATGACAAAGCACACAGTTTGAGGCCAGCATGTTTTTTTTAATACACCACAATTTGAGATCTGATATTTAAATACAAACTGCTTAAATATTTACCGAAACATACACACATGTTTATCATTTCTATCGGGTATTGAGCTTTCTCTATTCCTACTCGACTATATGTTCTACTAGCCAATTATTAATGTGCTAGCCTAGAATTAGGAACGACCGTGTTCTATATAAGTACAAACTAATGTGCGATGAACGAAAGTGCCGTGACTGACCATAAAAACAAATTCAGATCGGTTGATTAGGTCTTGACAAATGATGCAACAATGTGTACAACATCAAATCACCCTAACGGCAATCATCAGTGTTTAAATTGTGACACGTGCGTTGGGATTCAAACACAAACAATAATCACGGTAACAATCAAACATGATAATCAAATAAAAAAACATAATCATCAATAATATGTCATTAATGTGGGATGACAAAATGAGTAGACGTAGGACCCCGTTGAAAACATAAATCGCGGAGCCTTTGCCACTGCTCATTACAAAGTGGTAGCCCTTTTCCGTCTACACCTTTATTGTTTTCGGTGTCGCATACTTTTCTTCTATAGTTACTTGTATTTATTATTTGCTTTGTGTGTCTTTGGTACACTGTGTTCGGTGAATTCAGCATTTCCTGTTCGATCTTATATCAGCTTTAATGTATTATAAACATGTTAGTGTTCATGATAAAAAAAGTCATAGCAATCACCAAATGGTGCACACAGTTGTAAATCAGTTGAATTCATATTTAGTATGTTTTGATTAATCTGATGACCAAAATGCTGAAATTACCCTTACTGCGTAAACTATGATATAACTTGTTATGGTGAAAATAGGTTTTGTCCTTGTAAATATTGTATCTTTGTTAAAGCTACAGAGTTACTTAGATTTCTTCTCTGTAGGCGTGTCCATATTTGTAACAAGAAGTGTTATAGCTCAGTGGATAGCGCACCTGACTTGAAATCAGAATGTCGTGTGTTCGATTCCCGAAAGAGGCAATTTTGTCTCTTATGTAAATTATAATGTTACCTAAATAATGATGTCCTGCGTTATATTTGCTCGCTTAAATACCCGACTTCGACATGAACTGGTGAACATCAAATTACAATTAAAGAAATATAAAAAGATCGGACAGGGTCAGTAGCACTCAAGTAGGACAGTCATCCACAAAAGACAGAAACAAACACCCAAACAGACAAAAAACAAGAAGGCAAAAGTAGTAATAAATACAAACGGCATCACAAACACAAATGGGTTTTCAATAGGGCTACCGCCTTGGAACTTTCAGTAGCAAAGTAGGCCACTGAGGGTTTAAACCGGTTCTAGGTTGCAACAAACCTCACACATACGCTACTGTCATCCCATTAAAACAGGACAGTGTAAATAAAGAAATGCCCGAAATGATCTAATCTCTAACCAACAAGGCAACATCAATAGGCAACATAAATAAAACACAAATATGCTCGTGTAAATATAATAGAAGAAAACAATAGCCTAGAAAGCCATAATGAGGGTAATCAATGACTTGGCAGAAGCCAGAGCAACAAGAGAAAGGCATAACAAAAAATATCATAGACAAACATCAAACGCCACCGTACCAATGGACTTTAGGTAGGCGTCATCAGAGTGTCCACAGCCTGTACGGTCAGTGTACAGTTAAAGAGGAAAGCATAGTGGCGAACTGTAAAATCATGCAGTACGTTGCAAAATGATAGGGTCATAACCTCTTTTTATAAAAAATTTAACAAGTCTAACAAAGATAGTATGAAAGTGATCATGACCAAGACGCCTATAAAGAATTAATCGATTGATATAGAGATTATGTAGCTTTAAGCGAGCAAATGTAGCGCAGGAAATCACCATCGACCAGTGCACATCGTACCTATAAACAGGTAACTGTAAGTTTTACAGAAAAAAAAGTTATCCTCTTTGGTTTAATCATATTTTATTTCCAAATAGTTACAACAATACACAAAATGTGTACACAAAAACAAAAGGATCAGAACGAAAGATAAAATCTTATAGAGTTCTTATCCACTGGTTTAATATGGTAAGGATAAGATAGCGGTAAATTTGAAATATGAATATGCTTGTATCAATCGATAGAAATAAGGCTAATACTAAAATGAGAAAAAAATATAGCAACAATTTAAGGAATAAGGAAATAATCGATTTACATTAGAGAATGCAGAAACGAAAATAACGAAAATAATATGGGTATGAATTAAGAAAGGTAGATAAAGGTAGCAAGGAAAGACAAGGAACGGGATTCGCACAGAAGACATAGCCGCTAGGGTTTAGGCGTTTAGGAGCACACCAATGATACAAGTTCTTCTTGCCTGCACTCCCTTTATAACCTAAAACCGTTTACTAGTCAATATGTGTTTCTGGACCGATTTAAATATATTTGAATTCACATCGTATGAAAGGCTTAAGTCGCCCAAATAGTACATTATTTAAGGTAGCAGGGCACAGTAGATTCAGTTCCTGTAACAGGGTCACACTCGAATTATCGTATAATGGGCATTCCAAGATAACATTTTTAGTACTTTCAACCCCTCCACATCTACAAAGAGGAGATGCGAAGATGCTTTTATTGAATAAGTGTTCGTTCAAAGAACTACAATTTGTTCGTAAGCGTGCATGGAGTATCTGTGCTCTTCTATTTCCCGTGCAATAATATTTAGGAATTTGAATTTTGTTTCTTAAAGGTAATAATAGAGCAGGAGTTACGTGCATCAGCAGGGAGATTGTTCCATTCTCGAATAGCAGAAGGTAAGAAAGAAGTTGAATATAGTTGTGTACGAGAGAATGGTACTTGGAAGTCATCTGAATTTCTTAACCTATCATTTGATGCTGCACTGACCATAGGGGGTACTAGTGATGTAAGATAAGGAGGAGTTGCACTATTGACCAATTTATATAAATGTATAAGTTTGTGTTTACTTCTTCGAATCTCAAGTGTTTCCCAACCAATATCTTTGTAAAGGTCATGGATAGTTACCAATTTTGTTGCCCCTATGACTATACGTGCAGCTTCGTTTTGGATTTTATCAAGGTCTTGTTTTTCATAATTGGTACAATTGTCACAGATGACGTCACCATATTCTAATAGAGGTCTGATGAAAGAAGTGTAAATAACTTCTAAAGATTTCCGATCAAGCTGAAATATGAGTTTACGCATGATATTAATGCGTTTCCATGCCTTATCTTTTACATATTTCATTTGTCAGGAACAGTCATTCGAGAGATTGATACCAAGGTGTTTGTGGGAGGATACTTCAGATATTTGTTCATTTGACATTACAAGGGGTGGGTGATGAGGTGGGTTTCTTTTGGGTTATCCTCTTTCGGGGCTCGAACACACGACCTTCTAATTTCAAGTCCGACAATAAATCCACTGAACTGAAACGCACTTGAGCTCATGAACAGTCTCAATCAAACCGAGACTGCAATATTTCGTATGTGTCGTGCTCGGCCGTTTCCAAAGGTCCATTATCATACTTTTTTTTATAGTACAGTGGCGTTGTCTGTGCAGTGTGGCGGCAGTAAAACGTCTCCCCGCGCTTGCAATCAGTACTGTTATTCATTCGATCTTTGGAGATCGCTGAGCCCGATACTTATATTTAGTTATCGGTGCTACATTTTCAATTTCTTTTGTTTTCTTACCTATTTTTTGATTCGGTGGTTCCACTACTCCGGCCGATTAAAGGCTCTGGATACTGTTTAACCACTTATAGGATATGTTGTCTGCTTTTTAATTTAGTCGTTTGGCTGTTACTTGTGATACGCAGGCTTCATAACCGCTGCTCCCAACTAAATTCAATTATGTTTATTTCGCTCTTCGGGGCATTTAATTTTATTAGATACTGGGACCATACGTCGTACGACATGGGATGCCATAAACCCCATGTCCACCGCCATATGCATGCCATCTTCGGGATGGTTAACATTTTGTACTATTAATTTTATTAATATTGAGTTCTGCTCAAACCGGGGCTAGAGGGCGTGAGCGGTAGAAAGCATATTCCACTACCGCTCATGAAAGCATATTCCACTACCGCTCATGAACAGTCTCAATCAAACCGAGACTGCAATATTTCGTATGTGTCGTGCTCGGCCGTTTACAAAGGGCCATTATCATACTATTTTTTTGAGAATAAGTATACTAACTACCGTTTAAATACATATTTAGTACATCGTGTCGCACGTGTAAATAAACATTGTCTGGTGTAATACTGTATGTTATCAATATGAAACTAATAGTTTGCCTCTACTTGTTATTTAGCGCTTGATGAGTTTGTGTTTGCGCGCTTGTTATTACGTAATGCCTATTTAGTGTTAACAATGCTACAACATACCAACAAATAGCCGTGTTATAGTGGCTCAGCGTAAACAATAATATGAAAGTTAATTCAAACTTCTAATTGAACATTATTTTTGGCAGTTTTGCTACTGATACTTCCAAGGCGGTGTCAAACTTATTTCAATGCGCGTGATGTCATATCTTGCATTTATTCATATATGCAGTTGTTGCTTGTTTCTGTACGTGACGGTTGGCTGTTGTTCTTGGATGCTGCCTTTCCTTTTCGACTTTTATGTATACTTATAATATATGTATCAAATTGATATATATGTCTTAGGCAATAGTGTAGCAGTACGACTGTATTTAAAGCGTTTACATTGCTATTTTAAACATTCTAGGTTTAATATAAAGACAGTATACAACGCCATTCTTTACTAGCTTATGCCATGGAATGAGCCATAATTGCATGTTGATTAATGTAAAGAAAGTACTTAATTCTCCATGGATTATATAAACCTCGTAAAAGACATGTATTTAAATAAAAATGCTGACATAAGAGGTGAAACACCATCCTTGTTTCTCTGACCTGTCTGTGTTGGTGGACCGTTAACCACTTACAAAACTCAGTCTTACTACATTGCCTGGCCTCACCCGTATTTCTAAAGGGTGTGCACTATTTGTTCCCTTGAAGTAACCAAAGCTACGACCGTATAACCGATTATAATTAAGAGTTGGGTTTAGGCATGTACCGGTGGATAGCACTGTGCTGAACTCCCGAGGAGTTCACCGGCGTCAATAAGTTTACAGTTTAATAGTAGCATTGTGTGCACATTTTCAACGCATTTATGCTATATTAAAAATTAAATATTTACAGTGCTGCCTGTACTCTCATGTTGTGATGTATTTATCATGATCTTGGAAATATACTCACGGACAATGAAAATGCATCACAAAACAAATCCTTTCAAAAGATGGCATTTGAGGCATTTTGGACAAAATATGACATAATTCATATAACGAGTCGACATTTACCATTTTTCAACTGCATAACTGGATTTAGTGATTGCACATTGTTGGTATGAAATAGGCGTTAATTTCGGGTTTTCTTCAGTTACATCACAAAAACAGATAATATTTCAAGTCAAGCAATAAAAAGGCCGTTAAAACCAGTTGGAATTTATTTCGAGACATATTAATGCAGCTCGAAATTTAGTGTAACATTTTTCTTTTGAAGATTATCCATATTAATCAATGTTAAATGACAAGGTAAATAACTGCGTAACTGCATGTCATAAGCTTACAAATAAACATATGACATATTAGGTATGACGATTCAATAATTAAACAATAGAAAATATGGGTTCAGCGGTTTTATTCAAAATGGTTTGCAAATAATCAAACTGCATATGGAGTTAATAGTGCGTTTACGTCGACCTTCAGTGTAATATCGTTTCATATATTTACTTCTGATTGTAATATAAGCAGGGCATAAGGTAAAATGGAAGGGAGAACAAACGTTATCTGATTAAGACGCTGCAAACGCGCTCCGTGTGCAATACATTTAAATAAATATCATATTCAAAATGATGTTTTACAGATGCGTACATAACCATTCATAAATCAACATTGCACTGCGACAAAAGGGATACTCGACAAGCTTATTCGCAGCATCCTGTTAGTGTTTCTACATAACTTGCTACAAATAAAAGTAGATGTAAAGGTCGAAGAAATTGTTACATTCAAGTACTCCAGTCCATCTAAAACACGCACAGAAACAAACAATGATTACAAAGATGAATAAAAGGTAAGATATGACATCACAAACATAAAGGGGTTGGCAATAGGGCTACCGTCTTAGAACTATCAGTGAGAAAATATATCGCCGTGGGGTTTATACCAGGTTATAGTGTGCACCAAACCTCACTCTTACCTTAAAGCACAGCAATAATAGTCGTTTTACTGTTAAGGGTACGACAAGACAATATTTAAGCCAAACATCAAACGATACCGTCATTTGAGGATCAAGGTTGACGTCATCATAAGTTTCACAATATGTCCGGTATTCGCACAATCAAAGAAGAAAGCATAGGGCGATCTATACATGGGTCAACGATTAAACATGCAGTGCGTTGCAAAATGATAGGGTCATAACATCTGACGAAGTTTGTAAATCACATCACCAGAAAAGTCAGGTGGCGATTATCCTAAAAAGAGTTATTAAATTACATGTATTTTTTTACAGTAGATCAGTATTACGATAATAAGTAATACATATGATTTGACTAGAACAATGCATTTGGTTTTGTTTTGCATACAACATAATGTTTTGTGTTTGTGATGTCGTTTGCTTCTATTATTACTTTTGCCTTCTTGTTTGTCTGTTTGCATCTGTGTTTCCGTGTTTTGTGGTTGACTGTCCTCCTTGAATGCTACTTCCCCTGTCCGATCTTGTTATAGTTAATTCTACTGCACCAAAATACATGTACAACTATGGCAGAATAATTAAAGCTGAAACTTATATTACATATTTGTTTCAGTATACGCAACCTTGTCCACTTTTCAGTATTTATTGACATTCACATTAGCGTTTATTTAGTGCTGTAAGGCGGCCGTAAAAAGTCGCCCCGACTAAAAATCAGTCGAGTTATTACTTACTGGTCCTCTGGGATCATCAAACCCAATATTTGCGGCTTGAACGAGGAATATCGCTTAAGGAGGCGTGAGAGGTGTTGCACTTCACATTACCCCTCATAAACAGACTCAATAACACCGAGAGTAACAAGATTGACCAAGTGGAGACAACTCACCAAGGGAGAATCAAGACAAAATAAATTTACAAATTTATTTACAACAAGATGAATATATATACAGATGAATACAAATGACAAAATAGAAATTTTAACGGTTTAAATCATGTTTAAAATGTTCACTGCACGTTATATTAAACGGTTCGGTTTTAATCAGACTCAATATCTGAGATCTGTATTTATGATATATGTACACTATATCACACGCTATCTTATCTCTCAAAGCTTTATCTAGCCGAGTCCTTCCGGTACAGTTCCCGGCACTACCACTTCACTCCCGCGTTATATTGCAATCCCGTCCTTAGCGGTTGCTATTCGTCCCGGTATACTTCCGGTGACGTAATCCACACGCGACGCCCACTCGCACGATCGTCTCCGGCGATGGCCCAAGTCCCGGTATTACACATCCGGTGACGTTAATTGCGTAACCAGGCCCTCTTGTCTAGCGTCTCTGTGGCTACCGTCTGGTTTGTCGCCCAAATGGCGAATGCTGTCGTTCCCGCGCCTATGACGGCGTTCCCAACATACGACCCCGTATACCACGCTCCCGACGATACGCTCTTCATGCTCTACGCTCCTAACGTATGCGTACGCTGCAAGCGTATACGGCTACAAAATATATACCCAGTCTTACAATGTTATCACAACATATTTTATAATAGCGCTAAGGTATCACCATACCTAATACTGATTGCAAAGCAATCTTTATTCAGAATGAATAAACCCGAATTATAAACCTTCTTCGAATATACATGATGCTAAACTTTAACAAAACGTGTGAAACAATTAAAGATGTAACTTATCGACAATGAAATCTCACATACCTAAATGTAACGCAAAACTTACAACATAATAATTCAGTCATAGACTGAATGAATGATTGGTTTTACATCCCGTTAACCCATTATAGGCTATAATGGTAAAGCGATCTCAGAGAGATTTAATAATAATGACAATATGAAAACCAACCTCAGAGAGATTTATACTGCACAATAAACAATAACCGTTTATGCAATAACGTAATGACAGTTAGAAACCCCCGTAAAAAAGTACCTACAATCTGAATCGCGTATTCCATTTACTATCTACAGAACAACTTGCATTATCAACAATGAAAATATATGCCCCAATAATCTTATCAGACAATACTTTGCTAAAATAATATAATGTTTGAAAACGTACAAGAATTAAAGACAATACCCTTCTAACTATCTATAGCTTTTACCGGCAGATATTTACTTCAGAACAACAATTTAAATATGACAATAAGTTACCACAAGTAAAATAGATTTGACTTACCCTTTGCCGTAATGATATTGGCCACTGACTACTCTGGATAATGGCTTGCGATCCTGTGACGAGTTCTTACGATTTCGACACCCATATATACAGGCTCTACACGGATACCTGGTGAAACACGCCATCCATGCAAATGTCATGTTACTCGGACTGCTCGGACTGCACGTAGTGTCGTAATAATATTCCATACATTTATTAGGCCCGTACTGGTAAATATTGGCAAATTTACTGATAAAACACAGCTTGTAAAATCATAACTTTCTTAATAGTTGATGGATTTTGATGAAATAAACGCCAAAACAACTTATTCTTTATCAATATAATGAATCAAGTAAAATATCATTTATCAGATATAGGCATCGATTAAAAGTGATGCGCTTGGCAAAAATCTATCAAAATTCCTATTCAAAATCAGGGAAAATGAGGCCAAGACAAACACAGTTAAAAACTCTAAGTAAATATGCACTAATTTTGTTACACCGAGTCTGCTACTTGTACCTCTGTTGTGTGTTTGTTGCTTCCAAGAGATTCACTTTTCAGTATTATTGTATAAAGTTAAACTTTTAATGATTTAGCCGTGTGCTGTTATTATGCGTCCTTTTTACCATTAACACTTCAAACTAACCGAAAACACCAAACTATACACACATATTCATAAATAAGAAACTTGTTGAAGTTTATGGAAACTGGTAGATTGAACCGGTCTATGACAAACATGCAAATCTGATGCTTTAACAGTTGCGCATTTATCGCATGTCGGCTCTCCTCTCAAAAAGGAGTAGTTATACTATGTAAATGCTGTTGCAATATCTACACTTGACTTATCGGCTTAAGATTAGCGATCCTTCATTAAGATCTAATGTTGAACACCTGTTATTGTTTAAGTGACTTCAATCCAATATTTCTTGAGTATTCGCCAAGGACGTTTTTCAAATCCCTTTCACGTTTGCTTTTATTAATCTTGTTTTTCGAATTTAGTTTACTTCATTGAACTTCTCTTCTAGTAGAAACAACGTTATTCGCTTACTAATAATATGCAGCAACGGCATAATTTTGCACCCACGGCCGAGATGGTTAAGACACCTTGTTTGAAATATTTCCCTCTCTCAACTCTGATGGTTTGAATCCCACTGGGAGCTTGATTCTGTTTAGTCAAAAAGTATCGATTATTACAATCAGACATATACGGTACTGGTTCTATCCAGGAACAAATGGGTGGTCTGCCTCCCCAGCGAAATAATTTACCGTCTAGCCTAAGGCTGCAAATGGCGAAAAACAACATTTAATGAACCATAATTTCGGGTTCTAATAAAATCTTCACAGATATTACACAACCAACAACTCTATGATATATATTCTGAGTTTATAATATAATGTCAATTAATCCAGAATATAAACAGTATAGTAGTGTTTCTAATTATATAAATAGTTTAACAATAACATATGTGTGCATATTTTCCTAATTTCTCTGTGTGTTGAATTTATTGTTAGAGATTTGCTTTTTGGATGTACTTTTATTTTCAGTTGAAGACAGGATAATAGCGATGTTGTGTACATTTAAAACCTGTTTAAGGCAACTAGTTGGCCAAATCGCCTACTGACCGTTTCAAGTCGGTAACCCTGTCTTCACCACACTTTGTGTTTAGTGAGAGAGTGAGGTTTGGTGCAGACTAGGATATGGTTTGAACCACAGCGGCCTCTTTTGCTACTGACAGTTCTAAGGCGGTAGCCCTATTGTCAACCATGTTGTGTTTGTGATGCCTTATCTTGCTTTTTATTCATCTTTAAAGTTGTTCTTTGTTTCTTTATGTGTTTTTGATTGACTGTCTTCCTTTAATGCTGCGTTTCCTATTCGATTTTTATATCTAATGGTATTGTCCTTTCATTGTATATTGAAATTGCCCTTAATTATAGATATAAAATACGAACAGGAAAAAGCACCAGTGTTATACAAGGGATCTTTACGAATGAATATTGTGGCTGCTTCCTCGTTGATCAACTTTAGTGAAGAAATGGACAGAGAGGCAAGCCGAGAAAGCATAGAGTGCTTTCCAGACTGTTTGAAAATAGTATGTTTGATGTTACCATTACGCATTACCCTACGACCATGAAAACTAGAGTTACGGTTTCAAGTTTGTTTTTGGTATAGTGCGGCATTACGGAGCCATTACGTTTGGATGCTGCGATTTCTATAAAACCATTTTTTCTCATATTTATACAGGCTTGCTCATAGACATCAACTGTAATATGTTGTAATATGGGTCATTATATGAGATATTATCAAAATAAATCGAGATAATAATGTAATATATTATAACATACGTTCTTTGAAACTTCGACTCTCATGGCGACATTATGACAAATTATGTCTGATGCAAAAATCGTGGATGAGTTCGATGATTGTCATATTTGAAGCCATTTTCCAGTTCTATAGTCGATTAAGGAATAAATGCTTGTGGGTATTTGAACTTCAAGTGTTGATGTATTCATGTTTTGGAGCGACGTTCAAACAATATCATAGTCTAGTACATTTACAAGCAATTGTAAACTACGCGCGAGCATAGTCTAGTATATTAACAAGCAGTCGTAAGCTACGCGCGAGCATAAACTAGTCTAGTACATTTACAAGCAGTCGTAAGCTACGCGCAAGGTTTGATTACAGTGGATTAGCTCCATACAGAATAATAATATTCTAAAGATATAAGTAGTAAAAATGATCCGTCTTTTATGGAGATGTGATTTACAAACTTAGGAAGATTATCGGTCGTGATAATTGGCATGAGTTAGTTATTAAAATTACCAGAACATTTATAAACAGAGGTTAATGCCGACGTATTCTGCGGCGCACTACATGCTTAGTTGAGAACTCTTCTACAGTTTGCAAGTATGATTTCCTCTTTGATTGTGCAACGACCGGACGGGCAGTGGACTCTATGGCAATCTATGGTTATCTAGGCGTAGTGTCACAAAACGTCACGGGTAGAGCGTATTGGTCGTACATAGCTATTGTAAGCACCTGTTAGTTACACCCTAATCAATTGTTTAGTTGAAACATTCAGGTAACTCGGAAAGGCGTGCACATTTTAAGTGCTGCCCGGAAGGGCCGTTCAATAAGTTTAGTTTTTCGCTAATGCATGTAAAAGTATAGGTCTATCTCCTTAAAAGGCAAAATTGTGTAAGGGTCCTTTCGTGTAGAAATTTAGCCACGTATGTCATGGACTGAATGGCGGAAATAAAGCTTTGGGCGTTGGCTATAAAATCCATTGTCTTCTAGTACTGGTCAGGATTGCTTGATAGTTGCTTTGTTTGGAGCAGGAATTGGTCGGCGAAATTCACAGGCAATATGTGGTCAGTATTTATTTTATTAACTTTTATCATACATTTGTATTCAGTGGGCGGCGCCATCTTGGTTGGCGGTTACGACATCCGGTTAGCTTTGATGTTTCTCAAACATTAATGTGAGACTAGCATATGCTTTTGAAGTTACTTTATTAGATGTAATTATTGTAACTGATCATTAATTGTAAAACAATATTAATTTGATAACGTTGTACAATAGGTACATTTTAACATCGACGTATAACTCAGTAAGTGTAATATACAAGTGATTTGATAACGTTGTATATAAATGTACATATATTAGGGCATTGGTTAACAGCGACGTACATGGCGTATACATGGCGTTGTATATTTTGTAAACATTGCTACTCATCATTAGTACAGCTTACATATATTTATTAAATAATGATTTGTTTGGGTAATGATAATTATGCAAGATTGTTACGTTTATCAACCGACATCTAAAACGTATGTATAACTACAGCCTAAGTCATCCAGGTTTGGATATAAGCCATCTAGGTTTGAATATAAGCCTTCCGGAGTGGAGCTAAGCCTTTAGGGTGGGTAAGCCCTTTATGTGGTTCGACACTAGAATCAACATATAACGTTACGAGCGATGGAGACGGTCCCCGTACCTGTGCAACATGGCCCGGTTATAGAATCGACAACCCCCGGGACACGAGGTGGGCCCGTTATCAGTCCTCACTGGAGGAACATCATCCACAACCTCAGTGGAGGTTAATTATCATACCCATCGCGTCATCAACCCTTATAGAAGGCATTTGAAGACAATCACCCATTGGATTCGCGCATCATCATCTTCATGAGCTCTCGCGCATCACAGTTATCGCGCTAGATCATAGATCAACACTGTTATAACTTTAACAACACTTTAGTGTCGTATATAAGCAGTCGACATATTCAATATTTGTAACAATACTAAGAACGTATTAAAGGTTCATAAGTACAGTCTTTTCATATTTCATCTGTGTATTCACTTGTTCTTTTTTGATAATTGTATATATATTAAACATATTTTAAAAGTTGCATTAAACTTATGTAAATGCATTCACCGTCATTGATTCTTTCCTGAGTTAGCCCCAACCACTAGGGTCATCCTACGACACGTAGATTATTTCTATATACACGGTCCTTTTGTTAAGGGATGATGACAGGGTACGAGTGAGGTTTAGTGCACCCATAAACCGGTTTAAACTCTTCGATTGTCCCTTGTGTCTATGAACGTTCAGGCGGTACCCCTGTTGTCAACCTTTATTTGTGGGTGATGTGCTGTTTGAATGAATGTGTTTGCGATGTACTTTTTGAATTACCTTTGATTTGTAATAAATGTTTGTGTGACTGTATTCTGTGAATGGCACTCTTCCTGTTGGACTTTTCGTTACAACAAAATGTGATCAACCTCATCCGACAACACTGGGCATAAAGAGTTCACCACACGGACAGACTAATGCTGTATTGTTTGCTTGAACATTTGGCGTCTTTTTATAGGGATGACAATAGGGTAAGAGTGAGGTTTGGTGCACCCTGTAAACTGTTTTAAAACCCCAGTGGCCTTTATTGCCACTGACCGTTCCACGGCGGTAGCCCTATTATCAACACTTGTATGTGTGTGATGTCATAATTACCTTGTATTCATCTTTATAGTTGTTTTTTGTTTCTGTTTGTATTTGTGGTTTACTGTCGTTCTTGAATGCTACATTTCACGTTCGATGTTTATATCTACTTATACAATAACACATGACAACAGAACATGACATGCCTGTGCGACACGACTAATAAAGGGACTTATATGACAGAATGTAATAAATGAAACAAACTTCAATTTCCTTTACAAGCGTTATGTTGTCACTCACCGGTTATACAATTATTTATTGTTAAATCAAAACCGTTCAAATAGTGTCTTACCGTCATTACATTTAGACAAACACTATAAACATGATTGTGTTTGTAATAATTATATTCGTATGATCCTATTAGTTGAAGTTTCGGCATTTGTATTCATGAATATCATTGCCGTACGTGTACATATTGAGTTAATTTGCACTGTCCCGATATTATTTTGATGGCAATAGGGTAAGCTTATGGTTGCTTGCCACTGACCGTTCTAAGGTCGAACTTTTTATAATTGTGATGTCATACCTTTCCTGCGATACATCCGTGTAATTTCTGATTGTTTCTATGATTGTTTTTGGTCCGTCAGTGCTGAATTTGCTGTTCGTTGTTTATAGCTGCCTTCAGTATTCACATTGCATAAAGTATGTTGAATACCATTTCAACAGTATAGTAGCATTAGTATTTATCGTATTAGTGACCTTTTGAAATATAAGTGTTTACAATCATAATTATATTAGTTACATAAAACAGATGCTACACTAATTCAAGTGTTAGCAGCTAATTACATTTCTACTGTGCTATTCTCTCTTCTTAAAATATATTTTATTGTACGGTTAACGACCGCTTGACATCCAAATATAACATCCAAATATAACATCTCTCCGGGGTCAAAACAGTGTTTATAATAAATGACAAAACAAATGGCTATACAATGGCTATTACAAATCACTTTGTCTTCTTAAGTCTGCCATCTCTTATAATGTACGTCATACTATTAGACGAAAACAAGTCCATTTCTGCAGAATCTGATTACCCGACAGTTCATCTCATTCCACGTAGACAAAGTATTATATCTGGGTTGCCTAAATTACCATATCTTATTTGGTCTAGGATTGCCAAATACTCTCAAAACGTTTCCAAGAGGTTATCATGGTTATTGCGAACTATCTTTATGGCATTTATTATTTTTTATACTGGACACGTCGCCAAAAAGTCTCATTATTGATCAATACGAGCATACTTCGTCAGATATATAGAAAAGTTAACTATGTGAGATATATAGAAAAGTTAACTATGTAAACAGTTAAACCCCAGCGAGGACTCATATCGGTCATATTGCACATTTTGTTTTTATATATGTTAAATTATGTGCTTAGAAAGTTTAAACAAATTCTATTATTGGGAACATACAGAAAAAAAAGGAAATTGTATCATTATGGGTAATTTGTGCATAAATTGTGGTAACGGTCTCTCTCAACAGATTTTGTAAAACAATATAGGTTTTACATAAAGATGAGCTTTAAATGTTATTATAATTAAATGTTCATTACTTTAATACAATTTAAGCATAATTGTAACCAATGAATAAAAGATAAGACTTCAAAAATGTCTTATTTAGCTATTTCAAGGACTTGTTCAACTTCTTGGACAGATTGACATGCTGGTGGCATTACACATTATTTTTTTAAAATTTTAACAGTTATATTTTAATTGTTTTACTATTATTTTTGCATTTTCTGTCTATATATATAACAGACACACTGTAAAAAAAGTTTAAAGAAAATCTCTTATGCAGAAAAAACTACAGAAAATGTCTTTAAAAGCAATCATTATGCTACCGTGGCATGCGATGAGGATACCTGTTTAGTAAGAACTGGAACACAATATATCATGCACATATTTTATACATACTGTACACATAGTTTTGTTTCGTCCATGTATATATCGTTCATGGTATGTATACACATATGTCCGGCACACAGTTAAAATACAAACACAACTCATGTAGCTATACTATATAATACACATAACAATTTAGGTTATAGTGTCGAGTGGGTATATAAATTTCACATATCGTATCATTCATTTGCTCTGTTTTTTATAGTTGATATTGGTTTTAGTACTGTTAGTTCTTAATTTTATCTGTGTTCATTTTAGCGATGCTCTTTTGTAATGTGGTATAGCGAGAACGAGGTGAACATATATATCACTCTCTGGTTCATTCAAATTCTCGCCGAAATTCAGCTAATCTCTTATAAGAAATGCATGTATGACCCTGACTGGCTGTCGTATTCTGACAATATATGACAATGATTGAAGGAGGCTTTACTTCAAGAAAAAACCTTTTGTGTTAGTGATGTCGTTTGATTTTATTATTACTTTTGCCTTCGTGTTTGTCTGTTTGCGTGTTTGTTTCTGTGTTTTGTGGTTGACTGTCCTCCTTGTATGCTACTTTCCCTGTCCGATCGTTTTATATTTCTTTCTAACTGGTTCATACTGCTACCACCATTACTACTACATGTACTACTACCAATAATTCGGTTACAGCAGTACCATCATTAAGAAAACACACTAAACGAACATTCCACCTAAAGTAGGTTATTAGTGTATAGTATGAAGTACAGTGGGATATTTAGTGAAATTATCCATAATTCATTATTTTAAATTGAGTTTAATATCATTATCTGATTGATTTAATGAAAGAAAACCAGTAAGTAAATTGCAATTTGCATAGCTGTAACATGAAGTCGCATATGTGGTAACGAAATCTCAGAAAACTACAGTGTTATATTAGCCATTTTTAGGAATTATCATTTGTCTAACTTTATGAATTGCCTTGTCTTAAAAAGGTTGAATGTGTCAAGTAATTGTCTGCTGCTGAAGCAGCGATAGTTTTAAATTATCAAAGGATTTGCCTCGCTTTAGATCAATACTCAAATAACGCTGTTTAAGCATCATTCTGAGTTATTAATGCCCATGTCTGTCTCTTTTACGCAGATATTTACATTTTAACGGTAAACGTCGGCATTTTATTGTCTATACTGAAATCTATATTTATGTATTTCTTTTCCTACAATGTTGCCAGTGCGACCGCGAAGGCCCCAACACTTTAACGTCCGGTATATATCTTGTGTACA
This sequence comes from Cyrtodaria siliqua, assembly GCA_037043455.1. Taxonomy (NCBI): domain Eukaryota; kingdom Metazoa; phylum Mollusca; class Bivalvia; order Adapedonta; family Hiatellidae; genus Cyrtodaria; species Cyrtodaria siliqua. Next base: position 325,492 of record JAWPHD010000992.1, read on the forward strand.
TTGCACCAAGAGGTATTGTAACAAATGTAGAGTTTTTCTTGGAGTAAGCAACTTATTTTGATTATTCTGTTCCCCATCGGATATGCTCAATACAACTTATAACGCAACCCGTCCGACTTTCCTGCCATTTTTGAGACGCCCGTGTAGCATGGCATACACTAAGGGACCATTTTTCCGTCATCTGTCGTCTTCGTCGTTCGTCGTCCGTCACACTTTAACCTGCAACCTAACCTTGGCTAAAACTAGAAAAGTACGCGAGCATCTTTGTGTTTTACTTATATTGCCTGTTAATGTGTCTTGTTGGTTAGAGAATAGTCCATGGCGGGAATTTCTTTATTTACACTGTCCCGTTGTATTGGCATGACACTACGGTAAGTTTGAGGTTTGGTACACCCTAGAACCTGGTTTAAACTCTCCAGCGGCCTTTTTGCCACTAACCGTTCCAAGGCGGTAGCCCTATTGTCAACAATTTTATGTTTGTAATGTCTTTTTTGGCCTTTTATTCATCTTTAAAAAAAAAATTGTTTATGTGTGTTTTTGCGGTTGACTGTCGTCCTTGAAGGTTACTTTTCCTGTTCGATTTTTATATCCATATTTGTTCATACAAATGTACACACGTCTTCGTCCTACCTCACGTAATGTCGTTAAACATGTCCAATAACTCTGATTTCATTTTGTCCGACTTTTTTCCCTTTTCGTAAAACTATTCTACAACCTTATCAAGCGAATAACTGCAATTATCAAACGTAGGCGACATAAGGGTTCCACGAACGAAGTTCTTGTCAATGTTAACATTTTGTTTCATTGGATGATAAATATGTCTTACAAAATATGTCTTTCTTTTTAATTATTTTGTTAATGTGAATAAATAAAAACAATTAATCATAATTTTATAAGATGTGAAACAAAAATCTGATTCTCCGTTCATGAACAGACTCAATCAAACCGAGACTGCAATAGTTCGTATGTGTCGTGTTCGACCGTTTCCAACATTCGACTTTCATACTCTTTACTACTACCACTACTACTACCACTACTACTACTACTACTTCTACTACTACTACTACTACTACTACTACTACTACTACTACTACTACTTCTACTGCTACTACTACTACTACTACTAAACAATTTTAACCGTAAACGTCGGCATTTATTGTCTGTACTGAAACCTATATGTATGCATTTCTCTTTCTACAATGTTGATAGTGCGACCACGATGGTGTCAACGATATAACGTCCTGTATACATCTTGTGTACACTGCACCAACATGTCTTAATACAAATTTAGAGTTTTTCTTGGAGTAAACAACAAGCGATATTCACTTCAATTATGTTTTTCTGCCTGTATGGCAAACACACATTACATTTCTACGACTTTCAATAGTTATATGATCATTATTCTTTTCCCCATCGGATATATTCAATCCAACTTATAACGCTTATCCGACATTCCTGCCATTGTTGCGTCGATTGTTTAGCATGACAGACACTAAGGGACCATTTGTTCCTTCATCTCTCGTCTTCGCCGTTTGTCGTCCGACACACGTTCACCTGCAACCTAACCTTGGCTACAACTTGCAAATTAGTTGACCTATGTTCATAAAGGTTCATACGCATCTTCATCGGTAGTACATCCAGTAATGTAATTAAACACGCCCAATAACTCTGATTTCGTTTTGTCAGAGTTATGTCCCTTTTCATAAAATTTAATCTGTAACCTTACCAAGCGAATAACTGCAACTAGTATACGCAAGCATCACAAGTGTTCCGTGGAACAACCTTCTTGTCAATGTTAACATTGTGTATTATTGGAAAATAAGTCTTTCGTTTTAATTGTTTTGTTAATGTGAATAAAACAAATTAATGATATAAAGCATAAATGTCAAACAATGTTAGCATGCCATAATTATTCGCGATAGAAATCCCGTTTTAAAAACATCGTTGCATTTAAACTCTATGTATTATTCGTAGATAAGTTGGCAAGGCACTCTTTACACTTTGATTATATTGTATGGTGTTTATTTTGGGATCAAATTCAGATTGCTTTTTTTTTCTTCTTCATATAAATACAAAATAAATATTACGACGAGCGTCATTAATGTGAATTTTCATTAAGCAGCAGATCACCATCCATCTAAAATGCACGGGATGACAGTAACAACTTCCTCATTTGTCTAGTTAAACAGTCTGTATCACAAAAAAATAAATCATTGCCTAATTATTTTCGTTCAAAGTAAAACTACATACTCCTGTGCATTTAAACATAAGTAGTGTAGTGCAGCTTGTGCGATACCACTCGTATTATTCTATAGCAAACAGATACATTATAGCATAAAATACACCTATAATAGTGTGTTATAATGTAATAATGGGTCTCAGAGAAGAAAGCCTAACTCAGTATATTTAATTAGGTTGAACAGCTACATGTTTTGACGGATATTTGCATTATTTACGCTGTTTAGACACATTTGATATTCCTCTAAGGAATACGGCCAGACACAAATGAAAACCAGTTAATACACTAAACAGTATCAGGTATTGGAAGGTGTAAACATAGTTGAATAATTCAAACCCATTAGTCAACTAGTATCACTTTTAGTCTGTCCGCTCGAACAGTATGACTTACGTCTGATTGCCTTTCTAGTTACCAGTCTGTACTATATAATACTATATTTCCAATTATGGAAATGAATGTTTGATGACACAAAGGAAATAATATTTGTGAGAGTAAAAACATATATGAACTCTAGTACCTTTGTGTTAAGTATGATAGAGAATATATTGAAAAGAAAAAAAAACTCACTGAAATTGAAAAGCCCGTCAAGAGTTTGCTTTCAATTGTTTTCCCAGGAAGCACTAGTAGAATGTTGACGATATTTTAACAGGAAGTATTGCACAGGGTAACGTTTTTCCACTTTGGTAAGATTTAGGGCAACACAATATCAACTTACTGTTTTAGATTAAAGAGACACTTACTGTTTTGGATAAAAGAGACACTTGCTGTTTTGAATAAAAGAGACATATACTGTTTTGGACTCAAGAGGCACTTACTAATGTGAATTAAAGGAACATTGGATACTTTTTTTTGCACATAATTAACAAATTGGATATTAATGAAACAGTGGATTTGTGTACTGTGGAAGTGAATATTTATTTTATGTAAATACATTTGTTATTCATACTTTTGTGTGAAAGGTTTTGCTTCCTTTCTTACTTCGGTGCTTTAATCATGTACCGGTATACATTGCATTTTGCAATAAAAAAAACTAATACATAAATAATAAAAGCAAAACATCAATTGTACATTTTGTACATTTTCAATATTATAAAGACTGAAACGAACTACAATCAAAATGTTTTTTGAACTTGAGAGCATTGTTGCTACGCTACCCAGGAGGAGTTCGTTTCACTTAAACAAGATAAATTGCTCTTGATTCAAATTTGAGTTATCAAAATGTAAATATGAAAAATTCTGAGATTAAAAATATTTTATGCAATTTTTGGTTGATGAAGACATTTTTGAAGAGGAAGAACTAATTGTGTTGGTGGAATCTGAATTAAAATTAAAAGAAATTTAATTAAAAAACAGAAAATAAATTGACTTAGAACAAAAGAAATGAAAACAGAAAAAGAAAAAGAAATTGATTTGAGACAAATGGATAATCAAAGAAAACGAAATGGAAATGAAATTACAAGAAGCAAATGAAAGAAGATAATTTGAATTGGAGATGTGAAAATGGATTTGGCATGCAAGGCAAGTTTACCATCTCCAAAAGCCAATTCATCTACTTTTGATATAACTAAACATATTAGATAAGTACCGCCTTTTCAAGAAAGGAAGTTGACAAATATTTTCCTCCTTTTGAGAAAATTGCAAACAATTTAAAATGACCAATAGAACAAGGAAACATTACTTTTACAGAGTGTCTTAATTGAAAATCCCGTGAGGTTTACACTCAGTTAACTGTAGAACAAAGTTCCTCATATCCAACTGTTAAAGACATTACCTTATGAATCGGTTCCTAAAGCATATTGGCAGAAGTTAAGAAATTGTAAGGAAGAAAGTGATCAAACTCATGTTGAATTTGCTCGAACCAAGGAACAGATATTTGATAGATTGGTTTGTTCGGTGCTGTTTAAAATTGTTTTCCGAAAGGACAGGCCTAATGTCGCCCTGTACCATTCGATTAGCAGTAGCATGTTAAACATCAAACCTTTGCAAAATGTTATTATCGTAACACTGATCTTCTTTTCAAATATAAAAGTAATTTAAGGACTCCTCTGCGACAAGGACTATCACAACCTGACTTCTATGGTAATCTGAATTATAAACTTCGTAAGATTCTTGGTCATGATCACGTTCATACTATCTTTGTTAAACTTGTTAAAAAGTTTATCAAAAGAGGTTATGACCCTATCATTTTGCAACGTATTGCATGCTTGGTGGTGGACCCTTTTACAGTTCGTCACTATTTTTTCCTCTTTAATTGTACGATGACCGGACAGGCTGTGGACCCTATAATGACGCCTACCTAAAACCCATTGGGACGGTAGCTTTTGATGTTTGTCTATGATCTTTCTTGTCGTGACCTTAATGGTTTATTATCTTGTTGCTCTGGCTTCTGCCAAGTCAAAGAGTACCTTCATTGTGGCATTCTAGGCAATTGTGTTTTACTTATATTGCCTATTTTTGCTGCCTTGTTGGTTAGAGATTAGATCATGGTGGGGATTTCTTTATTTACACTGTCCTGTTTTAATGGGATGACAGTAGGGTAAGTGTGAGGTTAGGTGCACCCAAGAACCGGTTTAAACCCCCAGTGGCCTTTATTGCCATTCCATTGATTTATTGACCGTTCCAAGGCGATAGCCTTTTGTCAACCCTTTTGTGTTTGTGATGTCGTTTGCATTTTTTATTACTTTTGCCTTCTCGTTTGTCTGTTTGCGTGTTTGTTTTTGTGTTTTGTGATTGACTGTCGTCCTTGAATGCTGCTTTCCCTGTCCGATATTTTTATCTTTCTTTATGAACCATTCATGGCTAAATGTAGTATATCACGTACTAGAGATTCAACCAAGACTATCCCTCTTTAGACTTTGGGAGACACATGATCTCTCAATCATTATTATAAGCAGATACGCTGCCTTTTTCTGAGAATACTTATTCTGGTACTAATGCACTTATTCAAGGAGTAGAGTGCGGTTATTTGACTGTCGCTCTCCATGATATTTATTTGTCATCAGATTTGGCTAGTGGACCTGTGGCTGTGGGAATAAGATCTTCTTTGCCATTTGAACGTGTCCATTTGTTACTAGGCAATGACAAAGCTGGAGATAATCGACTTATATCTCACAAGCCTTCTTTGGACCAATCCCCTGATCCCGTTGAACAGGAAATACTTGATTTGTATCCGGATTGTGTAGTAAGTAACTCGAGCTATGAGAAAAGGAGCTATCGAGAGCTATCGAGAATGATCTGAATCACAGTGAGAATGCAGTGAAAATAACATTCACTTACCAGATCATTCTCATTCTATTAGTTTGAATGTCAAATATTATGACAAACTATCGAGATCACAACTTATTACCTCCCATGAACAAACTCAATAAAACCGAGTCTGCTACTTTTCTCTATTGTTTGTGTTTGTTGCTTCCAAGGGATCACTTTTGAAGTATTCATTTGTCAACAGCATAGAGATCCTTCGATTTCTTGCTGATTTGATAGGGCCGTTAGTGAAGAAGAAGCTTTACAAGTACAAGTTTTTTTATTTTACTAAAAATAGGATCCTGATAAGAAAATGTCGACCATCTGATGTCCACGCTGATGATGAATTGACTGTCCATTACCAAATTCTTGTTCCTAGTTCATATCGTCAGGAAATGGTCATTTGGCCCATGAAACTCCTATCTGGTCATTTAGTGTCAATATGACATATCACAAGATTTTGAGTAATTTTTATTGGCCAAATCTCAAAAAGGACGTTTCGCAATACTGTAGTTATTGTCATACATGTCAAATGGTAGGAAAGCCCAATCAGAAGATTCTCAAAGTCCATCTTCAACCTATTCCTGCATTTGATGAATCTTTCAGTAAAATAATTGTGGACTGTGTTGGCCCCCTGCATAAGATCAAGTCTGGTAATCTATATCTGTTGACGAGTATGTGAGCGTCAACAAGATTTCCTGAAGCTATTCCACTTAGTAAATTAAGACAAAGTATATTGTGAAGGTTCTGTTAAAGTTTTTAACTTTAGTTAGCCTTCCAAAATATATGTAGTCTGATCATGTTTTTCAGGTCTGGTATATTTCAACAGCTCATGCATGAGTTAGGCATTCAACAGTTTAAATCTTCGGCTTATCATCCGGAGAGTCAATGCGCAGAAAAAGAACTTTCCTAAAACGTCTTATACTTTTACTTATCATCATATCAATGCGGATAAATACAAACAGGACAAGTACGTATTTATGACGGACACAAACTATCAGTCATCTGAATAATTTCATCTTATTCACTCTACTGATTCATGACAACGTTTATTATGTTTCTGGACTTTTTAAAACTTACATACAAACTCACGTCCAATAAATTGTAGTGTTAATTAAAATAATTAATTACTTTTCTTTTGATGAAGTGCTAGAATGTCACGTAGAGAGATAGTTCATGGTAATGCAGGCTTGCTTTTGAACTAATTCTGACAAAAAACAAACTAATGATTTATCCATTTAATATCTCATGTAAAGCTTTGGTCGGACTTCATTAGTAATCCCTAGCAAATATCACGAAATGGGATCAAAATATTCTATCACTCGATAGAAGAATTTGTTGTTGCACTCGTTCTCATCCGCTCTCTAGTTAAAAACAAATATCATCCCACTTTCCGTCATAATTCCTGACTATCTAAACCATCACAAGCATGAACAAGAATTCCTGACCATCAGGTCTTCAGGTCATATAGTACATGTATATCACGACATACATTTATTTTATAAATGCAATAATCTATACACTAAACTTTTAAACAGGTTTTGTTGTTGTTGCACTCGTTTTCATTACTACATGTATTTATTTTATAAATGCAGTATATTATTCTCTGACTTTTTGAACAGTATATAAAACATATCATTTTTAGTCTTCAATATTTCGTATGTGTCGTGCTCGGCCGTTTCCAAAGTTCAGTCAAGTCAAATTATGGTGAGTCAATTAATAAAGAAGTTATGGTGAGTCAAGTCATAAACAAGTGGTGCAGACTTTCAGCAGCTGATTCAGTCTAGTCTAGTCAAGTCAAGTCTAGTTAATTATAGTCTAGTCGAGTCAAGCAATAGTCAAGTCAAGACCAAAGTGAAAATGTATCCATATACAATTTACTAAGTATATTGATCCGAAATTAACTAAATTCAATACAATAGTTTCACACATTCATGTAAAGTTCAAGTCAAGTCTAAGTCAAGTTCAAGTCAAGTTAAGTCAAGTTCAAGTCAAGTTCAAGTCAGGTTCAAGTCAAGATTAAGTCAAGTCAAGTTTTGGTAAGTCAAACCATAAACAAGTTATGTAAGGTGTGCAGTTGAGTCAGTCAAATCAAGTCTAGTCAAGTCAATAGTCAGTCAAACCAAGTCAAGTCAAGTCAACACTGACAGTTTATACTTTAATAATATACTCATCTGAAATTAACTAAATTCAGTAGAATAGTTTCACACATTGTCGACAACTGTCACAAAATTACAAAACAAAACGCTTTTACAAAATGTCAAGAAACGACGAGAGAAGACAAGCGTACTCGACTGACTTTTTTGAAAAATAAATTCTTTTACGTAAAGTTATACATTTTCCATGGCTTTGTATGCAACCGACATTCTTGACCAGTGACAAATCAATTATTTTACGTAAGCTTTTTTATGCAAGGCAGTATGCGACCGACATAAATCTATTTAACGAGTGAGAAATAAATTATTTTACATAAGGTTATTTTACTCAAGGTTGTATGCTGTGCTGACTGTGCTATGTGACCGATATTCTTGACGAGCGACAAATTTACATTATTTTACATAATGTTATTTCGCGTAAGGTTGTATAACGTTGAAAGCGACCGAGTTTCCAGAAAAGTTACAAACAAGTTATTTTACGTAACGCAAGCTTTTTTAACGTCCGATTGTTTGCGACCGAAATCCTTGACAAGTAACGAATGAATTATTTTTACGTATGCGTGTGTTTATATGCAACTGACATTCTTGAAAAAGTGACAAATAAATTACTTAACGTAAGGTTACTTTATGTGAGGCTGTATGCGACCGACATTCTTGACAAGTGAAAAACAATAGATTTAATTAGATTAGTTATTACAAATAAATGCTGTACATTTGAAGTGGGTGGGGTATGATTCTAATGTGATACACTACTTGATTACAGCAACAGTACGTATAATTACCTCAAGCAAGCAGTCTAGATACTGTCCAAGTCCCATGTATAGATTCGGTGTGGTGTGGAGACATCTGTTTCTCTCACAGTTTGTTGGATGTGGTTCCAGGTTCAGCTAGTCATATCTCGGACACAAACTATTATTACAAGGCAGCTCACATGAAGGTTCCGAAGCAAACCCGAGACACTCTTTGCATAAATATATGTTGCCATGTGTGCGGAAACGTTCAAATGAGTGTGTGTTGTTCCGAGTTGAATGGATTGTCTCCCATATTGAGGGTAACCAGACTTCTTATGCATAACTCCATCCAAGGTGTTGTTGTTGTACAGCATACAGTCCGAATGTCTTACACCATAGTCAATTTTACACTGTAAAATCATTAAAAACTTGTTAAAATCCACACGATGCCATTTTACAATTCTCAAATTCAATTGTTTCCATTTTGAAGGCTGTTTTTTTTCAGAAAACACAAATCTGCATCAATCAGATGCTATTTGAGCAAGCGTCTTCTGAACTGGATGAGATTTGGTTTACGTCTCACAACACAGTTAATTTTACATAGCTCTGCATATGTAGCAGGACCCCTCTGGACCACTGTAGAACTTTATGAATTTTCTTAAAAATATTTTCTTTGTGAAACTTGATGTCTGTTGCACGAAATATCCGACAAAAAACACGGGGTTGACCAATTTGCTTTGTATTAATATCAATAGTTTGAATAGACCCTCTTGAATTTGTCCATTTTACTGACATTTTCAAATAGTGAGACCTTATACTCTTTTTTATAGCACAGTGGCATTGCTTGTGCAGTGTGGCGGCAGTAAAACGTCTCCCCGCGCTTGCAATCAGTACTGTTATTCATTCGATCTTTGGAGATCGCTGAGCCCGATACTTATATTTAGTTATCGGTGGTACATTTTCAATTTCTTTTGTTTTCTTACTTAATTTTTGATTCGGTGGTTCAAATACTCTGGCCGATAAAAGGCTCTGGGTATTGTTTAACCACTTATAGGATATGTTGTCTGTTTTTTTAATTTAGTCTTTTGGCTGTTACTTGTGATACGCAGGCTTCATAACCGCTGCTCCCAACTAAATTTCACTACCGCTCATGAACAGTCTCAATTAAACCGAGACTGCAATATTTCGTATGTGTCGTGCACAACCGTTTCCAAAGGTCCATTATTATACTCTTTTTGATCATCTTCGACGCTTTAAAATGTAAATACAAACGTAATGACCCTTGGTGCAGAAAATCAAATGAATCCGGAAACACGTGTCTATAGTAATTATTTTTTTTTTAAAGTATATTTATTGAATGAACTTTAATCTAAATAATCTTCATATCCAATACCACCTCACAACAGCAATCAAAACCAGTTATAAGGTTTGGAAAATAGAACATGTAACACTATGCTGATTACATACTAGTTCTCCGTAAACGTAATTCAATAGAGCATTCAAGTGGTTTGATTGTTTACATTCTCAAATAGTATCTAATGTATATAGAAACAACTGAATCTTTAAAACAATTCCCGAATTTATAATAACTCCTCCCGCTACTTTCCATTTATCTATGTTAAGGTTACTTGTCTTGGCAAATGGGACATATTCCTTATAGTCAACAATGTTTATTGCACGACATATCGTATTCAAGGTAAGATTTACAAAATAGAAAGATATAAAAATCGGACAGGTAAAATAGCATTCAATGACGACAGTCAAGCACAAAACACAATAACAAACACGCAAACAGACAAACGAGGAGGCAAAAGTAATAATAAATACAAACGACATCTCAAACAGAAAAGGGTTGACAATAGGGCTACCGCCTTGGAACGGTCAGTGGCAAAGTAGGTTACTGGGGGTTTAAACCAGTTCTAGGGTGCACCAAACGACATCACAAATACAAAAAGAGATGACAACAGGGCTTCCGCCTTGGAACGGTCAGTCCAAAAAGACCACTGGGGGTTTAAACCAGGTTATAGGCTGCACCAAACCTAACACTTACCCTAGTGTCATCCCAGTTAAAGGGGACAGTGTAAATAAAGACAACCCCGCCATGAAATATTCTCTAACCAACAAGGCAGCGTTAAAAGTCAATATAAGTAAAACACCTAGATGCTCGTGTATATATAAATACAAAAATAACAACAAAAGCCAAGAAAGCCACAATGAAGGTACGCAATGACTAGGCAGAAGCCAGAGCAATAAGTGAATAAACCATTGAGGGCACGACAAGACAAGACCGTGGACAAACATCAAACTCCACCGTCCCAATGGGCTTTAGGTAGGCGTCATCATAGGGTCCACAGCCTGTCTGGTCATCGTACAATTAAAGAGGTAAGCGTAGTGGCAAACAGAAAAACGGTCCACCACCAAGCATGCAGTACGTTGCAAAATGATAGGGTCATAACCTCTTTGGATAAACCATTTAACAAGTTTTACAAAGATAGTATGAAAGTGATCATGACCAAGAATCTTACGAAGTTTTTAAATCACTTCACCATAGAAGTCAGGTTGTGATAGTCCTTGTCGCAGAGAGTCCTTAAAATGCTTTTATATTTGGAAAAAAGAATCAGGGTTACGATAATAAATGTTGCTAAGTTTTACGAAGTTTATGGTAACGGTAACCCTGATGGAGTAGCTTTTCAGTTATACAAAGATTACGAATATTAAAGTCTTTAATTCGAGTACAAACTCTCGAAAAACGAACCCATAAGATGTTGCTCGGGGAACATCCCCATCTAAATGTGGATAATTAAAAATGCCAAAATTAAAATCATCTCTCTTGTCATAGATTTTCTAATAATTTCACCATGTTCAATAGAGAGATCTAAATCCAGAAAAGAAGCGTTAATATCATGACTATTAGCCTTGTTAAGCTGAAGTTCTTTAGTATAAATAGTATTAGCCATAAGTAGAAAGAAAGGGTTGTCAATGTTCAATATGTCATCCAGATACCGAGAGGCGTCATTAAAGGCTTCAATAACATCTGCCTGGGTATCTGGTGAAAGACTCAACATGAACTCCCTTTCATAGATATAAAAACAAATCTGCGACAAGCGGTGCACAGTCCGTACCCATAGGGATACAAACAATTTGTCTATAAACGGTGGTTCCATACCTGACGAACATGTTATCTAATAGGAAAATGAGTGCTTCACAAACTTCATGGCAAGTCCACATAGTATAACCTACAATTATGTCATTTACCGTTTCAAAGTCACACATTTGCTGGCTCAAAACATTTGCCTGAAGTATGATTGTTAACATGCTAACATGCATGTTAACATTTTAACAATATAACACCATTGATTCCATAGCATGGTCTCTATTTCCAAATCTTTTTATCAATACGTGTGTTTGTTTTACCGTTTTCCTCGAATGCGAAATGTCCTATTATCTTTTATATCGAGTTTTGATGGACTTAAGACGCTTTATTTTATTGGAACAATTATAAAAACTTTTAATCTGCTTCTAGTATTTGATCAACTTCAAATATCAACATTAATCTAAAAAAACAATACAATATTTTGTAAACCTTTGGGAATCATCAATCAACTACTGTTACGCACTAACCACGTTTTGAGGGAGATAACTACGTTGCACAGCTGAATGACGCTTCATAACGGCTCAGAAACATGCCACCAAGCAAAGTGCACAGTTTACCTAAAACGTGGATTGCTGTCGTTGAACTGGTTTATTAATAATTCAGTTTCATAGAAAGCATATTTGCCTCTGGACATTGACTGGGTACAAAGCACTGTAGAAACATCTACATTTCTTCTTGCCATTTAATCCGGAAGATTTCATGACCATATGTCACTATGTTCATCAGGTCATTTAGTACATGTATATCACTATTTATGTTGTAAATGCCATATGTTATACTCTGATTTTTTTAACAGTATATATCATATATTATTATTATTATACTATACTATACATTATTAGTCTTGATCATCTTCGACGTTTGATTGTAAAATGTAAATACAAACGTATTGACACTTTGTGCAGAAAAAACCAAATGAAATCGGAAACACGTGTCTGTATTTATTTGTTTGACCATCTACATTTAGTTCGTCGATATAATAATGAAGTTTCTCTCTTTGTTTATTTATTATTTCAGTGTGGGTTTCGGAGGTTCGGTAGAAGTTGCATCTGTACCTGCCAATCAGAAACGATCCAGTATCTCGGCAAACTTAAAACTTGTTTAAGAAGAAATCTTTTCTAGACGTTTGTCTCGAACACAAGCTTGCGTCGCAGATGATCTAGACTATATCATTATAAGCTATGTTTAGTTTCGTATGCAAAAGAGGCCATGCTTCTGTTATTCGTTACATGTTTAAACACAATAATTATCATAATAGTAACTTTGTAAGAACATGACGGTGATTTCGTTATTTACTCTGTATCGTTTTATTTGGATGACAATACGGTAAGCGTGAGGTTTGACGTACACTAGAAATACAGTTGATCGAGAAAAAACATTTCTGTAGTATGGCTTGATATGCTGTAATAAGACTTGATAGAAAAAAATGTATCATCCGAGAAATATGATTGCGAAAACTGCACCATTAATGATTTATTTCGGCCAGAATTCAGTTCTTCTCTACAAATAGCGTATTTGATTTGTATACTCCACAATACGAAATGTGAACTAATGTTGTTGCTTTCAACCTACCCTCACTCCGACATGTCCGATAGGGCATTTGCATCAATAAATCATTGCTTGTGTTTTGTTACTAATACAGTCTTTCATATGTCTAATTTTCTCTATTTACACATATGATTAATGTTAGGCTCCGTATTGCCTTGAAGTTGCAGTAAACTTTGTTTGTTTGACAAGTTTTACCTAATGTACAAGTTTTTCGATTTTAAATTGAAATACGCGCGTTAAAACTAATCAAAGGATCTATCAATGTCATTCAGCCGCCTTGTATTAGTAATTATATGTAGAACAATCAAAGGACCTATTTGAAAGTCAGTATCATATATCTCATACGTCATGAATTGTGGCATTTACATTACCACATACCTTGTGATGAGAAAATATAATTCAATCATACTATACATATCACAAAGCAAACGTGTATGGTGATGTGATCTATAAACTTCGTAAGATTCTTGGTCATGATCACTTTCATACTATCTTTGTTAAACTTGTTAAAAAGTTTATCAAAAGAGGTTATGACCCTATCATTTTGCAACGTACTGCATGCTTGGTGGTGGACCCTTTTACAGTTCGCCACTATGCTTTCCTCTTTAATTGTACGATGACCGGACAGGCTGTGGACACTATGATGACGCCTACCTAAAGCCCATTGGGACGGTGGCGTTTGATGTTTGTCTATGATCTTTCTTGTCGTGCCCTTAATGGTTTATTCTCTTGTTGTTCTGGCTTCTGCCAGGTTATTGAGTACCTGTTACACTGGCGGCATTCGTGCATCGTTAATCCCTGTTTAATAATACTATATCCATGTCTATTCATTTTCATTTATGTATTGTATTACTCGACATTCATTTGACATTTTTATCAACTATTACAATCTCTAAAATAATACCAAGTACACCCTCTCTTATTTATTTAAAAGTATATTATGCCATAACTGGAAAGATAATTATAATATCATATTTGTTATCATGTCAGCATCGACCGTCATTATATTTTGTTCACAGCCGTGTCGTATCGGTTCCAAACAAGTGTCATATGAAGACATTACACATGATATATACAGAGTATGGACCTAATACATAACACACACACATATATATACATCATTATGGAAGAAATATCTATTCTACAGATTTTCAAGATCCATGTTGTTTCTTAAATGTATTTCTGATATTACGATGCTCTACCTAATTTCGTATAAGCTTCATTCGGCCTATGTTTTCTAAAGGCAGCATCAGAAATGACATGTTAATGGGAATGAATAGTGATTGCTATTTTACCATACGTTAAGTAAGTAATGGCATTTCGAAGAGTTAAGCTTTACGAGATTTAATAACACCGTAACATTTGTATTCAGCGAAAAATTCATACTGTATTTCTCCTAGATATGATAGCAACAATATTACCGCCGCACAAGAAATAAGCAAGCAGTTGGACAATTATGTTACATTCGGCAAAGTTTATTGAAGAAAAGTATAAAAGGAGACATTTGGAAAATGTCTAATACGATGAAAGAAAAACAGGTTGCAGTCTCGGTTTGATTGAGACTGTTCATGAACCGTAGTAAAATTGCTTGCTACCGTTCACGGCCTCTAGCCCCGGGTTGAGTAGAACTTAATATTTAAAATGCCAATAGTACATGAATTTAAGACATCCCGAAGATGGTATGCACAGGACGGTGAACATGGAACCTTCAAAGAGATGTTTTCAAACCATTCCATAGCCAGCGGCGTATGGTCCCAGTTTCTACTTTCTTAAATACGTACATGTATGTTAACGATAACAAAAAAATACGCATCCTTTAATTGAAACATTTTATCGTAAAACAGTTATTAGTAATACCATGTCTGAATCGATACGTTAACTAATGTGTATACATTACATTATATAGTGTGCACAATACATTTAGCTCAAGTAATTAATGGAACAAATACAGTTGGAACTCGTAAATCAGATATGTTTATTTATACAGCGTTTAAATTAAGGTATGAACTGTTACACAGGATATAACTTTATTTTATTTAACAACTAGTCTATTCGAGCGCACGCGTGCGTGCTTGTGTGTGTGTGTGCATAACTTAAATTGTAAATAATATGTCAATCTCCATGTACAGTTGTTAACACATTCCCATTACATATAACTGCATAATGGCTTGTGTAAGTTATATTGTAATATACTTTCATATATATATACATGTATATACATGTATATGCAATAATTATGGACTGTTACCGTGTTATACTTTGTATTTGTATCCTCACGGGCTTTATAGCCTATTGAATATTTGAAATAAGCCATATATATATCTGTCTGTCTGTCTGTCTGTCTGTCTGTCTGGCTATCTATCTATATATCTATCTATCTATCTATCTATATATCTATCTATCTATCTATCTATCTATCTATCTATCTATCTATCTATCTATCTATCTATCTATCTATCTATCTATCTATCTATCTATCTATCTATCTATCTATCTATCTATCTATCTATCATCTGTCCGTCCTTCCGTCCGTCCGTCCGTCCGTCCGTCCGTCCGTTTCTGTCCGTCCGTCCGTCCATCATCCGTCCGTCCTTCCGTCCGTCCATCTATCTTAAATCAAACAAAACAGGTATACACGTCGAACAAGAAAAAAGCTTTTACAGAGTTCAATCAATCTAAATCACGTATGAAAACACTTGTCTACGTAATATACATCTGTTATGAGTACATGTAGTTTGGAATAGCCACGCATTATTCATGTAAGAAACAATTCGAGCCACACACTAAAACATATAAATTATGACGGCAGCAATGAGTGAGTATTAAAGTGGTACACGTGTAAGACCGGTCTAATTCAGCCAATTGAACACAATGCAAAATGTGCTATCTTTGGACATCAGTCACAAGTTCCACAACATTCGTTCAATTAAATTCACTTTAACTCCGCGAATCACACAGGCATGGTTCACAAACTGATAACAAAATCATATTGTGGCGTCATTTATTCACACCATGCATATTTTGAAATCAAATATTTCCAAATGTCATCATAATTGAATACGAATAAATAATTTGCATACATTGTAAACATGTTTACATCTATACTAGTTTTAACTTTTGTCAAGGTTAAATCATGTAATGAAACATGTACACACCGAGGCTTATGCAACAATGCATGTAAACATTTAGATATAGGTACCATTCTTGAAACTGTTTTGACATCCTACATTCCCGGAAGTGCTTCACAACTGGTTTGACACCAATATGTACCTAGTGTGGTGTCGAGCTTAACACATATCTCTAAATGTAATTGAGACGGAGTAATGAAATTGTCGGATTGAATCTGAAAGGCGATATGGAGATGTATAGATACACACCGTTCAATAATAAAACGCATAGTGTTTGTATAAATATGATAGTTTGGTCTTCGGAGTTTTATACTATGTGCGACATATGTTATAGCTGATTTAACAAAAAAAGAAAAAAAAACTAATCAATGGAATTCTGTTTTGTAATTTCAGCCGACGGAAGGAAGAATAGAGGTGAGCCAACATTTAGAAGAGAACCGAAATATCCGTCATATTTACTGACGGAATCCAACTGCATCTACCACATCGGGGAGCGAGCTATCTTATATTATTCTGTTAAGAATTTAGGAACTAAAACGGTGAGAATGTAACCATCACATTTGCTGGTCATGTTATTAGTCCCAACCATCTCTTCACCACTTGTTGTGTTGTGTATTGTCCTTTTCGTTGCATTGTTAATTTGCTCTTTGCGGATACAGTGCCATTGCGTTTGGGTTCTTTGATATTTATAGGACCATTTTTCCTCATTTTTGTATAACTTTCAGTATCATTCTACGGTAGACGTTCGTTGACTCTCCTCACGGCCGATTATCGGACTCTCCTCAGAGTCAGGGGTGGAGCAATAAAATCGGCGGAGCTGACTGATATTGCAACACGGCGTTGGTGTTTTTTTCATGTTGGAATGGGTATTAGTATGAACCGCAAAGACAGCATATGTATGCGTAGATGTTAATCCATCCACTTGAGACAGAGATAATATACTACAAACATGAAAATACATTTTGAAAAAGACAACGTTAAATAACATCTTGTTTTCAATTTCGGTAAACTTTACCCTGTATAATAGTAAGGTACCATACTAGTAAGGTCCTTTTTAGCTCTAGAACTGATCAAAGATCAGTCAACGATCAGTAGAGCCTATGCCGTAGTTCCGTGTCCGTCGTTCCTTCGTCCGTCCGTTCGTAAACTGTTGTTTTTAGCTCTACTGATCAGAGATTAGCAGAGCTTATGCCGTGGTGCGCCGTCCGTCGTCCGTCCGTCCGTCTGTCTGTAAACATTTTTTAGTAGCGACTACTCCTCTGAAACTACTGAATGGATTTTCATGAAACCTTACAGAAATATTGCCCATGAAGTCTCGTTGATTCTAGCAATGTGAAATCCAAGATGGCCACCAGATCTAAAAATAGATTTTTAAAATACAAGTTTGTAGCGACTACTTCTTGAAAACTATAAGTGATATTGATATGGGACTTTTTCTAAAATGATCAGTATTGAATATGTTGATCCTTGTCGAAAATTATTTTGATGCGACGTTAAACATAACTGTCAGCGGCCATCTTTGTTTACATAGTGTTATCCACTTAAAACTTGTAGCGACTACTCCTCTGTAACTACTCCACGGATGTTCATGAAACTTCACAGGAATGTTGCTCTTGATGTATAGTTAACATAGTAACATTTCAAGTCGCCGGAATTTCAAGATGGCCGCCACAACTAAAAATAGATTCTTAAAAAAAAGTTTGTAGCGACTACTTCTTGAAAACTATAAGAGATATTGATATGTTTGTTTTTTTCTAAAATGAGCAGCTTGACAATATGTTTGTCCTTGTCGAAAATAATTTTGATTCGACATTTAACATGGCTGCCAGCGACCATCTTTGTTTGCATAGAGTTATATATTAAAATATGATAGTGACTACTCCTCTGAAACTATATAACGGATTTTCAACTTCACAGGAATGTCGCTCTTTTTACCTAGTTGATTCTAGCAAAATTACAGGTCGGCCACAAATTCATGATGGCCGCAACAGCTAAAAATAGATATTTAAAAAACAAGATTGTAGCGACTACTTCTTGAAAACAAAAGTGATATTCATGATTGTCTTTTCCTATAATGATCATGATGTTGGTCCTCGTTGGAAATCATTTAGATTCGTCATCAGAAATGGCTGCCAGAGGCCATCTTTGTTTGCATAAAGTTATATAGTAAAAATTGGTAGCGACTACTCCTCTAAACCTACATGCCGGATTTTCACGAAACTTCACCGGAATGTTGCACTTGATGACCAGCTGGTCCTAGCAAAAATCAAGTTGGCAGGAAAATCAAGATGTCCGACACGGCTTCAAATAGATTTTAACAAAACAAATATGTACTTCTTGAAAACTATAAGTATTATTGATATGGGACTTTTTTATAAGCTATGTCCATGTCTATAATCTATACATTTATATATTTATAATCCTGATTTATTTCGGACTCTCCTCAGAGTCCGGCTACATCAAACCTAGTAACGACAGTGTTTATACTATATCCATGTATATATCTATACTCATGATATAGATCGGACTCTCCTCAGAGTCAGGTTACATAAAACCTAACAACTCCAGTGTCTATACTATATCCATGTATATATCTATAGTACCCATATATACCGGATTCTGAGGAGATACCGGACTCTCCTCAGAGTCCGATTACATAAACCTAACAACTATATCCATGTATATATCTATACTCCTGATATAGATCGGACTCTGCACAGAGTCAGGTTATATAAAACCAAACATCTCCTGTGTCTATACTATATCATTGTATATATCTATACTCATGATATAAAATGGACTCTTCTGAGAGTCAGGTTACATAAACCTAACAACTCCAGTGTCTATACTATATCCATTTATATTTCTATACACATGAAATATATCTTCTCAGAGTCGGGTTAAATAAATCTAACAACTCCAGTGCTTATACTATATCCATGTATATATCTATACTCCTGATATAGATCGGACTCTACTCAGAGTCAGGTTACATCAAACATAACAACTCCAGTGTCTATACTATATCCATGTATATATCTATAGTCCTCATATATATCGGACTCTCCTCAGAGGCAGATTACATAAACCTAACAACTCCAGTGTCTATACTATATCCATGTATATGTCTATACTCCTGGTATAAAATGGACTCTTCTGAGAGTCAGGTTACATAAACCTAACAACTCCAGTGTCTATACTATATCCATTTATATTTCTATACACATGAAATATATCTTCTCAGAGTCGGGTTAAATAAATCTAACAACTCCAGTGCTTATACTATATCCATGTATATATCTATACTCCTGATATAGATCGGACTCTACTCAGAGTCAGGTTACATGAAACATAACAACTCCAGTGTCTATACTATATCCATGTATATATCTATAGTCCTCATATATATCGGACTCTCCTCAGAGTCAGGTTACATAAACCTAACAACACCAGTGTCTATACTCTATCCATTTATATTCTATACTCCTGATATATTTCGGACTCTCCTCAGAGTCAGGTTACATAAACCTAACAACACCAGTGTCTATACTATATCCATTTATATTCTATACTCCTGATATATTTCGGACTCTCCTCAGAGTCAGGTTACATAAACCTAACAACACCAGTGTCTATACTCTATCCATTTATATTCTATAATCCTGATATATTTCGGATTCTCCTCAGAGACAGGTTACATAAATATATCAACTCCAGTGTCTATACTATATTATATCGATTTATATTTCTATACTCATGATATATATCGGACTCTTCTCAGAGTCAGGTAACATAAACCTAATAACTCTAGTGTCTATACTATATCCATTTATATTCTATACTCCTGATATATTTCGGACTCTCCTCAGAGTCAGGTTACATAAACCTAACAACACCAGTGTCTATACTCTATCCATTTATATTCTATAATCCTGATATATTTCGGATTCTCCTCAGAGACAGGTTACATAAACCTAACAACTCCAGTGTCTATACTATATTATATCGATTTATATTTCTATACTCCTGATATATATCGGACTCTTCTCAGAGTCAGGTGACATAAACCTAACAACTCTAGTGTCTATACTATATCCATTTATATTCTATACTCCTGATATATTTCGGACTCTCCTCAGAGTCATGTTACATAAACCTAACAACACCAGTGTCTATACTATATCCATTTATATTCTATACTCCTGATATATTTCGGACTCTCCTCAGAGTCAGGTTACATAAACCTAACAACACCAGTGTCTATACTATATCCATTTATATTCTATACTCCTGATATATTTCGGACTCTCCTCAGAGTCAGGTTACATAAACCTAACAACACCAGTGTCTATACTCTATCCATTTATATTCTATACTCCTGATATATTTCGGACTATCCTCAGAGTCAGGTTACATAAACCTAACAACACCAGTGTCTTTACTATATCCATTTATATTCTATACTCCTGATATATTTCGGACTCTCCTCAGAGTCAGGTTACATAAACCTAACAACACCAGTGTCTATACTCTATCCATTTATATTCTATACTCCTGATATATTTTGGACTCTCCTCAGAGTCAGGTTACATAAACCTAACAGCACCAGTGTCTATACTCTATCCATTTATATTCTATACTCCTGATATATTTCGGACTCTCCTCTGAGTCAGGTTACATAAACCTAACAACACCAGTGTCTATACTCTATCCATTTATATTCTATACTCCTGATATATTTCGGACTCTCCTCTGAGTCAGGTTACATAAACATAACAACACCAGTGTCTATACTCTATCCATTTATATTCTATACTCCTGATATATTTCGGACTATCCTCTGAGTCAGGTTACATAAACCTAACAACACCAGTGTCTATACTATATCCATTTATATTCTATACTCCTGATATTTTTCGGACTCTCCTCAGAGTCAGGTTACATAAACCTAACAACACCAGTGTCTATACTCTATCCATTTATATTCTATAATCCTGATATATTTCGGACTCTCCTCAGAGACAGGTTACATAAACCTAACAACTCCAGTGTCTATACTATATTATATCGATTTATATTTCTATACTCCTGATATATATCGGACTCTTCTCAGAGTCAGGTAACATAAACCTAACAACTCTAGTGTCTATACTATATCCACTTATATTCTATACTCCTGATCTATTTCGGACTCTCTTCAGAGTCAGGTTACATAAACCTAAAAACACCAGTGTCTATACTATATCCATTTATATTCTATTCTCCTGATATATTTCGGACTCTCCTCAGAGTCATGTTACATAAACCTAACAACACCAGTGTCTATACTATATCCATTTATATTCTATACTCCTGATATATTTCGGACTCTCCTCAGAGTCAGGTTACATAAACCTAACAACACCAGTGTCTATACTATATCCATTTATATTCTATACTCCTGATATATTTCTGACTCTCCTCAGAGCCAGGTTACATAAACCTAACAACACCAGTGTCTATACTATATCCATTTATATTCTATACTCCTGATATATTTCGGACTCTCCTCAGAGTCAGGTTACATAAACCTAACAACACCAGTGTCTATACTCTATCCATTTATATTCTATAATCCTGATATATTTCGGACTCTCCTCAGAGACAGGTTACATAAACCTAACAACTCCAGTGTCTATACTATATTATATCGAATTATATTGCTATACCCCTGATATATATCGGACTCTTCTCAGAGTCAGGTAACATAAACCTAACAACTCTAGTGTCTATAATATATCCATTTATATTCTATACTCCTGATATATTTCGGACTCTCCTCAGAGTCAGGTTACATAAACCTAACAACACCAGTGTCTATACTATATCCATTTATATTCTATACTCCTGATATATTTCGGACTCTCCTCAGAGTCAGGTTACATAAACCTAACAACACCAGTGTCTATACTATATCCATTTATATTCTATACTCCTGATATATTTCGGACTCTCCTCAGAGTCAGGTTACATAAACCTAACAACACCAGTGTCTTTAATATATCCATTTATATTCTATACTCCTGATATATTTCGGACTCTCCTCAGAGTCAGGTTACATAAACCTAACAACACCAGTGTCTATACTCTATCCATTTATATTCTATACTCCTGATATATTTCGGACTCTCCTCAGAGACAGGTTACATAAACCTAACAACTCCAGTGTCTATACTATATTATATCGATTTATATTTCTATACCACTGATATATATCGGACTCTTCTCAGAGTCAGGTAACATAAACCTAACAACTCTAGTGTCTATAATATATCCATTTATATTCTATACTCCTGATATATTTCGGACTCTCCTCAGAGTCAGGTTACATAAACCTAACAACACCAGTGTCTATACTATATCCATTTATATTCTATACTCCTGATATATTTCGGACTCTCCTCAGAGTCAGGTTACATAAACCTAACAACACCAGTGTCTATACTATATCCATTTATATTCTATACTCCTGATATATTTCGGACTCTCCTCAGAGTCAGGTTACATAAACCTAACAACACCAGTGTCTATACTATATCCATTTATATTCTATACTCCTGATATATTTCGGACTCTCCTCAGAGTCAGGTTACATAAACCTAACAACACCAGTGTCTATACTCTATCCATTTATATTCTATACTCCTGATATATTTCGGACTCTCCTCAGAGTCAGGTTACATAAACCTAACAACACCAGTGTCTTTACTATATCCATTTATATTCTATACTCCTGATATATTTCGGACTCTCCTCAGAGTCAGGTTACATAAACCTAACAACACCAGTGTCTATACTCTATCCATTTATATTCTATACTCCTGATATATGTTGGACTCTCCTCAGAGTCAGGTTACATAAACCTAACAACACCAGTGTCTATACTCTATCCATTTATATTCTATAATCCTGATCTATTTCGGACTCTCCTCAGAGACAGGTTACATAAACCTATCAACTCCAGTGTCTATACAATATTATATCGATTTATATTTCTATACTCTTGATATATATCGGACTCTTCTCAGAGTCAGGTAACATAAACCTAACAACTCTAGTGTCTATACTATATCCATTTATATTCTATACTCCTGATATATTTCGGACTCTCCTCAGAGTCAGGTTACATAAACCTAACAACACCAGTGTCTATACTATATCCATTTATATTCTATACTCCTGATATATTTCGGACTCTCCTCAGAGTCAGGTTACATAAACCTAACAACACCAGTGTCTATACTATATCCATTTATATTCTATACTCCTGATATATTTCGGACTCTCCTCAGAGTCAGGTTACATAAACCTAACAACACCAGTGTCTATACTATATCCATTTATATTCTATACTCCTGATATATTTCGGACTCTCCTCAGAGTCAGGTTACATAAACCTAACAACACCAGTGTCTATACTCTATCCATTTATATTCCATACTCCTGATATATTTCGGACTCTCCTCAGAGTCAGGTTACATTAACCTAACAACACCAGTGTCTATACTATATCCATTAATATTCTATACTCCTGATATATTTCGGACTCTCCTCAGAGTCAGGTTACATAAACATAACAACACCAGTGTCTATACTCTATCCATTTATATTCTATAATCCTGATATATTTCGGACTCTCCTCAGAGTCATGTTTCATAAGCCTAACAACACCAGTGTCTATACTCTATCCATTTATATTCTATACTCCTGATATATTTCGGACTCTCCTCTGAGTCAGGTTACATAAACCTAACAACACCAGTGTCTATACTCTATCCATTTATATTCTATACTCCTGATATATTTCGGACTCTCTTCTGATCAGGTTACATAAACCTAACAACACCAGTGTCTATACTCTATCCATTTATATTCTATACTCCTGATATATTTCAGATATAAACCTAACAACACCAGTGTCTATACTCTATCCATTTATATTCTATACTCCTGATATATTTCGGACTCTCCTCAGAGTCAGGTTACATAAACCTAACAACACCAGTGTCTATACTCTATCCATTTATATTCTATACTCCTGATATATTTCGGACTCTCCTCAGAGTCAGGTTACATAAACCTAACAACACCAGTGTCTATACTATATCCATTTATATTCTATACTCCTGATATATTTTGGACTCTCCTCAGAGTCAGGTTACATAAACCTAACAACACCAGTGTCTATACTCTATCCATTTATATTATATACTCCTGATATAGATCAGGGCCATAACTCCTCTGTTACTGGTCAGACTGGTCCAACAAACAGCTAAACAAAAATAAAAAAAATAAAAAAATAAAAAATAAAAAAATAAAAAAAATAAAATAATAATATAAAAAAGAAAGTCATAAAATCTGGTAAAGTTTGGCAAAGTTCAGATACAAAATGAAGGCCGTATGACGAGGCAAATTATAGAATTTTTAACAAAATCAAGGGCCATAACTCTGCTGTTACTGGTCCGATCTGGCTGGTTTTCTAACTTGACCAAGCTTTTATTGACATTAACAATCTGATAAAGTTTGGTAAAGATCGGATAAAACATGAAGGCCCTATCGTCTTAACAATGCAAACTAAAGCATTTTGAACTAAATCAAGGGCCATAACTCCGCTGTTACTGGTGCGATATAAATTGTTTTCGAACTTGTCCGCGCTTTCATTGATAATATGAATAAGGCACTGCCTCATAGCGAGCTCAACTTATTAAAAAAACACACTGGAATGCAAATGAAAACAATCATCAGCACAGTATGGTTAATAGAGCCACCTCAGTGAGAGGTGAAGAATAAAAATTAATCATGAAGCCCTGCTCTACTCTTACTGTCAGAAAGATTGTAATAATTATTTAACATGCAGACAGAATAGTCTTTGGTAGTTTGGACCTTCTATTTACCATCCCCATCAGATGGACAAAGCCAAGGGAAAATGTCTTGCGCAAGATGCTTGACCTTGAATTTAAGTGATGTTCACGCCCAATATATTAATGATATGGTAACGGTTTCATCTCATTATCTAAAATTGTTGGACAGCTTATTGGAATGAACACCAGAAGTACATCAGTATTCACACTGACCTTGAACATATAAACTTCAATTTAATGTGCAACACACGGTCTGTTGAAAACACATTAGGTTGCTCTCATTATTTTAAGAGCTAATTATGATCTATGAAGTTCCTAGCTCTTTACTCGAAAGAAAAAGAAGGAGTTTAGGAGTATAAAAGGACATGAAAACTGCATGACCTTGAATAAAGGACCCATAGATGTGTATGCTACTTATCACATGGACCGGACAAGAACATTTTTGTTAAGGGCAATTGAAATAAAACCTAAATTGTTTTTGTTTGTTTGGCGTGTAATGTCATTTTCCAGCACATTTTAGGCTATATATGATGGTCAACATTTTTTAGTGGTGGAAGCAGACCACTCACTTATTCCTGGGTAGAAGATGTAAGACACATACTTTATACTTCCCATCTTCCATAAGAATCGACACTTACAAGTCGAGCTCCCAGTGGGATTCGAACCCGCAGCATTGAGATGGTTTCCAATGCAACGTCTTTACCCTCTCAACCACGTATATGCTACAAAGTATCAAATCATGTCTGGGTAACGTACTTGAACTCACTCACTTCTCACCAATCTCACTAGACGAATGCAGCTCGGGTTCGCTTCTCCGTCTCCGCATTGTACGCGAAAAAATGTAAGAGTTTATTTTGTACTTTTTTGAGATGGCGGTAATCCGACGGATTCTTGACTAAGTAGCTTGTATGTTTTGTTTTTGTTTTCAGCGCTAATATTTTTTGCAATGATCTCTTGTGGAATGTCATAACTTAATATCAATTACTAAATAACTGATCGCTGGCCAAAATTGATTGTTTGGTACATCACTTATCCCACTATTGTATCCATCAACCACAGATAACTGCTCCTCATTAATGGTACATGTATATCCAGTCCTTTTTAGTTCGGTTGCAAGTTCAAGCCATCCGTTGCAGGTTATTAATGCTGAGTTCTACTATTAAAGCAGAACGCAGTCATAAACAACCACAAACAATGGAAGACTGACACATACTATATTCTTTTCTTGGACATTCCTGAACATTCAGGACATCTAAGGGTGCAGCTTAATTGGCACTGAAAAATATAAAAGAGATTAAAAACAACAACAACAAAAACACATATTTTCAAAACACAGTTTTATAACCGATTCAGCAAACACTATTGATAGCATTTGTCTAAAATGTCTTAATTTCTGAAACGGTAGTGACACAGCATGGTAGACTTTAAATCTAGAGATCTTACTTGCACCACTGGGTGGTTCAATGTGCCCATGGGAATGCATTTAATTTTTTAGCTTTGTCTTTTTGATGTGGACATAAACTGTTTGAATACTGTGTTATGTTTACATCATTTAGCACTTTTTAGGCTATATATGACAGTCTATTTTTTTGTGGTAGAAGCAGATCCATTTTTTTCTTGGGTAAAACCAGTACTGTATATCTCCAGCCATCCGTGATTATTGACACTTTCTCACTCGACAAGTCAAGCTTACAGTGGGATTCAAACCTGTAGCTTGAGAGACAAGAAAGTTTTAGATGCAGCCTCTTTACTATCCCGGCCAAGGATGCACCGGACATAAAGTGGGCAGTCCCGTGTATTGAAGGTTATATGATTCCTATATATCCTTCTCCTCTGCCTGGGGTGGCTTTAAATAACCTTAGACAATGTGTTGATACACCATTAAAAAAATACATGTTCAAGAAGCTACTGTATAACACTGCAAAAAGGAAAACATGTCCTAGTAGAGGGATGTTAACAAGCATGGACTGGAGTCAGGCCAATGAAAAACTAGATTATAATCCA
Organism: Cyrtodaria siliqua; assembly: GCA_037043455.1. NCBI lineage: Eukaryota > Metazoa > Mollusca > Bivalvia > Adapedonta > Hiatellidae > Cyrtodaria > Cyrtodaria siliqua. Next base: position 352,595 of record JAWPHD010000992.1, read on the forward strand.
TCGAATAATTGATTTTTTAAGGATTTAATTCAATATTTAGATCTTTCAACAGGCTATGCAAAATATTAGGCTAGTTTACGGTAGTAATGAATGGCAACTTTACCATCAATAAATTCATGGTAAATTTTCCATTCACTTCCATTCACTTTGCATTTATGGTAAATTTGCCAACCATTACCATCGTTAAAACCCCAGGAATACCGAAAACTAGTGAATCAATTCTTAAATACACATTATTTACCTGTTGTTATAGTATCAATAATAATGTGCCTTGGGAGGTTGGTAATGATAAAATCATAAATAGTGGAAGAAAGATAAAATATCATCAGTGTATTCAGTTTAGACCACAGAATAGCCATTTTCTATTCAGACAACAAATTGAGCAATTAGCTCCATAAACTGAAAATTATTTGAAATTAGACGCGTATATAATTTTTTCTGAGGAGAGTCCAATATATATCAAAGTTATATATACATCAATGTGTAAGTTATAGAATGTGTAGATGAGTGGTTTTGTATAACCTGTATCTGAGGAGAGTCCAATATATATCAAAGGTATATATACATAAATGACAAAAATGTATAGATTATAAACTGTGCACATGGGTGGTTTTATATAACCTGACTCTGAGGAGTCCAATATATATCAAAGGTTAAGGGACATAAATGTATGGCATATAGACCATGGAGGTGGATGGTTTTATATAACCCGACTCTGAGGAGAGTCCAACATATATCAAAGGCTTAGGGACATAAATGTACGGCTTATAGACCATGGAGGTGGGTGGTTTTATATAACCTGACTCTGAGGAGAGTCCAATATACATCAAAGATTTAGGGACATAAATGTATGACTTATAGACCATGGAGATGGGTGGTTTTATAAAACACGACTCTGAGGAGAGTCCAATATATATCAAAGGTTTAGGGACATAAAAGTATGGCTTATAGACCATGGAGGTAGATGGTTTTATATAACCTGACTCTGAGGAGAGTCCAACATATATCAAAGGCTTAGGGACATAAATGTATGGCTTATAGACCATTGAGGTGGGTGGTTTTATATAACCTGACTCTGAGGAGAGTCCACTATATATCAAAGGCTTAGGGACATAAAAGTATGGCTTATAGACCATGGAGGTGGGTGGTTTTATATAACCTGACTCTGAGGAGAGTCCAATATATATCAAAGGTTTAGGGACATAAAAGTATGGCTTATAGACCATGGTGGTGGGTGGTTTTATATACCCTGACTCTGAGGAGAGTCCAATATATATCAAAGGCTTAGGGACATAAATGTATGGCTTATAGACCATGGAGGTGGCTGTTATTATATACCCTGACTCTGAAGAGAGTCCAATATATATCAAAGGCTTAGGGACATAAAAGTATGGCTTATAGACCATGGACGTGGGTGGTTTTATACAACCTGACTCTAAGGAGAGTCCAATATATATCAAAGGTTTAGGGACATGAGTGTATGGCTTATAGACCATGGAGGTGGGTGGTTTTATATAACCTGACTCTGAGGAGAGTCCAAAATATATCAAAGGTTTAGAGACATAAAAGTATGGCTTATAGACCACGGAGGTGGGTGGTTTTATATAACCTGACTCTGAGGAGAATCCAATATATATCAAAGGTTTAGGGACATAAAAGTATGGCTTATAGACCATGGAGGTGGGTGGTTTTATATAACCTGACTCTGAGGAGAGTCTAAATATATCAAATGCTTAGGGACATAAATGTATGGCTTATAGACCATGGAGATGGGTGGTTTTATATAACCTGATTCTAAGGAGAGTCCAATATACATCATAGATTTAGGGACATAAATTTATGACTTATAGACCATGGAAATTGGTGGTTTTATATAACCTGACTCTGAGGAGAGTCCAATATATTTCAAAGGTTTAGGGACATAAATGTATGTCTTATAGACCATGGAGGTGGGTGGTTTTATATAACCTGACTCTGAGGAGAGTCCAATATATATCAAAGGTTTAGGGACATAAAAGTATGGCTTATGGACCATGGAGGTGGGTGGTTTTATATAACCTGACTCTAAGGAGAGTCCAATATACATCAAAGATTTAGGGACATAAATGTATGACTTATAGACCATGGAAATGGGTGGTTTTATATAACCTGACTCTGAGGAGTCCAAAATATATCAAAGGTTTAGAGACATAAAAGTATGGCTTATAGACCACGGAGGTGGGTGGTTTTATATAACCTGACTCTGAGGAGAGTCCAATATATATCAAAGGTTTAGGGACATAAAAGTATGGCTTATAGACCATGGAGGTGGGTGGTTTTATTTAACCTGACTCTGAGGAGAGTCTAAATATATCAAATGCTTAGGGACATAAATGTATGGCTTATAGACCATGGAGATGGGTGGTTTTATATAACCTGATTCTAAGGAGAGTCCAATATACATAAAAGATTTAGGGACATAAATTTATGACTTATAGACCATGGAAATTGGTGGTGTTATATAACCTGACTCTGAGGAGAGTCCAATATATTTCAAAGGTTTAGGGACATAAATGTATGGCTTATAGACCATGGAGGTGGGTGGTTTTATATAACCTGACTCTGAGGAGAGTCCAATATATATCAAAGGTTTAGGGACATAAAAGTATGGCTTATGGACCATGGAGGTGGGTGTTTTTATATACCCTGACTCTGAGGAGGGTCCAATATATATCAAAGGCTTAGGGACATAAATGTATGGCTTATAGACCATGGAGATGGGTAGTTTTATATAACCTGACTCTAAGGAGAGTCCAATATACATGAAAGATTTAGGGACATAAATGTATGACTTATAGACCATGGAGGTGGGTGGTTTTATATAACTTTATATAACCTGACTCTTAGGAGAGTCCAATACATATCAAAATGTTAGGGATATAAATGTATGGCTTATAGACCATGGAGGTGGGTGGTTTTATATAACCTGACTCTGAGGAGAGTCCAATATACATCAAAGATTTAGGGACATAAATGTATGTCTTATAGACCATGGAGATGGGTGGTTTTATAAAACCCGACTCTGAGGAGAGTCCAATATATATCAAAGGTTTAGGGACATAAAAGTATGGCTTATAGACCATGGAGGTAGATGGTTTTATATAACCTGACTCTGAGGAGAGTCCAACATATATCAAAGGCTTAGGGACATAAATGTATGGCTTATTGACCATGAAGGTGGGTGGTTTTATATAACTTGACTCTGAGGAGAGTCCAATATATATCAAAGGCTTAGGGACATAAAAGTATGGCTTATAGACCATGGAGGTGGGTGGTTTTATATAACCTGACTCTGAGGAGAGTCCAATATATATCAAAGGTTTAGGGACATAAAAGTATGGCTTATAGACCATGGCGGTGGGTGGTTTTATATACCCTGACTCTGAGGAGAGTCCAATTTATATCAAAGGCTAAGGGACATACAAGTATGGCTTATAGACCATGGAGATGGGTGGTTTTATACAACCTGACTCTAAGGAGAGTCCAATATATATCAAAGGTTTAGGGACATGAATGTATGGCTTATAGACCATAAAGGTGGGTGGTTTTATATAACGTGACTCTGAGGAGAGTCCAATATATATCAAAGGTTTAGGGACATAAAAGTATGGCTTATAGACCATGGAGGTGGGTGGTTTTATATAACCTGACTCTGAGGAGAGTCCAAATATATCAAATGCTTAGGGACATAAATGTATGGCTTATAGACCATGGAGATGGGTGGTTTTATATAACCTGACTCTAAGGAGAGTCCAATATACATCAAAGATTTAGGGACATAAATTTATGACTTATAGACCATGGAAATTGTTGGTTTTATATAACCTGACTCTGAGGAGAGTCCAATATATTTCAAAGGTTTAGGGACATAAATGTATGGCTTATAGACCATGGAGGTGGGTGGTTTTATATAACCTGAATCTGAGGAGAGTCCAATATATATCAAAGGTTTAGGGACATAAAAGTATGGCTTATGGACCATGGAGGTGGGTGGTTTTATATACCCTGACTCTGAGGAGGGTCCAATATATATCAAAGGCTTAGGGACATAAATGTATGGCTTATAGACCATGGAGATGGGTAGTTTTATATAACCTGACTCTAAGGAGAGTCCAATATACATCAAAGATTTAGGGACATAAATATATGACTTATAGACCATGGAAATGGGTGGTTTTATATAACCTGACTCTGAGGAGTCCAAAATATATCGAACCTTTAGGGACACAAATGTATGTCTTATACACCATGGAGATGGATGGTTTTAAATAACCTGACTCTGAGGAGAGTCCAATATACATAAAAAATTGAGGGACATAAATGTATGGCTTATAGACCATGGAGGTGGGTGGTTTTATATAACTTTATATAACCTGACTCTGAGGAGAGTCCAATACATATCAAAATGTTAGGGACACAAATGTATGGCTTATAGACCATGGAGGTGGGTGGTTTTATATAACCTGACTCTGAGGAGAGTCCAATATACATCAAAGATTTAGGGAAATGAATGTATGACGTATAGACCATGGAGATGGGTGGTTTTATAAAACCCGACTCTGAGGAGAGTCCAATATATATCAAAGGTTTAGGGACATAAAAGTATGGCTTATAGAGTATGGAGATAGATGGATTTATATAACCTGACTCTGAGGAGAGTCCAACATATATCAAAGGCTTAGGGACATAAATGTATGGCTTATAGACCATGGAGGTGGGTGGTTTTATATAACTTGACTCTGAGGAGAGTCCAATATATATCAAAGGCTTAGGGACATAAAAGTATGGCTTATAGACCATGCAGGTGGGTGGTTTTATATAACCTGACTCTGAGGAGAGTCCAATATATATCAAAGGTTTAGGGACATAAATGTATGGCTTATAGACTATGGAGGTGGGTGGTTTTATATAACCTGACTCTGAGGAGAGTCCAATATATTTCAAAAGTTTAGGGACATAAATGTATGACTTATATACCATGGAGGTGGGTGGTTTTATATAACCTGCCTCTGAGGAGAGTCCAATATATATCAAAGGTTTAGGGACATAAAAGTATGGCTTATAGACCATGGAGGTGGGTGGTTTTATATACCCTGACTCTGAGGAGAGTCCAATATATATCAAAGGCTTAGGGACATAAATGTATGGCTTATAGACCATGGAGATGGCTTGTATTATATACCCTGACTCTGAAGAGAGTCCAATATATATCAAAGGCTTAGGGACATAAAAGTATGGCTTATAGACCATGGAGGTGGGTGGTTTTATATACCCTGACTCTGAGGAGAGTCCGATATATATCAAAGGTTTAGGGACATAAAAGTATGGCTTATAGACCATGTAGGTGGGTGGTTTTACATACCCTGACTCTGGGGAGAGTCCAATATATATCAAAGGCTTAGGGACATAAAAGTATGGCTTATAGACCATAGAGATGGGTGGTTTTATACAACCTGACTCTAAGGAGAGTCCAATATATATCAAAGGTTTAGGGACATGAATGTATGGCTTATAGACCATGGAGGTGGGTGGTTTTATATAACCTGACTCTGAGGAGAGTCCAATATATATCAAAGGTTTAGAGACATAAAAGTATGGCTTATAGACCACGGAGGTGGGTGGTTTTATATAACCTGACTCTGAGGAGAGTCCAATATATATCAAAGGTTTAGGGACATAAAAGTATGGCTTATAGACCATGGAGGTGGGTGGTTTTATATAACCTGATTCTAAGGAGAGTCCAATATACATAAAAGATTTAGGGACATAAATTTATGACTTATAGACCATGGAAATTGGTGGTGTTATATAACCTGACTCTGAGGAGAGTCCAATATATTTCAAAGGTTTAGGGACATAAATGTATGGCTTATAGACCATGGAGGTGGGTGGTTTTATATAACCTGACTCTGAGGAGAGTCCAATATATATCAAAGGTTTAGGGACATAAAAGTATGGCTTATGGACCATGGAGGTGGGTGGTTTTATATACCCTGACTCTGAGGAGGGTCCAATATATATCAAAGGCTTAGGGACATAAATGTATGGCTTATAGACCATGGAGATGGGTAGTTTTATATAACCTGACTCTAAGGAGAGTCCAATATACATCAAAGATTTAGGGACATAAATGTATGACTTATAGACCATGGAGGTGGGTGGTTTTATATAACTTTATATAACCTGACTCTTAGGAGAGTCCAATACATATCAAAATGTTAGGGATATAAATGTATGGCTTATAGACCATGGAGGTGGGTGGTTTTATATAACCTGACTCTGAGGAGAGTCCAATATACATCAAAGATTTAGGGACATAAATGTATGTCATATAGACCATGGAGATGGGTGGTTTTATAAAACCCGACTCTGAGGAGAGTCCAATATATATCAAAGGTTTAGGGACATAAAAGTATGGCTTATAGACCATGGAGGTAGATGGTTTTATATAACCTGACTCTGAGGAGAGTCCAACATATATCAAAGGCTTAGGGACATAAATGTATGGCTTATTGACCATGAAGGTGGGTGGTTTTATATAACTTGACTCTGAGGAGAGTCCAATATATATCAAAGGCTTAGGGACATAAAAGTATGGCTTATAGACCATGGAGGTGGGTGGTTTTATATAACCTGACTCTGAGGAGAGTCCAATATATATCAAAGGTTTAGGGACATAAAAGTATGGCTTATAGACCATGGCGGTGGGTGGTTTTATATACCCTGACTCTGAGGAGAGTCCAATTTATATCAAAGGCTACGGGACATACAAGTATGGCTTATAGACCATGGAGATGGGTGGTTTTATACAACCTGACTCTAAGGAGAGTCCAATATATATCAAAGGTTTAGGGACATGAATGTATGGCTTATAGACCATAAAGGTGGGTGGTTTTATATAACGTGACTCTGAGGAGAGTCCAATATATATCAAAGGTTTAGGGACATAAAAGTATGGCTTATAGACCATGGAGGTGGGTGGTTTTATATAACCTGACTCTGAGGAGAGTCCAAATATATCAAATGCTTAGGGACATAAATGTATGGCTTATAGACCATGGAGATGGGTGGTTTTATATAACCTGACTCTAAGGAGAGTCCAATATACATCAAAGATTTAGGGACATAAATTTATGACTTATAGACCATGGAAATTGTTGGTTTTATATAACCTGACTCTGAGGAGAGTCCAATATATTTCAAAGGTTTAGGGACATAAATGTATGGCTTATAGACCATGGAGGTGGGTGGTTTTATATAACCTGACTCTGAGGAGAGTCCAATATATATCAAAGGTTTAGGGACATAAAAGTATGGCTTATGGACCATGGAGGTGGGTGGTTTTATATACCCTGACTCTGAGGAGGGTCCAATATATATCAAAGGCTTAGGGACATAAATGTATGGCTTATAGACCATGGAGATGGGTAGTTTTATATAACCTGACTCTAAGGAGAGTCCAATATACATCAAAGATTTAGGGACATAAATATATGACTTATAGACCATGGAAATGGGTGGTTTTATATAACCTGACTCTGAGGAGTCCAAAATATATCGAACCTTTAGGGACACAAATGTATGTCTTATACACCATGGAGATGGATGGTTTTATATAACCTGACTCTGAGGAGAGTCCAATATACATAAAAAATTGAGGGACATAAATGTATGGCTTATAGACCATGGAGGTGGGTGGTTTTATATAACTTTATATAACCTGACTCTGAGGAGAGTCCAATACATATCAAAATGTTAGGGACACAAATGTATGGCTTATAGACCATGGAGGTGGGTGGTTTTATATAACCTGACTCTGAGGAGAGTCCAATATACATCAAAGATTTAGGGAAATAAATGTATGACGTATAGACCATGGAGATGGGTGGTTTTATAAAACCCGACTCTGAGGAGAGTCCAATATATATCAAAGGTTTAGGGACATAAAAGTATGGCTTATAGAGTATGGAGATAGATGGATTTATATAACCTGACTCTGAGGAGAGTCCAACATATATCAAAGGCTTAGGGACATAAATGTATGGCTTATAGACCATGGAGGTGGGTGGTTTTATATAACTTGACTCTGAGGAGAGTCCAATATATATCAAAGGCTTAGGGACATAAAAGTATGGCTTATAGACCATGCAGGTGGGTGGTTTTATATAACCTGACTCTGAGGAGAGTCCAATATATATCAAAGGTTTAGGGACATAAATGTATGGCTTATAGACTATGGAGGTGGGTGGTTTTATATAACCTGACTCTGAGGAGAGTCCAATATATTTCAAAAGTTTAGGGACATAAATGTATGACTTATATACCATGGAGGTGGGTGGTTTTATATAACCTGCCTCTGAGGAGAGTCCAATATATATCAAAGGTTTAGGGACATAAAAGTATGGCTTATAGACCATGGAGGTGGGTGGTTTTATATACCCTGACTCTGAGGAGAGTCCAATATATATCAAAGGCTTAGGGACATAAATGTATGGCTTATAGACCATGGAGATGGCTTGTATTATATACCCTGACTCTGAAGAGAGTCCAATATATATCAAAGGCTTAGGGACATAAAAGTATGGCTTATAGACCATGGAGGTGGGTGGTTTTATATACCCTGACTCTGAGGAGAGTCCGATATATATCAAAGGTTTAGGGACATAAAAGTATGGCTTATAGACCATGTAGGTGGGTGGTTTTACATACCCTGACTCTGGGGAGAGTCCAATATATATCAAAGGCTTAGGGACATAAAAGTATGGCTTATAGACCATAGAGATGGGTGGTTTTATACAACCTGACTCTAAGGAGAGTCCAATATATATCAAAGGTTTAGGGACATGAATGTATGGCTTATAGACCATGGAGGTGGGTGGTTTTATATAACCTGACTCTGAGGAGAGTCCAATATATATCAAAGGTTTAGAGACATAAAAGTATGGCTTATAGACCACGGAGGTGGGTGGTTTTATATAACCTGACTCTGAGGAGAGTCCAATATATATCAAAGGTTTAGGGACATAAATGTATGGCTTATAGACTATGGAGGTGGGTGGTTTTATATAACCTGACTCTGAGGAGAGTCCAATATATTTCAAAAGTTTAGGGACATAAATGTATGACTTATATACCATGGAGGTGGGTGGTTTTATATAACCTGCCTCTGAGGAGAGTCCAATATATATCAAAGGTTTAGGGACATAAAAGTATGGCTTATAGACCATGGAGGTGGGTGGTTTTATATACCCTGACTCTGAGGAGAGTCCAATATATATCAAAGGCTTAGGGACATAAATGTATGGCTTATAGACCATGGAGATGGCTTGTATTATATACCCTGACTCTGAAGAGAGTCCAATATATATCAAAGGCTTAGGGACATAAAAGTATGGCTTATAGACCATGGAGGTGGGTGGTTTTATATACCCTGACTCTGAGGAGAGTCCGATATATATCAAAGGTTTAGGGACATAAAAGTATGGCTTATAGACCATGTAGGTGGGTGGTTTTACATACCCTGACTCTGGGGAGAGTCCAATATATATCAAAGGCTTAGGGACATAAAAGTATGGCTTATAGACCATAGAGATGGGTGTTTTTATACAACCTGACTCTAAGGAGAGTCCAATATATATCAAAGGTTTAGGGACATGAATGTATGGCTTATAGACCATGGAGGTGGGTGGTTTTATATAACCTGACTCTGAGGAGAGTCCAATATATATCAAAGGTTTAGAGACATAAAAGTATGGCTTATAGACCACGGAGGTGGGTGGTTTTATATAACCTGACTCTGAGGAGAGTCCAATATATATCAAAGGTTTAGGGACATAAAAGTATGGCTTATAGACCATGGAGGTGGGTGGTTTTATATAACCTGATTCTAAGGAGAGTCCAATATACATAAAAGATTTAGGGACATAAATTTATGACTTATAGACCATGGAAATTGGTGGTGTTATATAACCTGACTCTGAGGAGAGTCCAATATATTTCAAAGGTTTAGGGACATAAATGTATGGCTTATAGACCATGGAGGTGGGTGGTTTTATATAACCTGACTCTGAGGAGAGTCCAATATATATCAAAGGTTTAGGGACATAAAAGTATGGCTTATGGACCATGGAGGTGGGTGGTTTTATATACCCTGACTCTGAGGAGGGTCCAATATATATCAAAGGCTTAGGGACATAAATGTATGGCTTATAGACCATGGAGATGGGTAGTTTTATATAACCTGACTCTAAGGAGAGTCCAATATACATCAAAGATTTAGGGACATAAATGTATGACTTATAGACCATGGAGGTGGGTGGTTTTATATAACTTTATATAACCTGACTCTTAGGAGAGTCCAATACATATCAAAATGTTAGGGATATAAATGTATGGCTTATAGACCATGGAGGTGGGTGGTTTTATATAACCTGACTCTGAGGAGAGTCCAATATACATCAAAGATTTAGGGACATAAATGTATGTCTTATAGACCATGGAGATGGGTGGTTTTATAAAACCCGACTCTGAGGAGAGTCCAATATATATCAAAGGTTTAGGGACATAAAAGTATGGCTTATAGACCATGGAGGTAGATGGTTTTATATAACCTGACTCTGAGGAGAGTCCAACATATATCAAAGGCTTAGGGACATAAATGTATGGCTTATTGACCATGAAGGTGGGTGGTTTTATATAACTTGACTCTGAGGAGAGTCCAATATATATCAAAGGCTTAGGGACATAAAAGTATGGCTTATAGACCATGGAGGTGGGTGGTTTTATATAACCTGACTCTGAGGAGAGTCCAATATATATCAAAGGTTTAGGGACATAAAAGTATGGCTTATAGACCATGGCGGTGGGTGGTTTTATATACCCTGACTCTGAGGAGAGTCCAATTTATATCAAAGGCTAAGGGACATACAAGTATGGCTTATAGACCATGGAGATGGGTGGTTTTATACAACCTGACTCTAAGGAGAGTCCAATATATATCAAAGGTTTAGGGACATGAATGTATGGCTTATAGACCATAAAGGTGGGTGGTTTTATATAACGTGACTCTGAGGAGAGTCCAATATATATCAAAGGTTTAGGGACATAAAAGTATGGCTTATAGACCATGGAGGTGGGTGGTTTTATATAACCTGACTCTGAGGAGAGTCCAAATATATCAAATGCTTAGGGACATAAATGTATGGCTTATAGACCATGGAGATGGGTGGTTTTATATAACCTGACTCTAAGGAGAGTCCAATATACATCAAAGATTTAGGGACATAAATTTATGACTTATAGACCATGGAAATTGTTGGTTTTATATAACCTGACTCTGAGGAGAGTCCAATATATTTCAAAGGTTTAGGGACATAAATGTATGGCTTATAGACCATGGAGGTGGGTGGTTTTATATAACCTGACTCTGAGGAGAGTCCAATATATATCAAAGGTTTAGGGACATAAAAGTATGGCTTATGGAACATGGAGGTGGGTGGTTTTATATACCCTGACTCTGAGGAGGGTCCAATATATATCAAAGGCTTAGGGACATAAATGTATGGCTTATAGACCATGGAGATGGGTAGTTTTATATAACCTGACTCTAAGGAGAGTTCAATATACATCAAAGATTTAGGGACATAAATATATGACTTATAGACCATGGAAATGGGTGGTTTTATATAACCTGACTCTGAGGAGTCCAAAATATATCGAACCTTTAGGGACACAAATGTATGTCTTATACACCATGGAGATGGATGGTTTTATATAACCTGACTCTGAGGAGAGTCCAATATACATAAAAAATTGAGGGACATAAATGTATGGCTTATAGACCATGGAGGTGGGTGGTTTTATATAACTTTATATAACCTGACTCTGAGGAGAGTCCAATACATATCAAAATGTTAGGGACACAAATGTATGGCTTATAGACCATGGAGGTGGGTGGTTTTATATAACCTGACTCTGAGGAGAGTCCAATATACATCAAAGATTTAGGGAAATAAATGTATGACGTATAGACCATGGAGATGGGTGGTTTTATAAAACCCGACTCTGAGGAGAGTCCAATATATATCAAAGGTTTAGGGACATAAAAGTATGGCTTATAGAGTATGGAGATAGATGGATTTATATAACCTGACTCTGAGGAGAGTCCAACATATATCAAAGGCTTAGGGACATAAATGTATGGCTTATAGACCATGGAGGTGGGTGGTTTTATATAACTTGACTCTGAGGAGAGTCCAATATATATCAAAGGCTTAGGGACATAAAAGTATGGCTTATAGACCATGCAGGTGGGTGGTTTTATATAACCTGACTCTGAGGAGAGTCCAATATATATCAAAGGTTTAGGGACATAAATGTATGGCTTATAGACTATGGAGGTGGGTGGTTTTATATAACCTGACTCTGAGGAGAGTCCAATATATTTCAAAAGTTTAGGGACATAAATGTATGACTTATATACCATGGAGGTGGGTGGTTTTATATAACCTGCCTCTGAGGAGAGTCCAATATATATCAAAGGTTTAGGGACGTAAAAGTATGGCTTATAGACCATGGAGGTGGGTGGTTTTATATACCCTGACTCTGAGGAGAGTCCAATATATATCAAAGGCTTAGGGACATAAATGTATGGCTTATAGACCATGGAGATGGCTTGTATTATATACCCTGACTCTGAAGAGAGTCCAATATATATCAAAGGCTTAGGGACATAAAAGTATGGCTTATAGACCATGGAGGTGGGTGGTTTTATATACCCTGACTCTGAGGAGAGTCCGATATATATCAAAGGTTTAGGGACATAAAAGTATGGCTTATAGACCATGTAGGTGGGTGGTTTTACATACCCTGACTCTGGGGAGAGTCCAATATATATCAAAGGCTTAGGGACATAAAAGTATGGCTTATAGACCATAGAGATGGGTGGTTTTATACAACCTGACTCTAAGGAGAGTCCAATATATATCAAAGGTTTAGGGACATGAATGTATGGCTTATAGACCATGGAGGTGGGTGGTTTTATATAACCTGACTCTGAGGAGAGTCCAATATATATCAAAGGTTTAGAGACATAAAAGTATGGCTTATAGACCACGGAGGTGGGTGGTTTTATATAACCTGACTCTGAGGAGAGTCCAATATATATCAAAGGTTTAGGGACATAAAAGTATGGCTTATAGACCATGGAGGTGGGTGGTTTTATATAATCTGACTCTGAGGAGAGTCCAATATATATCAAAGGTTTAGGGACATAAATTTATGACTTATAGACCATGGAAATGGGTGGTTTTATATAACCTGACTCTGAGGAGTCCAATATATATCGAACGTTTAGGGACATAAATGTATGTCTTATAGACCATGGAGATGGATGATTTTATATAACCTGACTCTGAGGAGAGTCCAATATACATCAAAAATCTAGGGACATAAATGTATGGCTTATAGACCATGGAGGTCGGTGGTTTTATATAACCTCATTCTTAGGAGAGTCCAATACATATCAAAATTTTAGGGACATAAATGTTTGGCTTATAGACCATGGAGGTGGGTGGTTTTATATAACCTGACTCTGAGGAGTCCACTATATATCAAAGGTTAAGGGACATAAATGTATGGCATATAGACCATGGAGGTGGATGGTTTTATATAACCCGACTCTGAGGAGAGTCCAACATATATCAAAGGCTTAGGGACATAAATGTACGGCTTATAGACCATGGAGGTGGGTGGTTTTATATAACCTGACTCTAAGGACTTTCCAATATACATCAAAGATTTAGGGACATATATGTATGACTTATAGACCATGGAAATGGGTGGTTTTATATAACCCGACTCTGAGGAGTCCAATACTTATCGAATGTTTTAGGGCCATAAATGTATGTCTTATAGACCATGGAGATGGATGGTTTTATATAACCTGACTATAAGGAGAGTCCAATATATATCAAAGATTTAGGGACATGAATGTATGGCTTATAGACCATGAAGGTGGGTGGTTTTATATAACCTTACTCTGAGGAGAGTCCAATATATATCAAAGGCTTAGGGACATAAAAGTATGGCTTATAGACCATGGGAGATGGGTGGTTTTATATAACCTGACTATAAGGAGAGTCCAATATATATCAAAGATTTAGGGACATGAATGTATGGCTTATAGACCATGAAGGTGGGTGGTTTTATATAACCTTACTCTGAGGAGAGTCCAATAGATATTAAAGGTTTAGGGACATAAAAGTATGGCTTATAGACCATGGAGGTGGGTGGTTTTATATAACCTGACTCTGAGGAGAGTCCAATATACATCAAAAATTTAGGGACATAAATGTATGGCTTATCGACCATGGAGGTGGCTGTTATTATATACTCTGACTCTGAAGAGAGTCCAATATATATCAAAGGCTTAGGGACATAAAAGTATGGCTTATAGACCATGGAGGTGGGTGGTTTTTATATACCCTGACTCTGAGGAGAGTCCAATATATATCAAAGGTTTAGGGACATAAAACTATGGCTTATAGACCATGGAGGTGGGTGGTTTTACATACCCTGACTCTGAGGAGAGTCCAATATATATCAAAGGCTTAGGGACATAAAAGTATGGCTTATAGACCATGGAGATGGGTGGTTTTATACAACCTGACTCTAAGGAGAGTCCAATATATATCAAAGGTTTAGGGACATGAATGTATGGCTTATATACCATGGAGGTGGATGGTTTTATATAACCTGACTCTGAGGAGAGTCCAATATATATCAAAGGTTTAGGGATATAAAAGTATGGCTTATAGACCATGGAGGTGGGTGGTTTTATATAACCTGACTCTGAGGAGAGTCCAATACATATCAAAGTTATATATACATAAACGACAAAAATGTATAGATTATAAACTGTGCAGATGGGTGGTTTTATATAACCTGACTCTGAGGAGAGTCCAATATATATCAAAGGTTTAGGGACATAAATGTATGGCTTATAGACCATGGAGGTGGGTGGTTTTATATAACCTGACTCTGAGGAGAGTCCAATATATATCAACGGTTTAGGGACATAAAAGTATGGCTTATAGACCATGTAGGTTGGTGGTTTTATATACCCTGACTCTGAGGAGAGTCCAATATATATCAAAGGCTTAGGGACATAAATGTATGGCTTATAGACCATGGAGGTGGCTGGTATTATATACCCTGACTCTGAGGAGAGTCCAATATATATCAAAGGCTTAGGGAAATAAAAGTATGGCTTATAGACCATGGAGGTGGGTGGTTTTATATACCCTGACTCTGAGGAGAGTCCAATATATATCAAAGGTTTAGGGACATAAAAGTATGGCTTATAGACCGTGGAGGTGGGTGGTTTTACATACCCTGACTCTGAGGAGAGTCCAATATATATCAAAGGCTTAGGGACATAAATGTATGGCTTATAGACCATGGAGGTGGCTGTTATTATATACCCTGACTCTGAAGAGAATCCAATATATATCAAAGGCTTAGGGACATAAAAGTATGGCTTATAGACCATGGAAATGGGTGGTTTTATATAACCCGACTCTGAGGAGTCCAATACTTATCGAATGTTTAGGGCCATAAATGTATGTCTTATAGACCATGGAGATGGATGGTTTTTATATAACCTGACTATAAGGAGAGTCCAATATATATCAAAGATTTTAGGGACATGAATGTATGGCTTATAGACCATGAAGGTGGGTGGTTTTATATAACCTTACTCTGAGGAGAGTCCAATATATATCAAAGGCTTAGGGACATAAAAGTATGGCTTATAGACCATGGAGATGGGTGGTTTTATATAACCTGACTATAAGGAGAGTCCAATATATATCAAAGATTTAGGGACATGAATGTATGGCTTATAGACCATGAAGGTGGGTGGTTTTATATAACCTTACTCTGAGGAGAGTCCAATAGATATTAAAGGTTTAGGGACATAAAAGTATGGCTTATAGACCATGGAGGTGGGTGGTTTTATATAACCTGACTCTGAGGAGAGTCCCAATATACATCAAAGGCTTAGGGACATAAATGTATGGCTTATAGACCATGGAGGTGGCTGGTATTATATACCCTGACTCTGAGGAGAGTCCAATATATATTCAAAGGCTTAGGGAAATAAAAGTATGGCTTATAGACCATGGAGGTGGGTGGTTTTATATAACCTGACTATAAGGAGAGTCCAATATATATCAAAGATTTAGGGGACATGAATGTATGGGCTTATAGACCATGAAGGTGGGTGGTTTTATATAACCTTACTCTGAGGAGAGTCCAATAGATATCAACGGTTTAGGGACATAAAAAGTATGGCTTATAGACCATGGAGGTGGGTGGTTTTATATAACCTGACTCTGAGGAGAGTCCAATATATATCAAAGGCTTAGGGACATAAATGTATGGCTTATAGACCATGGAGGTGGCTGGTATTATATACCCTGACTCTGAGGAGAGTCCAATATATATCAAAGGCTTAGGGAAATAAAAGTATGGCTTATAGACCATGGAGGTGGGGTGGTTTTATATACCCTGACTCTGAGGAAGAGTCCAATATATATCAAAAGGTTTTAGGGACATAAAAGTATGGCTTATAGGACCGTGGAGGTGGGTGGTTTTACATACCCTGACTCTGAGGAGAGTCCAATATATATCAAAGGCTTAGGGACATAAATGTATGGCTTATAGACCATGGAGGTGGCTGTTATTATATACCCCTGACTCTGAAGAGAATCCAATATATATCAAAGGCTTAGGGACATAAAAGTATGGCTTATAGACCATGGAAATGGGTGGTTTTATATAACCCGACTCTGAGGAGTCCAATACTTATCGAATGTTTAGGGCCATAAATGTATGTCCTTATAGGACCATGGAGATGGATGGTTTTTATATAACCTGACTATAAGGAGAGTCCAATATATATCAAAGATTTAGGGACATGAATGTATGGCTTATAGACCATGAAGGTGGGTGGTTTTATATAACCTTACTCTGAGGAGAGTCCAATATATATCAAAGGCTTAGGGACATAAAAGTATGGCTTATAGACCATGGAGATGGGTGGTTTTATATAACCTGACTATAAGGAGAGTCCAATATATATCAAAGATTTAG